>CM032446.1:238154286-238167079 GCA_019049505.1 Pachyrhynchus sulphureomaculatus
GACAGACAGATAGACAAAGAGACGTTACATATATATGTATACATATATATATATATATATATATATATATATATATATATATATATATATATATCTTCGACACCTTGCTGCTTTTGATCAATCGTTAGAGTGGGCAGCCCTTATTGGGGACGTAGCTTTTTCATATGCAAATGTTCATGCAAAATATGCCTCGCGCATTCTGTTAGTAGCTTCACGATGTCAGCTATCTCTCTCACTTTCACGTTGCGGTCATTCAGAACAATACGATGGCTTTTTTGTGTTTTTTGGAGTGACTGCCCTACTTGGACATCCGAAATGTGTTGCATCATAAGTGTTTCTACGACTGCATTTAAGTTCATTAAGCCATCGACATTTTGCTTCGATGGAGCAGATATGCCATAACACTTCTAGCCATTCTTGAGTTCTGTCTATATTTTTACCCATCAAAAAGCAATGTTAAATCAACACACGAAATTTTTTGTTCCATCGTTTTGTAAAAAATCCAAAGTAGCGTCACTCAAGCAGCTGTAACTCGCAAACTAAATAAATAGAATGTCTTGAAAATTTTGCACGAAATCTTCCGAGAGTTGATACTAACTGAAAATCATATGGGTTTTTTGTTTGCGGGGCCATCTAGGAAAGTTTAGGGACGTTTCACACCCATTTAAGTGTTTTCCCTTTAGAATTTCCTTTGTATTTTCCAGGTGAACCTTTTTTGCACAGTAGCGTAGGTGGAGGAGGACTCATGGGGCCTGCCATCCAATTCAAATTAAGAAAATATCTTAATTTAAAAAATACTGTCCAAAATCCATTTTAATGTTGCATTTTTAGTGTTTCGTACAGAACACTTTGTAAGATTACTTCGGTGTCTGTCCGTCCGTCTGTTTGTCTGTCACACCAGATTTTCTTTAAGACTGTTTGACATAGAAAGTTGAAATTTGGCACACTAATATAGATCACGATGCCCTCATCAGAGCCATATAGTTTTGAAAGTTGAATTTTGACTTAAGGGGTTACTTTCGAGGAGTGAAATCGGGCCATATCATCGGGCGGGGTGTTCAAAAATATATATAATGTAATACTTTGCGCACACTTTCCTTTGTATTATTTTTAAAAAATTGCGAAAAATCGTTGCCCCCCCCTTATCCTGAAAAGTACTGATCAAGATATTTAGAAAAAATTCTAGAATATTCTACACAGGATGTTGGTTGAACGAAAATTATTATGAGTACATTAGGTTTATGGTAATAATTTATCTGATATATAAAAAAAAAAACAAAAATTTCACGGTCCCCAGTTTTCAGTAAAGATCTCATTTGAAGTGTGTTTGTGAAGTCATTTACTTCCGTACCAAAATTTTTATTTTAAAAGCAATCAACGTACGGAACATTAATTGCGCAGCAACGTCTCTCTGTCTGTCTGTCTAGTAGCAAAGAATATATATATATATATATATATATATTATATATATATATATATATATATATATATATATATATAAAAATGCAACGTCTCTTTGTCTGTCCGTCCGTAAGTGCGCTTATCACTCGAGAACCACTTATCCGATTTACGTGTTTTTTTTTTTTAATTCATACATTTGTTCTCTGGCCAGGTTATCTGTAATATATATATATATATATATATATATATATATATATATATATATATATATATATATATATATATATATATATACATTATAATTTACGTGTTCTTGAATTAGGTCATTAAAACTATTCTTGAATTTGTTATATATTTATTGACGTTTCGACCTTCGGAAGAGGTCTTCTTCAAAATTTTCTCTAAAAGATGACATTAGAAAAATGAAATATAGATAGGTAATTAATCAGTTTTTGTCGTGTATTTCGGGGTTAAAATATTTGTAGCTTTTTCGTAGTTTTTAATATAAGAGCAATTTAAGTAGTTCATTGTAGTGAGGTGTTAATTTTAAATCACTGTCAAAAACACATTTTTACTTTCTACAAACAACCACTTAAAGTGGAAGACTTTATGTGACTGGTAGGTAGATACGGTTTAGGTTATTTACATCTGTTTTTTCGTTTATTGCAGTGGGTGTCATCTGTATGTGTGTGGATTCCAGTATTTCTCTTTTTTGTATTTATTTCGGTTTTGATAATTTTGATGTTTTTGAAATCAAAGATATGACTTTTATTTATTTTATGATTTGTAAGAGCTGTACTGTTTTTTTTTTCGTATTTATGGACTTTGATTCTATTTCCTAGGTATTGGCTTGTTTGCCCGACGTATATTCTTTCGCAGTTGTTACATTTGATTTCGTAGACATGGTTACTTTTTTTATTATTTGGGGTTTTGGTTTTAAGCCTGAAAAAATTGGATGAGAGCAGATTATATAATTTGTGACATAACCAAATTTTATAGTTTTCAAAAAGTTTTTTGAGTGGTTGGAATAGTCTATTTATAAACGGTAAAAGCAATATATGTATTATGGTTGTTGTTAGTTGGTTTTTTACTTATTATGGTATTGTAAAAGTTATGTATTCGTTGTTTGAAAATGTTGTTTATAAGGTACATCGGATATTTATTAGGTGTTGAATGAAAAAGCTACGTCCCCAATAAGGGCTGCCCACTCTAACGATTGATTAAAAGCAGCAAGGTGTCGAAGATTCAGAACGATGTTTCGCACTGTTTTGGCGAAATCCAAAGGAGATTTTGCATTAATTCGTAACAATGAATGAAACATGGATCCACCACTACACATCTGAGTCTAACAAGGAATCCGTAGAGTGGCTGGAACGTGAAAGCCGACCAAAAACGTCCAAAAATACAAACATCAGCTGAAGAGGTTGTGGCGAGTATTTCTTGGCATGCGTATGCATACTTATTCCGATGTATTTTTAGTTACTGAATCCAAATATGATATCTCATTTGCTCGTACACCTACTGATTTCGAATTAAGGTCCAAAAATTGTCTCAAAATGGTCTAAATTGGTCAAGTTAGCAATAAATAATAACGAGACATATATATTCCGATGTATTTTTAGTCACTGAATCCAAATATGCCGCATTTAGTGAAGAAAAAAAGCGTTATCCCACCAAGATAATGCACCAGCTCACAAATATATTGAATTGAATAAAATCAATTTTTGGCAAAAACATTGTTTTTTTCCTCAAAAATCTCAGAATGTTTCACCCCCATGTTTATAATCAATGCAACAAAACCATACCTTCTTTTGTAGGAATACTACACTGTACATCTGATCTAGCGAGAGGTAAACATATATATATATATATATATATATATATATATATATATATATATATATATATATATATATATATATATCAAGGATTTTCTACAGTTGACGCTGTCTTCCTTCTCTCAGCCTTTGATTCCATCGGTTTCTATCTTCCCAGTCTCCATCTGTTAGACCCCTGTCCTCCATAGCCTCGTCCACATCGTCTCTCCACAATCGTCTGGGTCTTCCTCTTTTTCTTCTCCTATAGGGCTCCACTCCGTTATTTTCTTTATCCACTTATTATCTTCGCTCCGTCTTATGTGTCCATACAATTTTAATCGCTTCTCTTCAATGGTGTTTATTGCGTTCTCTTTGATGTTCATTCTGCTTCTTATTTCTTCATTAGTTATTCTTTCCATACGTGTCACTCTACAACATCTTCTCCAATACTCCATCTCTACCGCGTTAATTTTAGATTTATTTCTTTTGTTGATCGTCCATGTTTCTGACCCGTATGTCATTATGCTTTGTATTATTGATTTGTATCTCTTTGTAATGTGCTTGTCCCACAGGATCGAATTTAATTGTCTTATGCATGTCCGCGTTTCTCCTAATCTAGCTTTAATCTCTTCTTCCGATGTTGCGTTTTTTGAAATGATGGGTCCTAAATATTTAAATCTATCGGTTCCTTTGATTATAGTTTCGTTATCGAATTCTAGATTCTCCGTTTCCCTCCTTTGTTGTTGGATATTCCGTTCGAGGTATATTTTGAACAGTGTGGGGGATGTAGAGCATCCTTGTAATAGGCCTTTTGATATTTGGAGTCTCTTCCCTATTTTATGTCCTATTTTTATGTCACTGTGTTGTTTTCGTAGAGAGCTTTTACTGCGTATATTAGTTCTTTGTCAATGCCTATTTCTTTCATTGCGTTCCATAATCTTTGTCTTGGTACTGAGTCATAGGCCTTCTTATGTCTACGAGGGCTAAATGAACTTCTCTATTCTTTGCCAGTTTTTTTTCCATTGTTTGTTTTATAGTGTATATGTGGTATATACATGATTTTCCGGCCGTAAAGCCTGCTTGGTCTTCTCCAATTTTTCCTTTATATTTTTCTCCATGATATTTTTAATAATTTTTCCATACAAACGTCCCCATACTCGATGTTATGCTTAGGCCTCTATAGTTTGTGCATTTTCTGCGGTCTCCCTTTTTAAATATAGATACTATATAGGCTTTTGACCAATCCTCTGGTATTTTTTCTCCATTGATCGCTCTGTGGAACATGTTTCTCAGCATTCGATGTAATTTATTAGACCCGTACTTAATTATTTCATTTACCACACCCCCAGGCCCTGCAGATTTATTATTTTTGAGTGTTTTTATTGTCTTGTTTTCCTTATTCTGTTCTTCTTCAGGGTTCTCTTCCTGGAATTCTTGTCTGTCTTCTGTTAGCAGCTTCTTATAATATTCTTCCCACTCGCTTTCTGGGATATCCTCTATATATACGTCTTCTTTCTATTGTTGGTCCTTAATGCTTTAATTATTCTCCATGACACTGTGCTTCTAGTTCCTCCTATATACTGTTCTACCTGTTCGCATGTTTTTTCCCATCTCTCGTTCTTTTCTTTGTTTAGCATCCTCTTCGTTCCTGCATTTTTCTCTTTATATTTCTGTAGATCTTCTTCTGATTTTGTATTCAGTAAGCCTTTTTTCGTATAGTCTTTTTTTCTCCTTTATAGATTCTTTGGTTTTTTCACAGATTCTAATTTTATGTTTTTTATTCTCGTTGTCTTCTTTACCTAATGCTTCTAGGGCCGCCTGTTTTTATGAATTCTTTTATGTGGTCATACATTTGTTGGAGGTTATCGTAGTTAAATTCATTTAATTTTTTGATCTAATCGTCGTCTGTATAGGTCTCTTATCGTTTCGTCTTGCAGTAAGTGTATTTTGTATTTTATTTCTTTGTCTGCTTTCTCTTTTATCTCATTAGTATTTTTTTTTCTTTATCTATTGTTCCTTTTTGCTTTATTGTCTTGTACCATGGTCCTTTTATATTTGCTATTAATAGTCTATGGTCTGTTCCACATTCTGCCCCTCTCTTTACTCTTACGTCTTTTATTTTAATAGTGATCTCGTTTTTAATTATAATGTAGTCTATTATTGATTTTAAGTTTCGTGTTTCTTGCATCCAAGTATATTTGTGGATGTCTTTGTGTTTGTAGAATCCGTTTGTTATTTTAAGGCCGTTTAGTTCACACAGCTCTATTACTCTCTCCGTTGTCGTTAGTAATGTCTTCTCCGAATGGTCCTACGGTATTGTCCTTTGTTTTCCTTTCTGTTATCCCAGTCAGATCTCCCATCATTATTAGTTCTTGGTTTTTCTTTACTTTTTGTATTTCTATTTCTAGTGTTTCCATGAAGTTATCTTTTTCTCTTATAGTGCTGTCTTCTGTTGGGGCGTATACTCCTAATATTACCATGTCTTTTCCTAGCATTGTTATATTTAGTTTTATGATTCTTTCATTGATGGGTTCCCAAGATGTTATTTTCTTTTTCCATTTCTTTTTTACTAATATTCCAACTCCGGCCTTTGCCATAATACGTAATACCAATATTATTCTGACCAAAACCTTGAAGCGTGATTCCAAAAAAACGTGCTCTATTTAATTTGAATAAAACCAGTTATCGCGTTAATAAAGAATTGTGTGTTTAAAAATCACTTATCAGCCAGGCCCTCCAACGCTAATTTTTCAAATTTGAAACCACAAAAAAATGCGTAGGAGTTCGACGCTTTTTTCTAAACCCCTCGTTAGTTTATGATCATCCATCAGCTTAATGTTCCCTGTTCTTTATTACTTTGAATGATTCTTTGTTTATTCTATTGTAAAGAAATAATGCAAACTTTTGCAACCTGGATAAATTGTTCTACTGATCTTTCCTTTCTTTACAAAACAATTTATGAAGTTCAAGTTCGTTGACTTAAGCTCAATAAACTAGATTAAACGAAAATGCTTAGATATAAATTCTAACAAAAAGTAAGCGCCTAGATTAAATTTGCGCCGTGGCACAAAAACAGATAATATTCCACTCGTTTAGTTAGTAAAGAAGGATTAAGCTTTTAAAACACAGACATTTGTGCACATTCATTAACTTATGCTGGATTTTTATATTATATTTTCTAAATCGCTGAGCCATAAAAATGAGTTGGTGCACAATGTTTTTAACATAAATGTTCTAAAACATAAAACTTATCTATAATATATATAAAATGCAACGTCTCTCCTTCTGTCTGTCTGTCTGTCTGTCCTTTAGTGCGCTTATCACTGGAGAACCACTTATCCTATTTACGTACTTTTTTTATAAAACATACATATGTTTTCTGGCCAGGTTATAGGCTATATTTTATTACGATAGGTAGCATAATGAGCAGTCACGATAATAGTGAATGAAGTCGGAAAAAAGTTTGCCGCTAGCGCGTTCCCTTCCAATACACAGCAGCCTAAACCATTAAATATGGAACAATATATTACGTAGCAGAGAATATCTATAATCTATAATCTATAATATATATAAAAATATAATGTCTCTCTGTCTCTCTGTCTGTCTGTCTGTCTGTCCATTAGTGTGTTTATTATAGGGTATGGTATATAATAATAATAATCTATATCTATAATATATAAAATGCAACGTCTCTCTGTCTGTCCGTTAGTGCGCTTATCACTGGAGAACCACTTATCCGATTTAGGTACTTTTTTTTTAAAACATACATATGTTCTCTGGCCAGGTTATCTATAATCTTCTATCTATAATATATATAAAATGCAACGTCTCTCTGTCTGTCTGTTTGCCTATCTCTCTGCCTGTCTGTCCGTTAGTGAGCTTATCACTGGAGAACCACTTACCTAATTTACGTGCTTTTTTTTTAAAACATACATATATTCGCTGGCCAGGTTATCTATCTATAATATATATAAAATGCAACGTCTCTCTGTCTGTCTGTCCGTTAGTATGTTACGTGCTTTTTTTTTAAAACATGCATATGTTCTCTGGCCAGGTTATAGAATATGTTTTATTGCGTTAGGTAACATAAAGAATAAGCAGTGACGATAATAGTAAATCAAGTCGGAAAAAAGGTTAGCGTTAGCGTTTTCTCTTGCAATAAACTGCCTAAACCATTAAATATCACGTTGCAAAGAATATAATATATATAAAATGCAACGTCTCTCTGTCTGTCCGTTAGTGCGCTTATCATTTGAGAATCACTTATCCGATTTACGAGTTTTTATAAATTTATATATATATATGTTCTATATAATTCGATATAAGGCTAGATAATGGGAGATAAGGTGAGATAATGGGAGATAAGTATAATTAATGTGAGATAAGGATAAATAATGGGAGATAAGCAAAGATAAGTCTAGATAATGGGAATTATGGTGAGATAATGGGAGATAAGGAGAAATAAGGGAGATAAGGAGAAATATTGCGAGATAAGTCGAGATAAGCATATATAATGGGAGATAAGGTGAGAAAATGGGAGATAAGAAGAAATAATGGGAGATAAGGAGAAATAATAGGAGATGAGCAGAGATAAGCCTAGATAATGGAAATTATGTGGAGATAAGGAAAAATAATGGGAGATAAGAGGAAATAATGGCAGATATGTTATTACGTTAGGTAACACAAGGAGTAAGCAGTGACGATGGTAGTGAATCAAGTCCACGCGAGCGGAGCCGCGGGCACGGCTAGTTTAATAGATAAAAATTTTATATTTAAAAAATATTTACATTTTTATACTCCATTGCGGCACGTCAAGTCGATGGGTACAATAACATTCTACTGAGTATATTTCTTAGGAGACTTCTAAAAATTATACATTTTTTAATTTTCAATATATTAAACTGCAAGCTCAGTTAATAAAGCACCGTCCTTAAAACTGGAGAGTCCAGATTCAAACGTGAGCCAAGTGAAAAATTACTGAATACTCAATTGTTGCTTATAAGCGGAGTTTATACTCAGCCCCCGACAAGTAAGCATCGGTAATACCACATGAAACTTTGGGTCTTAGGTACCCCTAGGATTATATATACATATACAGGGTGCCCCATATGTATGGAATAATGATTCCACAGCATTTATTAATCAGTGTATCAAAAAAATGTTTAAATAAAAGTTATAGGGTGTTTACGGCGCACATGCTGACGTTGACAATAAAATGTTTTGAATTACACAGCCCCACAAAAAAAAAAGTGGGGTATACTTTTGATGCGATATATCAGATCCATAGTATTTTTGCCCGCTGATCACGAATCTGACGTCAGAATATCGCCATCACATCTCAATTTTTTTCTAACCTCAATAAATAGGTAAAAATTAGTAAAAATTAAGAAAAATATACTCCTAAAAAAAATTGATTCAAGCTTTTTCATGAATCCAAAGATGTATTAATATGTATTCGGACACGCTAAGCTAATATTCATCGGTTGGATTGAGCCATACAGTTCTGTTTTCTTTCTAACCTCAATAAATCAGACAGATATAGTGCTTCTCGAATGCAAAAACGAATTCAAATTAAAATTCAACCGATTCTTACCAAATTTGGTACACGGGGGGTTTTTTCGGTTGCTGATCATGAATCTGAGGTCGGATTTGCAAAATTCAAAATGGCGGATCCAAGATGGCGGACAAAATTTTTGAAAACCAACCGATTCCTACCAAATTTGGTATACAGTTGGGGAATCCTCAAACCTGATACTCTTAAACCCTAAACCCTGAAACCTTAGACTCCCACACCCTGTAACCTCAAAAAATAGACCTCAATAACCCTGTAACTTTAAAAATGATACCCAATTAACTCAAAACCAGGACTTTTAAACCATATACTCTCAAATAGTAGACCCTTAAGCCCTAGAATTGCGAAGGTTAGACCCGCGCCTAACTTTCCTTTTTTTGGCTGTATCTTGTTCTTTTTTCCGCGAATGACCTATTCAAAGGCTTTCTGCCCAAACGCTTTTGAGGACTTGTTTCTCTTTTTAGCGACCAGCAATAGTCCGCTAGCATATGGTCATCCCCATCGTCCTTGATACCGATTTTCTATAATTTTCAGATCGTGGTGAAAACGTTCCCCTTGCTCCTCACTGTAGTCACCAAGATTATCTGGGAAATCATCGATGTGGGAGTCCAGGAAATGTAATTTTAGATTCATTAAGCAACCTAATGTTTGAAAATTTTTTACCATTTTCTCGACTATTTCTTTGTACTTAGGACTTTTATTATTTCCCAAAAAGTTTGCGACTTCTTTAAAACTAAGCCAAGCAGCTTTTTCAACTTTATTCATTTTAGTAACAAATAATGAATCTTGAAACAATTTTCTTATTTGTGGCCCGTCAAATACGCCTGCCTTAATTTTAGCTTCAGAAAATTTCGGAAATTTTTTATGCAAATATTTGAAACATGGGCCGTTTGTATTTAATGCTCTCGTGAATTGCTTCATAAGTCCAAGCTTAATGTGAAGCGGGGGGGAATAAGAACTTTTCCTGGATCTACCAATGGTGGAAAAAAAACATTATTTTCACCAGGAGTGAACGATTCTCTTGTTGGCCAAATTTTTTTTTCTTATAATGACGTTCCCTGTCTCTGCTATTCCACAGACATTTATAACAGGGATAAAATGTAAACCCTGACTGTTGGCCAAGCAATATTGTTACAATTTTCAGATCTCCACAAATTTTCCAGTTATGATCAGCATATTTTATTTTTATCAAAAGCTGCTTCATTTTTTCATATTGCTCTTCCATAACTGTGGAATGAGCAATCGGAATGAGAGCGTAAACGTTGGTATTATACAGCAAAACTGCCTTAATGCTCCGTTTAGAAGAATCAATGAACAGTCTCCATTCTTCAGGATCGTATGAGTTATTTTGAAATTCATCCATTAGACCTTTTACATCGGTACAATATGAAAGTGACAATTCCTCGTCCATTGTGAAATATTTTCGAAATTCTTCATCTCTGTTTCTATAATAAGAAATCGTAGCTTCTGGCTTAAGTAAATGTCTTTTCTTTAAAAAGGAAGCAAGATGCTCTGAACCATCTTTGGATAAGCCTAAATCTCTGACTAGATCACTAAGTTCTGACTGTGATACGAGTATTGGTTCTGGTTTACGGTTGTATGGTAGAAATTCTTTATCTATGTCACTAGTATATGATAGGTTGTCACTAGAACATTCATTAGTAACAGTGTTTGAATCTTTTTCGACAGTCTCAGTGTTTTCGGCATGAACTGATAAGGTGAAATCATTTGTTTCCATAACATTAGCATCAAGCGTTTCAGGAGACGGAATTAGTTTAGTTAGTCTTGTTACTGTCGAAACATCGTTATAAGTAATAGTGCTTTTATTTTTCGGTTATGCTTAGATACAACATTCATACAAAAGTAGCAATCATTTTCACTGTATGGTCTATTCCATATTGCTGGTCTGGAATATTTAATCGCCTTCTTATTGATGTACAACATTATTTTGCAAGAACTGCAAATGATGTGGGGAACCCAATCTGTATCCTGGTGCTGTATTTCAATGTTAAAACAATCCGTATATAAGGTTTTAATCTTATCCGTTATCGGTGACCCCATTTTACTCAATACGTGTTGACAGCAAATATAACAAAATGAATCACTGTTTTTATCGCACTTATGAAAAGTCCTTGTACCGTGAGACCGTTTTCTTGTAGCATTATACTCTACATGAGCCAAATCACCCACACATGAAGAGCTACGGTCGCTGGATGACGACGGCTGCGGACCCGCTTTCCCACCCTGACCAACCGCCGATACTGGGTTTCCGAGTCCCTGCATCGTAATTCTCTTTCTTCTACCTGCCATGACGGCATCTAAGCCGTTATCCAGGGACTCTGCCGGCTAGTGGAGTAACACACCGTTGCCCACCGTCACCACGTGGAGGTGCCCTGGATGCAGGTAGAAGAATAAAAATCGACCGATGAATTTTCTCGGCGTTCAAAATGGCGCGAAAACATCTGCCATCTTGAATTTTGCAAATCCAACCTCAGATTCGTGATCAGCGACCCAAAAAATCCCCGTGTACCAAATTTGGTAAGGATCGGTTGAATTTAATTTGAATTCGTTTTTTTGCATTCGAGAAGCACTATATCTGTCTGATTTATTGAGGTTAGAAAGAAAACAGAACTGTATGGCTCAATCCAACCGATGAATATTAGCTTAGCGTGTCCGAATACATATTAATACATCTTTGGATTCATGAAAAAGCTTGAATCAATTTTTTAGGAGTATATTTTTCTTAATTTTACTAATTTTTACCTATTTTTTGAGGTTAGAAAAAAATTGAGATGTGATGGCGATATTCTGACGTCAGATTCGTGATCAGCGGGCAAAAATCCTACGGATCTGATATATCGCATCAAAAGTATACCCCACTTTTTTTTGGGTGGGGCTGTGTTATCAGTTCGAAAAATTACGCCCATCTTAAATTTTTTTTTTTAAATGGTATGCCCTGAGTATTATTTATTTTTGAATCCTACTAAAAATTCTAGATATTATTTGTCTAACATACCATATGTCTAAATTGAACTGTTTTGGAATTATTGATATTTGAAATTAAGGAGATCAAATTAAAAAAAAAAAATTCAGTTGGCTTGTGTAAAACATTTACTGTCAGGTAACGACTTAAACGCGTCAAAAAATAATTTATTGACATAACGTTTATTGCTGCATTTTGTGAAACTGCAATTTGAGCGTAATATCATAATGGTACATTTAATAGAAACTGAAAGAATCACTTTGTTAATAATGGTTGGTTACGGAGACCGTAGGAGAACACAACAGGAGGTGTGTGATCTTTTTAACGCAGAATATCAGAATCGGGAACCTATTACCCATCCGTAATTAGCAAAACATTAAAACGATTTAGACAATCAGGTCATGTTAAGGATCATTCTAAATCTGGACCTTCAAAAGTTAAAACAAGCGATGATAAAACGTTAGATGTTTTATTGGAAATTACAGAAAATTCCCATATAGCCACTCGTTAGCTTTACCTAGACCAAAATATAAGTAAAGGTACCTTAAATCGTATACTGAATGAAGAAAAATTGCATCCATACAAACCCATTTTATTGCAAGAATTATCTGAAGATGACTACGATAGACGGGTTGGTCTTCGTCAAGGTGTTTGAAACTCTTTAAACTTAAATTTCAATTTAATTCAAACCACTTTTATAGGACAGCCTTTAAAATCTTGTCATATAGATCAAATCTTTTATTTTATTACGAAAATTTTCTTACAATGACATATTTTATTCTCGAAAATGTGCCTTTATATCAGCTTCATAGCAGCTTTTGGGTAGTTTTTCCATTTACGTCACTCAGCTTCGTTACACAGATGCTCGGAGATAATCTTTTTTGACGTTTAGGGTCGGCAAATAAGATCCTTTATCGTATAAATAACTGAAATTATTTAATGCGTTTTTGTCTTCTTCGTCATAATTTTATGTGATGTGACAAATTTTTTCCTTTTATTTCAGTATTCTAATATATATAT
>CM032446.1:238167179-238182179 GCA_019049505.1 Pachyrhynchus sulphureomaculatus
GGTCATCGCGGTTGCTATGGATTGTATGCCACGTTCGACGGTTTATCTAGTAGGTGGCTGTGATACTTTTAATCTGGCAGTAATTATAATAATATTAATTACTATGCTGTTGAGGGTTGTTACCCTTTAATAAAATATCTTTATCAAGATGCTATTGAAATTAAACAGTTTTAAACTACCCCGCATTTCTTCAGTTTCTTTCTGGCTTAAAATTAAAAGCAATGAAAAAATAACCTAATTTTTGGATTTCTAGACTTGTTTTTATATTCAACAAAAACCAGGAAAAAACTTCTCTGTATTCACTATTAAAACTTTAAAAATTTAACGGACTTCTACCCCTTTTACCCCTTTGGCCTGAAGCAATATCCTCAAAAAAAGGCCTTTATCTCACTTATTAAATATTATATATGTACCAAGTTTAAAATTGATATCCCATTTCGTTTTCGAGAGTTATCATACCAATAGCGTGGACAGACCAAAAGACAGACAGACAGACAGACTGCCCGATAGACAGACAGACTGCCCGATAGACAGACAGCCTGATTAGTCCGACAGCCAGACAGACAGGCCGATGGATATAAATGACTATGTTTTTCGTGATCTAAGAACCCTAAGATGTGACATAAAGAATAGCAAAAATCTGGAAGATTATATATATATATATATATATATATATATATATATATATATGTATATATTATTTATATATATATATATATTTATATATATATATATATATATTATATATATATATATATATATATAAGCGGATAAAAATTGTGCTCTTCGCTTTTAGACGTATTATCTATGAATCACAAAACTAGGACATGCATGTCTCGCTCTAGAGTTCATCTCAGAGTTCGTCAGCCTAGGTGAAGTGGCATATTGCGTACATCAGCACAAGAGAAGTAAAAGACACTAAAAGTGCTAGTAACAGCAGACCTCAGAGCTATCCGATGTGAACGCTGTAGCGTTTATATTTTTACTGTTCTTCTTTTCTTTTACATTTTACTACGGCGTTTTATTACAGTATATAATAAAACTCTGGTAATGATTCACCTCAATTTAATTAGATTTTCAGAGAAATATTCCCCCTATCCGAAAGGATTTCGTTCTTTTAACTGGAGTATTTTTTTAGTTTTCTTATATTAATAACAGTAAGTAATATTCCCTTTTTGTAGTATATAAAGTTAGTATATCTGTCTGGTTATAAATATTTTTACTTTTTCAAGTCTACTATTTCTGCTCGATTCTCAGTCGTACTATAGAATATATCTCGTAAACGGAACCAGCATGACGAGTTTTCGGCAGGCAGGTCGGCTGAAGCGCGCAGATCAGTTTTCGATAAAAAGCATCGAACGATAGGTGTTTTACCTTAATTCTGTGCACCTGTTTTTTAAGACGCTGCATCCAAAATTGCAATTTTCTGTCATTTTTGTGTTAGGAAAATTCACTCTATGAAAAGTGCAGTCACATATTCTTTCCAGATACCTCTGGCCACATGCTGCAGAGTCGATAAGGGTTTTATTACTTTTATTACTTTAAGTGCTACTTTTGTTCTCTATAACTTTAACCATTAGTTCGCCTTCCTGCTACAATTTTTCTCTATAAAGAGGTTTTCAAATATGCTTCTTGGTCTATCGGATATTCTCTTGTATTTCCAATTTTTCAACCAGTCTTCTTTGAGTATATTACGAAGACTTCGGCCCTCCGGCCTAAGCGAAAAACTCTTTCATTAGTAGAAAAGAAGGGGAATTCTTGCCAGACATCAACAGTAGTTTAATTGTATATACATATATATGTATATATATATATATTATATATATATATATATATATATATATATATATATATTTATATATATCTATATATATATATCAGTCTTTCATTACATTCATTATGAATTTCCATCAAGTAACAGCCACAACAATTCAAAGGATTCATATCTTATTCGATTAAAGGCACTATTGTTATTGTACCTATGAGTTTTGATCTTGAATTAAAAGTTTTGGCGGTTTCACGTTCCGGATAGTGCTGAGGTTTGTTGGCTACTGACACTTCCGGGTGTAAGACTTTTAAACTTATTCTGTTAATACTAGGTGCTGCCTCCACCAAGAGCTATGCTATAGAGCGAAACATATATGTCCTAGTTTGGTGATTTACAGAATGCATGCCGGGTAGTCGATAGCTTTGGATGCCCGTACTTTTGGTACAAGAGCAAAGAGCACAGTTTTGGTCCGCTAAAGCCGAAATATAACTTTTCTTTCGTCTATATTTTTCACGGACGATAAATATTTATTTTATACAATACAATGGTGCAAAAAAAATGGTTTTTAGATAATTGAATTTAAAAGGAAGCTTTTTTTTACTAAATATTTCTTAACCTTCAACCTTTCTTATGGATCATGTTAAAGAAAAGGGAAGCTTTGAACGTAAAGAGAAAAGATCTCTAACAATAAAGGCCGACTAACTATATTAATGCCTTGAAAGAAATAAGGGGAACAGAATATCACAAATATTCGTAGAGATGACAGTAAAGTTTTTCTGTGCTTTCTGCCTGAACTTTAAATTTTGTTTTGTTAACTCTTAATTGTAATGAAAATGAACCAGTCCCAAAGTACAACAATAGGTTTCCCGAATTGCAGTTTAATTGTATATTAATCTTTTGTCGTGCAGTAAACGTATTGGTGAATTACAAGTTTAAAAATATTTTATGAGACATTGTTCTTAAATGCTTCTGGTATTGTCATTGTATTGCGAGATGTTTAACATTGTCATCTTCATCTAGGCCAGTTAACGAACTATGAATAGAACGAAACATGACATGTTTCGAGTCGCTCATTATTTTTGCCCTCCCGAACTTTTAACGCAGGAGCATAATTTACTGGGACATTCTTCGTCTGACAAGTTACTATATTTTTTTTGCGTGTTTAATAACACAGCAGCACAAAAAAAAAGTGGGGTATACTTTTGATGCGATATATCAGATCCGTAGTATTTTTGCCCGCTGATCACGATCTGACGTCAGAATATCGCCATCACATCTCAATTTTTTTCTAACTCAAAAAATAGGTAAAAATTAGTAAAAATTAAGAAAAATATACTCCTAAAAAATTGATTCAAGCTTTTTCATGAATCCAAAGATGTATTAATATGTATTCGGACACGCTAAGCTAATATTCATCGGTTGGATTAAGCATACAGTTCTGTTTTCTTTCTAACCTCAATAATCAGACAGATATAGTGCTTCTCGAATGCAAAAACGATATTCAAATTAAAATTCAACCGATTCTTACCAAATTTGGTACACGGGGGTTTTTTGGGTTGCTGATCATGAATCTGAGGTCGGATTTGCAAAATTCAAAATGGCGGATCCAAGATGGCGGACAACATTTTTGAAAACCAACCGATTTCTACCAAATTTGGTATACAGTTGGGGAATCTCAAACTGATACTCTTAAAACCCTAAACCCTGAAAATTAGACTCCCACACCCTGTAACCTCAAAAAATACACCTCAATAACCCTGTAACTTTAAAAATGAGACCCAATAAACTCAAAACCAGGACTTTTAAACCATATACTCTCAAATAGTAGACCCTTAAGCCCTAGAATTGCGAAGGTTAGACCCGCGCCTAACTTTCCCCTTTTTTTTGGCTGTATCTTGTTCTTTTTTCCGCGAATGACCTATTCAAAGGCTTTCTGCCCAAACGCTCTTTTTAGCGACCAGCAATAGTCCGCTAGCATATGGTCATCCCATCGTCCTTGATACCGATTTTCTATGCTTTTCAGATCTTGGTGAAAACGTTCCCCTTGCTCCTCACTGTAGTCACCAAGATTATCTGGGAAATCATCGACGGTGGGAGTCCAGGAAATGTAATTTTAGATTCATTAAGCAACCTAATGTTTGAAAATTTTTTACCATTTTCTCGACTATTTCTTTGTACTTAGGACTTTTATTATTTCCCGAAAAGTTTGTTGCGATTTCTTTAAAACTAAGCCAAGCAGCTTTTTCAACTTTATTCATTTTAGTAACAAATAATGAATCTTGAAATAATTTTCTTATTTGTGGCCCGTCAAATACGCCTGCCTTAATTTTAGCTTCAGAAAATTTCGCAAATTTTTTATGCAAATATTTGAAACATGGGCCGTTTGTATCTAATGCTCTCGTGAATTGCTTCATAAGTCCAAGCTTAATGTGAAGGGGCGGGGAATAAGAACTTTTCTGGATCTACCAATGGTGGAAACAATACATTATTTTCACCAGGAGTGAACGATTCTCTTGTTGGCCAAATTTTTTTTTTATAATGACGTTCCCTGTCTCTGCTATTTCACAGACATTTATAACAGGGATAAAGTGTAAACCCTGACTGTTGGCCAAGCAATATTGTTACAATTTTCAGATCTTCACAAATTTTCCAGTTATGATCAGCATATTTTATTTTTTATCAAAAGCTGCTTCATTTTTTCATATTGCTCTTCCATAACTGTGGAATGAGCAATCGGAATGGGAGCGTAAACGTTGGTATTATGCAGCAAAACTGCCTTAATGCTCCGTTTAGAAGAATCAATGAACAGTCTCCATTCTTCAGGATGGTGTGAGTTATTTTGAAATTCATCCATTAGACCTTTTACATCGGTACAATATGAAAGTGACAATTCCTCGTCCATTGTGAAATATTTTCGAAATTCTTCATCTCTGTTTCTATAATAAGAAATCGTAGCTTCTGGCTTAAGTAAATGTCTTTTCTTTAAAAAGGAAGCAAGATGCTCTCAACCATCTTTGGATAAGCCTAAATCTCTGACTAGATCACTAAGTTCTGACTGTGATACGAGTATTGGTTCTGGTTTACGGTTGTATGGTAGAAATTCTTTATCTGTGTCACTAGTATATGATAGGTTGTCACTAGAACATTCATTAGTAACAGTGTTTGAATCTTTTTTCGACAGTCTCAATGTTTTCGGCATGAACTGATAAGGTGAAATCATTTGTTTCCATAACATCAGCATCAAGTGGTTCAGGAGGCGGAATTAGTTTAGTTGGTCTTGTTACTGTCGAAACATCGTTATAAGTGCTTTTATTTTTTCGGTTATGCCTAGATACAACATTCATACAAAAGTAGCAATCATTTTCACTGTATGGTCTATTCCATATTGCTGGTCTGGAATATTTAATCGCCTTCTTATTGATGTACAACATTATTTTGCAAGAACTGCAAATGATGTGGGGGAACCCAATCTGTATCCTGGTGCTGTATTTCAATGTTAAAACAATCCTTATATAAGGTTTTAATCTTATCCGTCATCGGTGACCCATTTTACTCAATACGTGTTGACAGCAAATATAACAAAATGAATCACTGTTTTTATCGCACTTATGAAAAGTCCTTGTACCGTGAGACCGTTTTCTTGTAGCATTATACTCTACATGAGCCAAGTCACCCACACATGAAGAGCTACGGTCGCTGGATGACGACGGCTGGGGGCCCGCTTTCCCACCCTGACCAACCGCCGATACTGGGTTTCCGAGTCCCTGCATCGTAATTCTCTTTCTTCTACCTGCCATGACGGCATCTAAGCCGTTATCCAGGGACTCTGCCGGCTAGTGGAGTAACACCGTTGCCCACCGTCACACGTGGAGGTGCCCTGGATGCAGGTAGAAGAATAAAAATCGACCGATGAATTTTCTCGGCGTTCAATCTGCCATCTTGAATTTTGCAAATCCAACTCAGATTCGTAATCAGCGACCCAAAAAATCCCCGTGTACCAAATTTGGTAAGGATCGGTTGAATTTTAATTTGAATTCGTTTTTGCATTCGAGAAGCACTATATCTGTCTGATTTATTGAGGTTAGAAAGAAAACAGAACTGTATGGCTCAATCCAACCGATGAATATTAGCTTAGCGTGTCCGAATACATATTAATACATCTTTGGATTCATGAAAAAGCTTGAATCAATTTTTTAGGAGTGTATTTTTGTTAATTTTTACTAATTTTTACCTATTTTTTGAGGTTAGAAAAAAAATTGAGATGTGATGGCGATATTCTGACGTCAGATTCGTGATCAGCGGGCAAAAATACTACGGATCTGATATATCGCATCAAAAAGTATACCCCACTTTTTTTTTTGTGGGGCTGTGTAATTATACTGTTTGAAATTTACTTAAAAACACTGTTTAATGTCTCATAAATTTATCTACAGTAACCCAGTGAATTTTAAAATATAGAGAATAATTTATAACCAAAAAGTGTTTTTTTTTGGCAAAACTCTGAACCTTTAAAATGTAATCCTCCATTCGTCTGTATTACGAAGGTGAGTGACATAAAGAGGGCAAAGCAGGAAGCTTATCCAGATACGCATATTCAGGCATAGAATGTCTCATTAGTAACAAAATTTCAGAAAGGATTAAAATATTCTCTGTTGATATCATGTCTGGTTTATCACGAGGAGTGTATTTATGTTGATATAAATATTTTTGTTAGTTCGAAAAATTATTACTTTTTTGTTGGTGGTAATTACAATTTCCTGTACAATAATTCATATCTGTCATAGCCCCAGTCGTCGGAGGCAAAACTTTGACAGAAAGATGTCTTCTACTTAAAAGCGGATAAAGGAAATAAGGTTGTTATATTGGACAAGAAAGATTACTTTGAACGCGTAGATAATCTTATCGAATCTGGCCCTTATGAAAAGGTAATAAGAAATCCATTACCGAGAATGATATCAGAGGTTAAAAATTCTTTAAAAAAATGTAAGAATCTTGTCTCCGATTCGCTAAAATTTAAATTAAATGTGAGTAATCCGACCATACCAAAATTGTATTGCTTACCCAAAATTCACAAAACCTGGAAAAGCAATGCGACCCATTGTTTCACGGTCGGATCACCCACATATTTACTATCCAAATGGTTATCAAAAGAACTTGAGAATTTACTATTAAATACTTTCGCAGTGAAGAATTCGTTAGAAATCATTAATAAAACAAAAAATCTAGTTCTTAATGAAGGTGAAGTCTTAATTCCTTTGATGTTAGTTCTTTGTTTCCAAGTGTGTCAATTCCGCAAACTTTACAATATCTCGAAGAATTACTTAGAATAAATGACTTTGAAGACGAAATTATTCGTGAATACTTAACATTATCTGAACTTTGTATGGAACCAAATTTTTTCCAATATAACAATCAATTTTATGTTCAGAAAGAAGGAACAGCTATGGGTAATTGCTTATCACCTTTCATAGCCAATTTATTCATGAGTAAGTTTGAAATCGAAGCCAGTCAAGAATTCGAATATTTCCCAAGGGTATGGTATACGTTATGTGGATGATATTTTCGCGATTTTTGATACAAAAGAAAGCAAAATATTGATGATTTTGTTTCTAAATTAAATAGCCGGTATGATTCCATTACATTCACTTACGAAGTTGAGAACAAAGGACAATTGCCTTTTCTACATATTTTAATTATTAAAAAATAATAATAGATTAGAATTTGATATCTATAGAAAGGACACAGTAACAGATAGATATATTCCTAATGATTCATTTCATTGCACAATATAAATTAGCCTCATTACATTTTTTAGTTCATCGTTTGGTCACTTTCCCTCTGAATAGAGTAAACTTTAATAAAGAAAGGCATCGTATTAGATATATAACTAGAGTTAATGGTTATGACGATGACTTAGTAAATAAGCTAATAAATTGACATAAGTTTAGATTTAATATTCAGAATTCCACTTTTTTTACACGCGAAGAAAATAACACCAAGTATGTCTCCATACCATATAATCCGAAATATAGCAAGGGACTCAATAAGGTATTTAATAAGGCAGGCCTCACCTTAGTCTATAAGTCATCAGACAATTTGAGGAATATCTTAGGAAATCCCAAAGATGAGATTCCTGATTGTGACAAAAAGTATGTTGGGCAAACTAAAAGGTCAATTAAAACACGATTTAAAGAACATTTAGCACACTTAAAATACAGTAGAACAGAAAAGTCTAGCATTGACGAACATGCCCTTGAAGCTGATCATACTGTAACATTAGATAATCTAAGATTAATTAAAAATGTATCTGACAGGAGATTGTTGAACGCATACGAAAGTATGGAAGTCATAAAATGTAAAAGTAGTTTAAATAAAGACAGAGGGCCTATTCCTTATAGTCCCCTCTACTGGTTACTTGACCGGAACTGATGGCCTTGCCTATGGCATTAGTTCCGCTTGAGTAATTCAAGGGTTAGGGTAAGTATAAATAGGGTAGATTTGTAGTTTAGCTTTAGTCAATCATCGCTCCTGATGAAGCTAACATGGTTAGCGAAACGCGCGTCGAGCGCAAAAAATAAAGTGTTTGATGTAGTGGTGATATATACTGAGTAGTATCATTGTGCCAAAGATTCCATATTCCCAACTTAACTTAGGAAAGCTCTTATTAAATGTTAACAGGCTGCATTTTGGCATACAGGCTACTCTTTGGACGTAGAATATGATAAAAAGTTTGCTCCTCTAAAGTGTACGCTAAGCCTACAAAATTGAAAATAAAATAAAAAATTCGATTCTTCGCAAATAACTCTAAAAATAAAAAAACGGTCAAGTGCAAGTTGAACTTGCACAATTAGTGTTCCGTACGTTGATTGTTTTTTAAAATAAAAAATTTTGTAGGGTGGCATAAAATGATTAGTGACTTCACAAAACACACCCCAAATGAGTTTTCAACAAAGTTTGTTTCCAATCTTTACTGAAAACTGGTGACCTTGAAATTTTGGTTTTCACTTCCGATTTCACCCCTCAAAACGAATCCCTTAAGTCAAAATTTATGTTATGGTGATATAAAATGATCAGTGACTTTACAAAACACACCCAAATAAGTTCAAAAAAGTTTATTTCCAATCTTTACTGAAAATTGATGACCTTGAAATTTTTGTTTTTTTATATACCAGATAAATTATTACAGGTAATGCACTCGTGATAATTTTCGTTCAATCTACACTCCGTGGAGAATATTCCAGAATTTTATCAAAATTTTTTGATAAGTACTTTCCGAGATAAGGCGGGTGGACAGCGATTTTTCGCGATTTTTTTGAAAATAATACAAAGAAAAGTGCGCGCAAGTATTACATTATATATATATTTTTTACTCGTGTTTTCACAAGCTTTCATTTGACACCACACTCGATTAGCTAGTAAAAAAATTTTTTTTTCACTTCCGATTTCACCCCCCAAAACTAAACCCTTAAGTCAAAATTTAATTTCAAAACTACATGGCTCTGATGAGGCCATCAATTCCTATGTTACTACCAAATTTCAACTTTCTATGACAAATAGTTTCGGAGAAAATCGGGTGTGACAGGACGGACAGACGGACAGACAGACGGACAGACACCGAAGTGATCTTATAAGTGTTCCGTACGGAACACTAAAAAGATATCCAAAAACTAATAGCATCACGCAAAAAGAAGGGGAAATTTTACAAAAAAAATAGTATATAGATTATTTTTTTTTAGTTTTATATTTATTATTTTATATATATTTATTAATTTAATAAAATTATTTAAAATAAAATGACTGGTTTAACTCCTTCAGTTGTAGTGGGAATCAGGCTCATTTATGATTAAATTAACATTTCTGTATACTGTCAAATATTTTGAAATTGGCTATTAAGGGCTTTCTCGGGTTAAGAATCCGTTGATAGATTTAGAAAATTCAAAATGCGGATCCAATATGACGGCCAGAGAGTACGATGTTTAAATGAAATATAAATACGTTATACTTAAAGCTTAGACTTTTATCTTTCATTATCCAGCTTTAAATATGTTTTTTATTTCAAGTTTAAGTTGTTGATTAATAATAAGCAAAAAATACGTTTGTCATGAACATTTTTTTAAGAGCAAAATTACGAAAAAAAGAGAAAGTTTTTAATCATTTTTTAATACTTAAACTTAAAAAAAAATGTCCGACTTTTTTTGACCATTTCGTACTGTTTTGAACGTAAAATTGCCGGCGGCGCACTATAGCAGGCCAAGTTTCATATTTTAAAACTCAATTTCTAAATAATACAGACAATGTGGGTATTTATTCTTATATTGAAACTTTTTTCCATACAAACGTCCCATACTCGATATTATGCTTAGGCCTCTATAGTTCGTGCATTTTCTGCGGCCTTCCTTTTTTAAATATAGATACTATATAGGCTTTTGACCATTCCTCTGGTATTTTTTCTCCATTTATCGCTCTGTGGAACATGTTTCTCAGCATTCGATGTAATTTATTAGACCCGTACTTAATCATTTCATTTACCACACCCTCAGGCCCTGCAGATTTATTATTTTTGAGTGTTTTTATTGTCTTCTTTACTTCTTCATAGCTTAGTTCTATCTCTTTTTTTTCCTTATTCTGTTCTTCTTCAGGGTTCTCTTCCTGGAATTCTTGTCTGTCTTCTGTTACCAGCTTCTTATAATATTCTTCCCACTCGCTTATTATTAAAAATATCATAGGGGAAAATATAAAGGGAAAAATTGGAGAAGACCAAGCAGGCTTTACGGCCGGAAAATCATGTATAGACCACATACACACTATAAAACAAACAATGGAAAAAAAAAAAACTGGCAAAGAATAGAGAAGTTCATTTAACCTTCATAGACATAAGAAAGGCCTATGATTCAGTACCAAGACAAAGATTATGGAACGCAATGAAAGAGATAGGCATAGACAAAGAACTAATATACGCAGTAAAAGCTCTCTACGAAAACAACACAGTGAACATAAAAATAGGACATAAAATAGGGAAGAGACTCCAAACATCAAAAGGCCTATTACAAGGATGCTCTACATCCCCCACACTATTCAAAATATACCTCGAACAAACATTAAAAAAATGGAAGCAAAAATGTAGTCGAATGGGAGTCCCAATACGAGAAGATTACTTATATACTCTAAGTTTCGCAGACGACCAAGTAACCATAGCGCAAGATGAGGAAGACCTCAGTTATATGGTAAGAAAACTGAAAGAAGAGTCCACTAAAGCAGGATTAGCAATAAACTTTTATAAAACGGAATATCTGACACCAAAGGAGGGAAACGTGGAGAATCTAGAAGTCGATAACGAAACAATAATCAAAGGATCCGATAGATTTAAATATTTAGGAACCATCATTTCAAAAAACGCAACATCAGAAGAAGAGATTAAAGCTAGATTAGGACAAACGCGGACATGCATAAGACAATTAAATTCGATCCTGTGGAACAAGCACATTACAAAGAGAAACAAAACACGCATACACAAATCAATAATACAAAGCATAATGACATACGGGTCAGAAACATGGACGATCAACAAAAGAAATAAATCTAACATTAACGCGGTAGAGATGGAGTATTGGAGAAGTTGTTGTAGAGTGACACGTTATAGAGAGAGTAACAAATGAAGAAATAAGAAGCAGAATGAACATCAAAGAGAACGCAATAAATACCATTGAAGAAAAACGATTATATATATATATATATATATATATATATATATATATATATATATATATATATATATTGAAACTTAAGGTATAATAAGGATATATGCGCAAGGATTTTTTTTTCAATATTATATTTTATTAAATATTTGCAATTTACTGTATTCCTGTTAAAATAATGCAAACAAAATTTCGTTTTTAAGTTTTACAAATTATAAAGCAACAAAAATAAAAACTACTAGTATCATCGGAAAGGTGAAAGTCTCCTCTTCAAAAAGCTCTTTTTGAAAAAAAGTAATATCGATTAACCTTCCAGGTCCACTTTATGAATCAACTATCCGAATTTTAAATAAATTCTCACGCTAATAAAACAAATCTGGAAAAACATCTACGAGAATGGATTGAAAGGTACGCGGCCTCACCAAAAAATAATTATAATATTTTTATTATAGTAGCCTCAATAAGTTCATACTTTCTTTGGTTGTCACAGTCTAAAATTTTGTTGTTGTAGAATTTGTGGTTTTTAGAACGAGTTTAGTGGGACCAAGTGCAGCGTTTTTGGAAAAATGGAAAAAATTGAACATCGTGCGGTCATCAAGTACCTGTTTAAAAAAAGATTAACACCAAAGGAGATCCAAGATGATATGAAAACAACACTAGGGGAATCTGTTCCGTCATATACCACTGTGAAAAAATGGGTTGCAGAATTTAAACGTGGACGAGAGAGCATCGACTGAAGAAAACATCGGCAAAGTGTGTGATCTCATATTGAAAGACCGTAGATTAACTATTAGGGAGATTGCAGACACTATAGCCATCTCGTATGAAGGAACACAAGACATCATTATCAACGCACTCGAATTTTGTACGGTTTCCGCTAGGTGGGTCCCCAGATTGCTTTCAGTTGAACAAAAACGAATTCGACTCACGATTTCTCGCGACTGTCTGGAGATGTTTGGGCTGATCAGCAAGATTTTCTTAACAGGTTTGTGACAATGGACGAAACCTGGGTTCATCACTGTACTCCAGTTGCAGTTAACCAGTATTTTGAAGACCTTGAGGAATTTTTTTTGAAACAGATGTGGAAGCTTTGGAGAGCAGGTAGAAGAAATGCATAGAGCTAGGTGGAGATAACGTCGAGAAATAAACATATATTTGTGCGTCTTTTATTTTGTTTTCTTGACTAGGCCACGAACTTTTCAATCCTTCCTCGTAAATGCTATTTTTTTTTGTAAAATTTTCTGCTCTTTCATATGATGCTATCTTTTTATTTTCCGAGATACTAACGAAAAACCGAATTTTTGATTTTATTTTGGATTTTGTAAGCTTAGCATACATCGAATTTTAGCGAACTTTTATCGTTTTTATCGTATTCTATCTCCAAAAAACTACCTGTGTACCAAAATGCGACCTGTTAACATTTAATGAGAGCTCAGAACCCCTGGCGACTGAGCTATCATGTAAATCTTAACAAAAAATTATATAAACGGGAAACACACAACCAGGTAAAGAAACATCCAGAGGGAGAATTAAAAAATTTTTTTCGATTTGGTGAAGATCGAATCCACATTCTCGGAATATACGCTCCTGTGCTCTAACCAATTAAGCTAGAACATCACCTTGCTGCCGCCTGTTAGCTGGAGATCTTTTTTATCGTCTTCTCCCCACCCTTGAGAACGATTTTTCCATTTCCTCGACGTCACTCGTATTGGCATTGCTCAAAATGGAGACATCAATATTATTCTTTCGTCTGTTCATACAATAAACGTTAAGGATTACGTAAGTCATATTTTTGATCAAAGTCGAAATGGATAGAAAATACTATCGGTTTAAGGTCCCCGAAAACATCAACACACAGAAAAATATATAAAGGTAAAGAGCCAACCACAAGAAAATTAAAAAATATTTTTTGATGCCGGTGGGAATCGTACCCACGATCTCAGAGTGGCGCTTTACTCAACTGAGTCACGACATTGCTCTGTTGTCGCCTATTAGTTAGATAACTTGCTAATAACGTATTTGGCAATATTTAAATAATTACTGACATACAAGTAGTTTTAACATTTTGCTAAAATGTTTTAGAAAATATTTACAATGGATTAATAGAAATATAATAAATGAACGGCATTTAGTTTTTCGTTTTTTTTTTTTTATAAAACGATATTTACAGATTAATTTGTTCTAATATTTTTAAGTGATAGGTAACGGTATGTTCGAGCGCATTTTTAGCAAACCAAAATGTGCCTCAGGCCAGTCCCTTGGAAGCTCCTCTTTTCATAATATATATTAATAATATCATAAACTGTTGTTTTCATAATGCCAATTTTCTATCGTATACTGACGACATAGACATCTATAACATAATAGATGATACAGAGGACTGCCTTAAAACTCAAGATTTTGATAAACTTTCTGAACATTGTGACATCAGTTTACTTTTAATATAGTGAAGTGTGATTCATAAGAAATTTTACCGTATTTGTGTATAGTGTTTTGCTTATTAGCAAAGGGATTGAAAATTTAAAAATTATCATTAGCGTCTGTTATTTAGAAACCTCTGTATCTAAACCCTACGAGATGTTGGCAAAATTCGGCAGCTTTTTAGCAAATATTCTGTAGAATTGATACAACAAATTTGTAACTTATAACCTCTCTCTGATAGAAGGCATATCATCGCTTCTTGTTGAACTTACTTGCCTTGTTCGATCGACCTAAATTCTTATCCCAAATAAGTTTCAATGGCCCTACGACATGTCTAAGAAACTTTCCTTTATTCGATTTTCCATATCAAGACACAAATTTAGGACCCAACACACCTTTAACACGCTTATAATAAGTATTGTGCTGATGTAGATTAGATACTCTTTAATTGAATACTACATAATTAAGAGTGTGACAAACAGAACTTTTACAAATATTTTTGGTAATACTGAAATGTAGATTTTGCTGATTTATTCAATAAGCTTTTAAGCTAGGTTAGTTTCAATTTCGTCCAGTTTTTGTTCTGTAAATAGTGGATGGGATTTTGAAACTGGTAAAGCTCTGATAGTATCTTAAATAAATGGAATTTTTATAATAATTTATAGGAATACACCTAAATATCCCTATAGCTATTCAAGAACAACGTGAATCGCTTTTTCCGCACTCGTGCCGCTCCTGGAGCGCTTTAGGGACTTCCCTGCAGCACGTGTGCTAGACCCATAAAAAAAAAAAAAAATTGTACAATTTATGAATACAGATTTAAGCCACGCAGTGTTATAATGTTGGTAAAATATAATCGCAATTAAATATAATTTTGTATTCGTTACATATTTCCTTGAAACTTTTTTTTTCTGTATACTGTGCGTAATTTTTGTTAGACTCATTATACACAGTTGATTAGTTTTTTTGTTGTAGTATCACGTATGTTATTATTAAAAAAATAATTTTATGACTAGTTGTAATGAGTAATGATATTAAAAGAAAGCTGCAGGAATTTACTGTGTACGTAGAAACAATATCCTATCATTATAACGAATGTAACAAGGTTATTAATAT
>CM032446.1:238186228-238196228 GCA_019049505.1 Pachyrhynchus sulphureomaculatus
AAAATAAATTTATAACTTTCCACTTAATAAAAGGTCGTCGATCAAAATATTTGACGGGTCCAATTTTGATGTCATTTAGGCAACAGAATATCGGAGAATCGATACTTCAACAGTGTACCTGGCATTTTGGATTATTGACAAGGAATCCAATCTAAACGAGATTTTTTAAAAATTTTGATCCTTAGTCGCAACACTGTGTGACACATAGACCGATAGATAGACAGAAAACGGCCACATAGACGAAATAGTCACTATGTTTCATGTGATGTAGGGACCTTGAAATGTGAAGAAATACAAAAATCTCGGAGGATGTTTTTGCCACGAATACAATACTTTAAAATAAAACATCATCAATAAAATCATCCCAAATAAGGTCGTACACTTACCTAAAAACAAGCACCCACAACATATGAGGTAAAATTTTTAATTTTTTTTTCTCCATCGAAATTACTTCTATAGTTTTAAAACATTTTTATGTGACTATACCGGATTAAATTTAAAAGGTAAAACATTACTGATAATCTGTCTAATATACATTTAAAACCGTTTTAATTAGTACTTTTCTTGATAAAAGTTCATATCTTTTAAAAAATATAGCAATAAAACAATACCAAATGATTTTTTTTAGCTTTAAAAAATGAAAAGAATTTCATTCGTATGAGTTATGTACAATAATTATAATATAATATAAAATATTTTGGAAAAAATAAGGTTTTTTGAGTTCAACTGGAAAAGACCAAGAATTCAATCGGCAGCTTTGCATCTATGTTGGCACAATGACACTACTCAGTATAAGTCACCGCTAGACCAAACAATCAATTTCAAATCTCTTGAAAAATTAAGAGTTTGATGAGAAACAAAATAACCAATTTTTTTTCTCCAATAAATCATCCATTTGTTCGAGATTCAGCTTTGCTTTTACTTCTCTATCATCATAACTTTTTTCTTCAACGGAATTAATTTTAGACATTTTGCAGCCATGTTTGATTGGACATTTTTTTCTAAAGTTTCATCAAAAAATGAAAATGCGACTAGCTCCGTATTGAGATACCATAGATGATTTATCATTTTAGGCAGTGCCTTGTCTGTAAGTTCTTTATCAATTTGTCTGTATTTTAGAAAAGATTTTAACAATTGAATCGTTCATTTCAAAAACCACATAAGTCAAAAAAGTAAAATTTTCAGTAGGCGAAAAAAACTTTATTAAACTAAAACTATCCTTTATAAGAGGGAAAAATTTAATTTAATTCAAATTATTTAAGTAGTTACATAGTTTATCACATAATACATGTAGTTTGTTTTCGTTGTTATTAAGAAAAAAAATTTTTTTTCTTGAGACTTGAGGTGGTTTTTGCACTGAATGTAATTTTGAAGTTATCATTTTCCTTCTTTAAAAGAAAACACGTCAACAAACTGTCAAAAGGGTTTATTAAAAATGCTTCAAAATACAAACAAACAATAATATTCCCGATTTTAATAATTAATTAAGGCACATAATCAAACTCGTGGTCATTTTCGACATAATATTCTTCCTGGTTCTGTCCTTCCGCGGTAGGCCAGTGGAAAATCCCGTCATAAAATGGAATATGCTGTTCAAGGATACTATTTCTAACTTGCTTAATATTTTCTATTTTTTTGGGGTTTATAGGAACATTGCCACTGGGATAAGCCTTTACGGTCGGTAGGGATATATCGATAGCTCTATTTCGAGCTAGATTAAATCTGTGGCAAGTTAAACCGTCAATATATTCTTCAGTAACTACAACTCCTTTTTTATTGTGGTCATAGTGGAATGCCATATAAGAAACATGGTGAGAATGATATTTTGCGTTCCTTAGGTATATTTTTTCCAAAACTTTCATTGGATAAACATGTTCTTTTATAATATATGGTCCACCATTTTGAGAACTCCATAATCTGACTTGTTGACAACATAAAGACGGTAAACTTTGGACTTGCTTCCGACATAATGGTATAATATTCCTGAGGAACATATATGCGGTCACACTTTTTAATTTTTTTCTTATATAAACACCAAAGTCTTGGTCATTGGGTAAAAATGAGTGGCCTCTTACAGGGAAGTAATGTTTAATTTTTGAAAAACGTTTGATATCTGTCAGAGCCAATAAAAATCTAATCACCGTGTGGTTCTTATTTTGACCAGGACAATTATCTGAAAATAGATACAACTCAGAAATATTTTCGTCCAAAAAATTGTCCAGGTAATGTAGAATCATAGAGCAGACTTCGTTAGCACCTTTGCGAGCCAAGCCTTCATGATAAACATAAAAAAACTGATTCGTTGGTTTTTCAGGTTCTTGATTCCAAAGCAGTTGACCCATAGTTGTCTTAAATAAAATAGTTCCTGTATTGGTAGGTTTGGTAAAGGCAAATTCTGCATAAAGTCGATTGTTAAAGCGGCCACTTCGTTACGAGATTTGCAGATTTCTTTTACGGCAGATATTTTATTGTAAAATTTTTTGGCCATTCCATAACCATAAGTTCTGCCTCAGTTGCTTTTTTTGCATTCTGTCCTAAAGTAAGGCTTCGTATTTTTAACCGACAACTCTTCACAAGTTACGCATGTATCGACTTGCGGTCTTCCAAATCTTAAAGAGAATGTACTTTTAAAATAATTGGCGTAAAAAATGCATACTTTACATTTAACTCTGGGTGTTTCCTCTTAAACAAGTCATACATATTTTTCACATTTAAACGGGCATCTAAATATTCTATATCCCCGCCTGAGTAGTGGTCCGCTTTCTAGGAAAAGCAAGAATATGAATCATGGATAACTTTTAAAACTTCTGGGGGAATGGTGTTCGGCTTTTGATGCTGTCCTCGTTTATCATGGGGAACTTGGGATCGTTGAAGTAAAGTTGAAAGGCGTCTAACACGATTTTCCGTTACACCATTAGCAGAGCAAAAAGCTTTTTTACAAACGAGTACTTTTTTACTTTCTGTAATAATAGAATATTTACAAGAAAATTGCCTTGGTACTGCTCCTTCTTTACGTGGTCTGTGACATTTTACATTTTTTTTTTCTATGAGCTGTTGCAAATAAATATCCTGCTCATTTTTATTATGAAATGTATTCATCTTGTTGATACAGAAATCCAAATCATCTTGAGTTAATTGTTCGAAACAAGCCATTTTACATCTTAAAACAAAACAATATCGCATTAATAATATTTGCCTACAGTATTTATGTAAAATTATTACCTGCAATTGGCTTCAGTAACACGTGCCGGCAAGACTTTTCCCTTCCAATTTTTGTGTTCCAGTCCCTTGACTTTTGCATTTTTGATAAAAAAACCTTTTATATTTCTGTGGATGTCGTTGTCTCTTTTTTAAAGGTTGTAAGTCCTCTCCGTCACTAGATAAATTCGATTGATCACACATATTTTGTTTTTTAGACGGCAACTAACTTGTCAACGCTCAAAATCGTACACACTTCTTACTGTAGCCGAAAGTAACTGTTAACGAAACAGTAAGAAACGGTTTTAAACCGTTGCAAATCGTCCGAAACACGTGCTTTTTCCTAAATGTCCCCCATATCAAAGTGCGCATGAGTTGGATAGTTTGGGATCGGTTTGCCATCAATTTGACTGGTATCTGAACAGAGATAACACTTTTTATCTCCCACTCAACTCAAACCCTCGCTAGAAAATCCGTGCAAAAACAACATAAGTCTGTGACTAATGTGGTTTTTGCAACAAACGGTGGAAGTGGATAGGCGGCAATTCGTTAACCGTAAATATGACTTACGTGGCTTCTGCATATAATATGTAGGTACCCTTGAGGAGACGTTTCCTAGCAAAAACTCAATTTTGCTAAATTTTGACTTATGTGGTTTTTTGAAATGAACGATTCAGTTGTAGGTCTTAGTTAGGGGCTAAAGTGGGTTTCGGGGCGTTGAACCAGACTTTTACATAAATACTGATTATAAATAAATAAATGTCTGTGACTTGAATGACTTGAAAGGTTCTACTTTTTTATTTTGCGCTGTGCTTTTAGATCTTTTAGCGTTTTTTTTTTTTTTTTGCAGTTTTCTAAACTCTTCATACAGTTGTTCTAATTTTCCATCACAATCTTTCAGGTGTCTGGTTGTTATGTTAGCTTTCTCTCAAAAAATTAAAACTTCCTGTATTGTAAGTTTTTCAGCTTCTCTGGTATTTACTTTGACTTGCCGTATATTATAAAATAAACTGCCTTAAACTTGACAATTAGGTGGTAATTTACTGCGACTGATTTGATGAGACATGTGGCCGATTAAATACACCATTTCTTTCTGCCTTGAACTCGAACAAACATGGCTCGTTGATGCTGTAGAAGACCTTGTCCCGCAAACCTCACAGAAAAGTCACTAAACGAATGTTGTTGAAATGTTCACTGCTTGAAAGGCTAACGTAAACTAAAACTTTCTGACTTCTCCCCGGGAATCCCAGACAAGGAACGAAAAAGAAGGGTGTGGTTTATGACACTCCAGGTAGAATTCTCTGATAAAAGGGTCCTTAGAAATAGCTATTTGTAACAAAAACAGACCTTTTAAAGAATAGAACTAAATATCACTACCTTGCAATTCGCAAAATTATTTATGAAGTTAAAACAAATGACAATTTTCTGTCTTATTATATATTGTATAATATTGTATTTTGTTTAATTGTCTTCTTCTTCTTTCTACGTTAGGACCATGTCTTGTGTTCACTTCAAAGGTTTCCCAGAAACAATTGCGATGATGAAAACCAGCTCTCATACCATCTTATTCGTGGTCTTCCAAGCGGTCGAGGTGTGTTTGGTCGCTTCTCTTTTGCAACCTTAGCCAACCGGTCATTTGGCATTCTGTCCACACGATCTCTCCATTCTCTTCTCCTATTCCTTGCCCATCTCACCACATCCTGTATTTCGCACATTTCCCTTATTTCTTCACATCTCTTCCGGTCAAATAAGGTAGGTCCTGTTATCGATCTAAGTGTTCGCATTTCTGTTGTTCTTAGGAGTCGTCTTGTTATTGTATTCTCCGCTCTGGTTTCTATCGCGTACGTCATGATGGGCCTTACGCATGTTTTGTATATTCTTACTTTGCTCCTGATGCTCATACATTTGTTTCTCCAAATTATATCTCTTAAGTATCCTGATATTAATGATGCCTTTGTTGTTTGAGTTTTTATTTCCTCCTTAAGATTCCTGGTACTTGTTATGTTTGCCCCTAGATATTTGAAGGACATCACTTGTTCTACACTCTAACCATAAATCACGAGTTTGCATCTTTTCGGTTCTTTAGATATTGTAAGGGATTTTGTTTTCTTTACCGATATTTGCATATTAAACACTTTTGCTGTTTGTTGGAACTTATGTAGGAGCCTCTGTAAGTTATCTTCGCCTTCTGATATGATTACCGCATCATCGGCGTAGCATATTATTTTTATTTCTTTGTCTCCCAATCGATATCCTCTCCCAGTTTTCTTTACTTCGTTTATAATTTCATCCATTATGATGTTAAATAAGATTGGGCTTAGGCTATCTCCTTGTCTGATTCGGTTGTCATAGGTATTTTATTGCTTAATTTATTTGTCACTCTTACATATGTGTGGTTGTTGATGTTTAACTCTTCGATAGTTTTTATTATATTCGGGTGAATTCCCCCTTTTTTATAGGAGGGTTATGACATCAGTTAACCGTACCCTATCGAATGCCTGGGTGAGATCAATCAAACACATAAAGGCCATCTTATTAAACTCTATGGCTTTTTCGGTAATTTAGCGGATTATAAATATGGCGTCTATAGTGGACCTGTTCTTTCTGAACCCTTGCTGTTCTTCACAGATTCCGGTTAACATTATTTCTTCTGCTAAAATTTTAGTGAACAATTTTAGTACCGCACTCATTAAGCTGATACCTCGATAGTTTTTTGGAACTGTCCTTTCTCCTTTTTTTGAAAATTGGTATCAAGATGCTTTCTTTCCATTCGGATGGTATAATCTTGGCTGTGAGTACTTTGTTAAAGAAAATCTGTAATTCTTCTAGTAATTCATCACCTCCATATTTGATCATTTCGTTCTTTAATTTCGTCCATGCCCGGGGCTTTTCTGTTTTTTAGTTTCGCTGCCATGTGCTGTATTTGATTCAAGGAAATGGTCCTATTTGGTTGGGGAACATTTTCATCTTCATGCTGTATTTCCTGTGTTTATGAATTGGTTTCTGATGGACTATAGAGTTTTTCGAAATATTTTTTCTCATTCTTCCACCGTAATTTTTGTATTTTGTATATACTCGACTCGAAATTCGACCAACTATGGAATACTGCTCCCACGTTTGAGGCTCCGCTCCCAAACATACACTGCATTTGTTGGATTCTGTTCAGAGAAGAGCGGTCCGTCTGGTTGGAGACCCGGAATTGACCGGCGGCCTTGATTCGCTGGAACATCGAAGAACGGTTGGCGACTTGAGTCTGTTCTACAAGTATTTTCATGGAAAGTGTTCGAAGGATGTGGCCCGCTTAATTCCTCCCAAAGCGGTGCATGTTAGAAATACACGTCGCGCTGGTGCTTCGCATCCGTATGAGGTTCAGCTTGTTACTCCGCGTACAACGCTTTTCAAGCAATCTTTTATATGGAGAACGTCATCCCTTTGGAATAATTTGCCCAGCGCTGTGTTTCCCACCGAGTACAATTTACAGCGATTCAAGAACAACGTGAATCGGTTTTTCCGCACTCGTGCCGCTCCTGGAGCGCTTTAGGGACTTCCCTGCAGCACGTGTTCTAGACCCAAAAAAGAAAAAAAAAAAAATACTCATTTATTTTATTTTTTTCTATTTCTCAGTAGATTCCATATTTTTTTTTTGTCCTGCGTACAGATCATGTTCCATATCGTTCGAAAATTTCTCCCAATGCTCTCTTATAATTGGAAACAAAAAATGGTCAAAAGTATTTAAGTTAGGTATCTTTGTTGCCATTTTTCACTTTAGTTTCCTAAACAGGTCGAAGATCGAATTTGAGGATTCGAATCATGTCCGGTCTTGGATGATAAATATCTTCAAATATAAAAGTTTTAACAAAAGAGTGCTAGGAATAAAACTTTAAGACAACAACATTTCCTATGAAATGAAACGAGACTCAGGTTTCTAGGATGAATGGTTTTCATTTTATGAGGGGAAAACCACGGTTTTTTTTTGCAAAAAAATGAATTTTACAGCTTTAACCTCGACGAGGCACGGGTTAACGTTATCTAATTAAGCTAGTGTGCAAATCTTATTTTTTAGACAAATGGCAAATTTTAGGAAGTCCCACCGGCATTACGATGAAAATATTTCCCCCCCCCTAAACCTGGTAACCACCCTAGTGAACATCTAGCTTCCAACCGGAGATCTCTAAATAATGCCAGGCAACAGGTTCTAACAACCCTTTCTCTTCAGAATTCGTATAAGTGACCTGGCCACCAAAGCTATCGCCATTTTAAAAAATCTAAAAAACAAGCAGAAGAAAACCTTCAAAAATTCAGCACGCTTTTGCCGATGCCAAGCAAGCTCCAAAAGTAAAAAAATTGATAAACAAACAAGTCACGGAACAGAATAAGACACTGAAGGAACCGGTACGAGCGACATATAATATCATTCTAAATTTACTTCGATTTTACATACTAAGCTGTCTGAAAGGTTCTCGGCCTGACAAATAGATGGCGTTAGAAACTGTGAAACCATAATAGATTTGGAAAGTTCCATCCTTCATATACACACATGTAAAATTTTATTTCGGCCTGTCAAATCATTCGAGTAGTAGCAGCTATTTAATATTGACATGTTATTAATGTTTTTACTTACTTACTCACTTAATCTTTATGTTTTGTCCTCTATTTTCCTTATGAATCTCATTTCTGTAGATGGTAACTTTCCTTTCTGTCTTTTTGTCATTGTCCATGTTTCTCCTCCAAATAAAAGTATTGGTGTTGCAACCTTCTCGAATACTTGGGCTTTAATATTTTTTGGTATCTCTTTCTTTCCTAGAAATGTATTCTTTATACTATTAAATAATCGTCCCTCCTGTTTTTATTCTCTTCTATCCTCCGTTATTGTTGATCCCAAATATTTAAACCTTTCCACTTGGTCCAGCCTTTCCTCTTCTATCTTTATTTCATGTTGTCGCTTTTGCTTTCCTATTACTCATAGTCTTTGTCTTTTCTTTATTAATTTTCATGTTTATTTTTTCCGATGCTTCTTTATATATCCGTATGTTCCTATTAAGCGTTTCCTCGTCTTTTGCTATAATAACCATATCATTCGCATAACATAGTTCCGATATTTCTATCTTTTTCATGTTCCAATAGCCTATCTGGTATGGTTTTTACCCCTTTCTTCTTTACTTCTTTTATTGCTTCATCCAGAACTATTGAGAAAAGCATGGGGATCAGGATGCATCCCTACCTAAGGCCCATAGTTGTTTCAAATATATCAGATCTGTCTTGTCTTGTTCTTACATATATTTGTTGATGTTTTTTAAAATGGAAAAAATTGAATATCGTGCATTGATTATAGTCTTTGTTTTGGATGGTTTACCATCAACATAAATTCATCCGAAACTGTTGAACGTGTATAAGGATGCGTCATCTTCACTTTCCAGTGTGAAAAAATGGGCTGCTCTTTTTAAATCTGTTCGTCCAAAAACTGCTACAACAGCACAAATAATTATTTAGATGATCGACGAGGGAAAGTGCGTGAAATAGCTGAGACCATAGGTATATCAAAAGAACGAATTGAATATATTTTGTATGAAGAATTACATATGAAAAAACTTTTGTGCACGATGGGTAATGCATAGCTGACAATTGACCAAAATGCATTCGAATGCATATTTCTCAACCGTGTTTGGATCGTTTTAAAAAAGCAAAATAAAATGGATTTTAAGCATCGTTTCTTAACTGAGATAAAATTTGGATCCACTACTGTACACCAACGCGAAAAAGAACAGTCGAAACAATGAATTGAAACCGGTTAGTAGAAATGCACCAAATAAGGCAAAGATGGTTTCATCAGCAGGGAATGTTATGGCAACAATTTTTTGGGATTACAAAGGTGTTCTTTAATCGATTTTTATCTTCAGAAAGGTAAAATAATTAACTTTGAATGTTATCCTAACCTTTTGGATCAGTTTGATGCAAAAATTCGTGAGCAAAGACCTACTTTAAAGAAAAAAAACCGGTCAAGTGCAAGTTGAACTTGCACAATTAGTGTTCCGTCCGTAGATTGTTTTTAAAATAAAATTTTTTTGTTAGGGTGGTATAAAATGATCAGTGACTTCACAAAACACACCCCGAATGAGTTTTCAACAAAGTTTGTTTCCAATCTTTACTAAAAACTGGTGACCTTGAAATTTTTTTTTTTGTTTTATATACCAAATAAATTATTAAAGGTAATGCACTCGTGATAATTTTCGTTCAATCTATACCCCGTGGAGAATATTCCAGAGTTTTTTCAAAATTTTTTGATCAGTACTTTTCGAGATAAGGTAGGGGACAGCGATTTTTTAAAAGTAATACGAAGAAAAGTGTGCGCAAGTATTACATTTATATATATATATATATATATATATATATATATATATATATATATATATATATATATTTTACTCGTGTTTTCATAAGCTTTCATTTGACACCACACTCGATGACCTAGTAAAAAAAAAATTTTTTCACTTCCGATTTCAACCCTCAAAACGAACCCCTTAAGTCAAAATTTATGTTACGGTGGTATAAAATGATCAGTGACTTCACAAAACACACCCCAAATGAGTTTTCAACAAAGTTTGTTTTCAATCTTTACTGAAATCTGATGACCTTGAAATTTTTGTTTTTTTTATGTACCATATAAATTATTAAAGGTAATGCACTCGTGATAATTTTCGTTCAATCTACACCCCCCGTGGAGAATATTCCAGAATTTTTTTTCGAAATTTTTTGATAAGTGCTTTTCGAGATAAGGCCCGGGACAGCGATTTTTCGCGAATTT
>CM032446.1:238198728-238276228 GCA_019049505.1 Pachyrhynchus sulphureomaculatus
CGGGCTCGGGTAGAAAAAGGTAAATTTTTAGTTCTGTGTGAAAATACGAAAAATACACAAATAAAACAAAAAACCTTGCAATTTAATATTTTTTATTAATTATAATTTATGTTCTATATGGTCGCCCCTATTTCTAACACAAATTCTCATTCTTTTTCTTAAATTACTTTTCACAACGCTGGTTGTGAGGTGCCGCCTCATTTCGTCAGCCGCATCAATTATTTTTTGTCTTAGGACATCCACGTTTTCGATAGAAGTCATCTGGTCGTATACGAGACTTTTCATGTGACCCCACACATAAAAATCCATCGGTGTTAGGTCTGGGCTTCTCGCCGGCCAAGGTATGGGTCCGCCTCTAATCCATTTGTTGGGATAATTGTCATTGTGCCATGCACGAACACCTCCTCTGTAGTGAGCTGGGCAGCCATCGTGTTGAAAGTACATGTTTTGTCTTAAACCAATAGGTAGTTCTTCCATCAAATTAGGTAAATCGTTCCGCAAAAAATTGTCGTATTCCTCGCCATTCAAATTATCTGGCAGGAAGAATCGCCCAACCAAATAATTTGAAATTATACCCATCCACACATTTAACCTGAATCTTGTTTGTGATCCTTTTGTTCTTTTTTTGTTTGGGTTGCCTTCCTCTTTAGAAGCCCAATAGTGGGCATTGTGGTAGTTTGTAAAATCGTCTTTGTCGAATTTCGACTCGCCAGTCCATAGCATTTTCTTAAAAAAAGACGCATCTTCGACATCGGTATTGAGCATAAATCTGCAGAATTCTAATCGTCGCAACGGATCCCCTTCTTCAATGACGTGCACGGGCGTATAGTGGTAAGGATGTTGCCCAACAGTATGCATTACAAACCATACCTTCCACTGCCAAATACCAAGCTGTTGTGCGACAACATTTGTAGATGTGGTTGGGTCCACCTCAAAGAGACGTCGTATTTCGTTTTCTTCGTCTTCGTCAAAGATACGTGGTCGTCCCATGTCAGTCCGCTGTCTTTGTACGGAACCAGTTTCTCGTAGTCTTCGATAAGTTCCATCAAATACGCTAACATCAGGTACACGACGAGTAGGATATATCGCAGTATGTATTCATCATGTGCACGCGATGACACTCCTTCGCAAAATCCGTAACATATCAGGATGTCAGCATATTCCTCGTTGGTATACGTTGCCATATTCACAAGCAGAAATCAAAATCCAGTTACGAGCCAATTCACACAGTCAGAAGATGAAACACAGATATTTTTGAAAAGCACGGTATAGCACATCTACCACGGACGAATCGCATGAGCAGACTAAAAATCATTCGATAGTGTTTAGTGAACAGAAAATGTCACTCACACAGAGAGTACCCCGACCGGAAAAAATGCTTACCCAACCCTTTTTATTGTTTGAAGGTGCAGGTAGTAAACCGGTAATTGGTAGTATCTAAATTCTATTATTATGTTACTCTACATTTGGGCCTATTGAAATCTCATTTTCTTAGAATTTTCAATAGATCCAGTAGATATTATACCGTTTTAGATAGCTAAAAAGACGTAAAAGTTTTTAAAATAATTTGCAGAATAACTTCCATACATTTTTTTTTCTCTTTATTGATTTAAAGTAGGAAACACTTGGTAAAAATTCGTAATTTAGAAACATTAACAAGCCGCCATTTGAAACTGTTAGTAACTAGTTCAAATTTTTTTGATGATTTTTGATACTTGACATACAGACTAACTAAAAATAACCAAAAAATCGCACTCGAGAACCTCTAATAAAAAAAATCAATATAAAGGGCAAAAAAAAACATGTTTTTTTTTAGAAAATCTTTAAACTTCAATATCTCGAAAACGGTTAAGTTTAGGACATCATGTCATCGAATCAAATCGGTCAGAAACGACCTAAACTATAACGTCCTTAATTTATCTAGGACGACTTTCCCTGTATATATAAATATATATATATATATATATATATATATATATATATATATATATATATATATATATATATATATATATATATATATATATATTTATAGGTCTAGCACAACGCGCTACATGTAGTCCCTAAAACGCTACGGGAGCGACACGTGTGCGGAGAAAGCGATTCGCGTTATCCTTGAATCACTGTAAATTGTACTCGGTGGGAAACACAGCCCTGAGCAAATTATTCCAAAGGGATGATGTTCTCCATATAAAAGACTTCTTGAAAAGCGTTGTATGCGGAGTAACAAGCTGAACCTCATACGGATGTAAAGTATTAGCGCGACGTGTATTTCTAATATGCACCGCTCTGGGAGGAATTAAGCGAGCTACATCCTTCGAACACTTTCCATGAAAATACTTGTAGAACAGACTCAAGTCACCAATCGTTCTTCGATGCTCCAGCGAATCAATACCGCCGGTCAGTTCCGGGTCTCGAGTGGGAACAGTATTCCATCGAATTTGAGCTTTATAAAGTAAATGTTAAATTCCACTTGGTTACTGTCACCCCAAGATAGACTTTCTTCCAGGTCTTTGTTAAGTTGAACGACCTCCTGCTGTCTGCGGATATTCGCCTGAGTAGCCGATGTCCGAGCGTTCAAATGAATGACGAGATAAGCGTATTGTCATCTGCAAAGCTCTAGATTGGATTCCCAGTCTTTTCCAGCAGATCGTTAATATAAATTAGAAAATGAGTAGGAGACAGTATGGGGCCTTGGGGCACACCGGCGTTGATAGTGAAGGTAGTAGAAAAAAATCCGTCGACCGGCACTCGTAAAGAACGCTCTCTGAGGAAACATGAGAGCCACACACAGAACTTTTCAGACATAGCATAAGAGCGTAGCTTAGCCAACAGTGCATCGTGCCAAACACGGTCGAATACCTTGGATATGTCAAGAGCAACCGCTCGAGATTCTCCAAAGTGTTCAATTGCGTTGTTCCAAACATGTATTACATAAGTCAGAAGATCTCCTATCGATCTATGTTTTACGAAAGCCATATTGGTGATCGCTAATACTTTGAATCCTTCAAGATATTTTGGAAAATGCTGATTGATAACCTTTTCCATGACTTTCGATATTATTCAAAGCAGTGCGACTGCTCGGTAGTTATTTGGCAAGGTATTCTTGCCTTTTTTAGGTATCGGCTGAACTATGGCACATTTCTAGCAGGAAGGAAATATTCCCTTTCTGTAGGATAGGTTGAAAAGTGTACAGAAAACTGGTGTTAGCTCCCTCGCACAGTTTTTGAGAACTATGGCAGATATTCCGTCAGCGCCAGAAGCCTTTTTGGTGTCTAGCTTCTGTCTGTCTAGTACTCACCATTTTACTCCCTAGTTGTATAAAAAACTATTACGCAATTTCGAAAGCGAAAGTGGAATTTATTATTGTATGATTTAGGACGAGAGTTGTTATTAATGGCATTCAGAGAGCCAAACAAGTAAACAAATATTCCTTTATATTACATGCTTAGTATATTGCAATATTACAAATACAAACTATAAATATTTTGCGACAAACCGTGTTTCCTTCTTAATACGTTTTAAGCCACGCTATAGTGCTCACAGCTCCGTTTAAGCGTGAATATTACAAACTGTAATATATTGTTAATTAATTTTGAATTTATGGCACTTCATGTTAGTACAAATACCAGCCAAGCATTCCTTGGATTCGTGCCAGGAGGTCGAAGGGCACACATACTTTGTTCCAGGATTTGATTGTATGCCTGCTGAATCATTAAAAATGTCCTGGATGAGTTTTATGCTTTTATTTCAAATTTTAGAATTCGTGTTTTGGAATTTGATTAGTTGTAAGTTGGAATGTTATATCGAGTAAACAATTAAAATTTAATTGTATGTTGGGGTGCCTCGACAAATATCGACCTCCAATTAGTATTGTTCCCGAATTTTTGACAGAGTAAAGATGGGTATGAAAGCATTTTTTTGAAAAGAAATGTGAACTACTTTTTTATATTTATTTTTTGTATTTGCCTATACAGTATTGCTACCAAAATTATGAACAGTAAATTATGTATTTGAGAGGATATATTCTCTCTGTTATACGATATTGAATTGAAAAATCTATACTCACCAGTTTTAATAAAAAACAAATCGTATGTACTCTATGATTTGTTTTTATTAAAACTGAGAGAAAAAATAGTCATAGAGTTTTGATGTATTAAGGGTAATCTTAATGTAAAGTTATATACAATGGTTCTGTTTTAAGCTGCAGATTTAGTTATACTATATCCTTATCCATTAGTGACAGTTTTTTATAAAGTAATTTTAAAATTAACTCTAACACTATGAATACATATTATAAAACAAAGTCCTCCGTCGCGTCCCTCTGTACGCGATTTTCTCAGTAACTACTCAACGGATTTTATTTTGGTTTCCACTAATGGATAGAGTATTCCACGAGGAAGGTTTAGGTAAAATGTGGATATTTTTTCTAAATTAACCGACGTATGACGATGAATGAAATCGAAAAAAATCAATCGTTGACGAGATATTTTCGCGTACGCTGCGTAAATAATTAGAGATATGTACGTGAAAACAATGTAAGGCAATATTGTTCCCCTAAAATAGTTCTACAAAAAAGTCCGCAACATCATATGTCTTTCTTTCTACAAAGGTTAAGCCAAATTATTGAAGAAAATATACTAAAAATAGACGTGGCCAAATATTTCAAGTAAAGAAAGTAAATTAGGTAGACAAATATAAATTCTTATTAAATTAAACGCGTTCTTTGTATAGTGCATTTAACGAAGATAAAAACTGCCTTTAATTGTAATATTTGGATGAATAGTTTAGATTTTACAAAGGTGTTTCTGAACTGGCCCCGCTCACAAACGGATTTTAAAAGTAGGGGCTTCTGTAATATTGCTAGATAATTTAAATCCACCAAAATTATGATGTTCTGTTGCAAAGTTTCACGTATTTTCTCATGATGCTCAAATCTGCATTTTTTGTGCCATTTTTGGACTCACTCCGGCGTATTTGCGTATGCCCAGGGATGAGACAGTGTTGCCAACTCTGCGTAAACAAGAAGTTTTTTCGACTGTATAGGGTATTATTAGTGTGTAATGGAGGTAAGTTAGACGTTAACAGGGCGTTATGAGTCAGTGTTGCGAACTCTATGTAAAGTAGTATTTTTTTTCGGCTGAAGATGTTCGTCGTCGTCGAGGTGAGTGTGTGGTGTGGGTTGTAGGTTAAACGCGCATTAATGAAACTAGCGAGGAGGGGTTGGTTGAGAAAAAGTTTCTTATTATAGTGATGAGGGGTATGCTTGACTAGGTTAAAAAGTTATTATGACGATGAAGTTTGTTTTTAGAATTGTCCCAAGACATAATGAATAATTTTTTTAGTGTGTAATGGGGGTAGGTTAGATGTGAAAAAGGCGTTAATGAAGTTAATAGTTTTTTTTTTTGATAAAAAGTTGTTCAAAAAGGTATTAGAGAGGATTACTAGTTGTTTTTTGATAAAAGGCTGTTAAAAAGGTATTAGAAAAGGGTTGATGTGTGCGAGTGTAGATGAAAAAAACCATTAATAAAATTAGTGGGGTTGTTTCTTTGATATAAAGTTGAAGAAAAAGGCCTAATATGAGGTGTTTTTTTGTTAAAATAGGTTGTCAAAAAGGTTTAATACGGGTTGTTTTTGGCTAAAAATTAGTTGAGAAAGGCCTTACATGAGGATAAAACAGATCGGATCAAAAAGTCCTTATGTGTTTCTTTTTATTTAAAAGATGTTGGAAAAAGGAATTTTATGGGGTTAGAAGAGAGCTAGTTTAGAGTAGAAAAGGGTAAGCCAAAAAGTCCTTATTATGACAATGAGGGGTCGGCTGGCCAACAAGAAATTGAGGGGTATGCGAAAATTAGTTTTTTATGAGGGTAGTTTACCCTCATTTTTGGATGATATTAAGTATCAATACATAGTATAAAACAAAGTCTCCCGCTACGTCTGTCTGCCTATTTGTCGATTTTCTGCTGAACGGATTTTATTCTGATTTTCACTAAAGGATAAAATGTTTCACGAAGACTGTTTCTACTCAGTATATATCACCACTACACCAAACACTTTATTTTTGCACTCGACGCGCGTTTCGCTAACCATGTAAGCTTCATCAGGAGCGATGATTGACTAAAGCTAAACTACAAATCTACCCTATTTATACTTAGCCTAACCCTTGAATTACTCAAGCGGAACTAATGACATAGGCAAGGCCATCAGTTCCGGTCAAATAACCAGTAGAGTGGACTATAAGGAATAGGCCCTCTGTCTTTATTTAAACTACTTTTACATTTTTATGATTTCCATACTTTCGTATGCGTTCAACAATCCCCTATCAGATACATTTTTTATTAATCTTAGATTATCTAATGTTACAGTATGATCAGCTTCAAGGGCATGTTCGGTAATGCTAGACTTTTCTGTTCTATTGTATTTTAAGTGTGCTAAATGTTCTTTAAATCGTGTTTTAATTGACCTTTTAGTTTGCCCAACATACTTTTTGTCACAATCATTACAACTAATTTCATAAATTCCACTTTTCTCACAATTAGGAATCTTATCTTTGGGATTTCCTAAGATATTCCTGATTGTCTGTTGACTTATAGACTAAGGTGAGGCCTACCTTATTAAATACCTTATTGAGTCCCTTGCTATATTTCGGATTATATGGTATGGAAACCAAATACTTGGTGTTATTTTCTTCGCGTGTAAAAAAGGTGGAATTCTGAATATTACACCTAAATTTATGTCTATTTATTAGCTTATTTACTAAGTCATCGTCATAACCATTAACTCTAGATATATTTCTAATACGATTCCTTTCTTTATTAAAGTTTACTCTATTCAGAGGGAAAGTGACCAAACGATGAACTAAAAAATGTAATGAGGCTAATTTATGTTGTTTGCAATGAAATGAATCATTAGGAATATATCTATCTGTTACTGTATCCTTCCTATAGATATCAAATTCTAATCTATTATTATTTTTAATAATTAAAATATCTAGAAAAGGCAATTGTCCTTTGTTCTCAACTTCGTAAGTGAATTTGATGGAATTATACCGGCTATTTAATTTAGAAACAAAGTCATCAATATTTGCTTTCTTTGTATCAAAAATCGCGAAAATATCATCCACATACCTATACCATACTCTTGGGAAATATTCGAATTCTTGACTGGCTTCGATTTCAAACTTACTCATGAATAAATTGGCTATGAAAGGTGACAAGCAATTACCCATAGCTGTTCCTTCTTTCTGAACATAAAATTGATTGTTATATTGGAAATAATTTTGTTCCATACAAAGTTTAGATAATGTTAAGTATTCACAAATAATTTCGTCTTCAAAGTCATTCATTCTAAGTAATTCTTCGAGATATTGTAAAGTTTGTGGAATTGGCACACTTGGGAACAAAGAACTAACATCAAAAGAAATTAAGACTTCACCTTCATTAAGAACTAGATTTTTTGTTTTATTAATGAATTCTAACGAATTCTTCACTGCGAAAGTATTTAATGGTAACTTCTCAAGTTCTTTTGATAACCATTTGGATACTATATATGTGGGTGATCCGACCGATGAAACAATGGGTCGCATTGCTTTTCCAGGTTTGTGAATTTTGGGTAAGCAATACAATTTTGGTATGGTCGGATTACTCACATTTAATTTAAATTTTAGCGAATCGGAGACAAGGTTCTTACTTTTTTTTAAAGAATTTTTAACCTCTGATATCATTCTCGGTAATGGATTTCTTATTACCTTTTCATAAGGGCCAGATTCAATAAGATTATCTACGCCTTCAAAGTAATCTTTCTTATCCAATATAACAACCTTATGACGATGACTTAGTAAATAAGCTAATAAATAGACATAAATTTAGGTGTAATATTCAGAATTCCACCTTTTTTACACGCGAAGAAAATAACACCAAGTATTTGGTTTCCATACCATATAATCCGAAATATAGCAAGGGACTCAATAAGGTATTTAATAAGGTAGGCCTCACCTTAGTCTATAAGTCAACAGACAATCTGAGGAATATCTTAGGAAATCCCAAAGATAAGATTCCTAATTGTGAGAAAACTGGAATTTATGAAAATTAGTTGTAATGATTGTGACAAAAAGTATGTTGGGCAAACTAAAAGGTCAATTAAAACACGATTTAAAGAACATTTAGCACACTTAAGATACAATAGAACAGAAAAGTCTAGCATTGCCGAACATGCCCTTGAAGCTGATCATACTGTAACATTAGATAATCTAAGATTAATAAAAAATGTATCTGATAGGGGATTGTTGAACGCATACGAAAGTATGGAAATCATAAAATGTAAAAGTAGTTTAAATAAAGACAGAGGGCCTATTCCTTATAGTCCACTCTACTGGTTATTTGACCGGAACTGATGGCCTTGCCTATGTCATTAGTTCCGCTTGAGTAATTCAAGGGTTAGGCTAAGTATAAATAGGGTAGATTTGTAGTTTAGCTTTAGTCAATCATCGCTCCTGATGAAGCTAACATGGTTAGCGAAACGCGCGTCGAGTGCAAAAATAAAGTGTTTGGTGTAGTGGTGATATATACTGAGTAGTATCATTGTGCCAAAGATTCCACATTCCCAACTTAGTTAACGAAGACTGTTTGTTCTGGCACCCGTTGAAGAGACACTTAATGTGGTCTATAAAGAAATATTTTAAATTATCTTAAAAAAGATTTTAGACATGCTATTTTTGTCTATACTGAATTTTAATGAAGAGTTAAACAATAACATAACAACAACTTCCGTGCGAAGCCAGAACGGGTTGCTAGTACTCCATATCCTAATTATGTGTTTTAAAGTATGAAACAGCACATATGAGATTTTTTATTCAGATTCTTTAATATATTATGAGTTTTTTTTTTGTCATGGCACACATGCTACGGGGAAATCCTTAAAATACCACAGAAGAGACGCGTGAACGGAAAAATCTCGTTTGTCGTGAATCATTGCAGATTTTACGCGGTGAGAAGCACAGTCGTCCGTGTTATTTTCTAACAATTTCGTTGTTTTTAGGCTCATTTTATTCGAATATAGTGGAAAACCTGGTCAAATGATATACATATCTCCACGTGAAAGGAAACTGCACGGAAATTGAATTATTGGTTTTCGAGCTTTACTATAACAGACACACATATATTTGCATGAATATACACATACACAAATACAGTATGTATTATAAAAACTAAAGAAAAAGTGCTACTAAAACATATGAAATGATTGCAAAAATATTTGGGGACGAGGCCCTGACCCATACGCATATTTTCGAGTGGTTCTCACAATTTATGATCGGCCAAACTTAGGTTGAAGATGATAAGCGTTCTGGACGACCCTCGATGACAACCACGCCTGAAATCATCGTCAAACTTTAAAAGTAAAAACCGTCGTTGGCAATTTTTGAGCATCTCTGATGAACTTTCTCTTGGTTAGAAAACGATCGAGGAGCGAGAAGAGTTTGCTCCAGGATCTCAACGATGAATTGGCACAGCTCGTTCTGTATACACTCCCTTATTCACCTGATTTGGCACCCTGTGACGTCAGCCTGATCCCCCATAGGAAGATGAAGTTAAAAGGTCGCCACTTTGAGATGGCTCCAAGAGATAGGCGGCGAAGCGCAGGCGGTGCTGAAGTCAGTGACAGCATCAACCTTCCAAAAAATGTCCAACCAGTGGTAAAAAGGGTGAAACCGATGCATCCGGATTCAGGGAGGCTACTTTGCAGGCGATGAGAGCCATAACGCCTAAAAGTATATAGCGTTATAAAGCGACTATGGCGTTCGCCTGGGAACATTTGGATCGCACCACATATGCTAGTCTATATTCCACACAGACATACCAAGTTTGTCCATTTTAGGTAGAACACCTCCATATATATGTATTATTTTATATTATTTTGCCCTTGTCGCTCGTACCGTCATGATGAGATCCAATTGAATGAAATATGTCCTCGATTGGATCTTGGGTAGTAAACGCGCCTGAGAGAGGTCCATTATTTTTGGCGCCCTCATACTACTCAAACAGTAGAAATTGTTATCTAAAATTTGCGCGCTATTACCACTAGTTTTGTAAGTTTAGGGCAAGGAACCTTAGTAGTACTGTTAGTGAATGGCATTTTACCTATTCCTCGTTTAAGATTAGGCATACACGACAGCGTTTTTGTTAAATGGGATTATTTGTCCGGATTAAAAACCCATTCGTACAAGTAGATTCACTTCGTCAAAAATGTCACATACTAAGTGACTAAATTGTCATGACAGTTAAACGTTAGAAAATGACTCATAACCGCCTAGCCTCACATTATTAAGTTATCTGAAAGAAAGAAGATCAGAAGTTTAAAGGATCACTGCATGCCCGTAATAACGTAAAAAGTTTGATATCAGCATTGCTCGTTACAATGAAAATTCTTGCATTTCATTGAAGATAACTGTCAAATTAGATCTTATTTTTGATGTGGACTTGTTTGTTTCAGGTAAAGTGGACGAAAAAGCAACTCAACTGCACGCCATCGCCTCTCTCAAAGTCCTTCTGGACGCCACGAAGCCCAAAAACGGAGCTGCTACTTCTACAGCTGCCAACTACGTAGCCACAGCCACATCCCTTGATAAGCAAGAAACGACGCTGGCGCCATCTAGCTTGTCATCGGACATGCCAAATGGCGTACCCAACGCTTTGGCTGATATTAATTTAGATGCGGTGAGTATAATGTTTAATAAAATATATACGGGCATACGAATGGTAGTTTTATTTTTTCATATTGTATTTTCGCAAAAATTGCAGTTTTAATTTATAAACTAATAAAGCTTAGTAGTAAAAATTTTTAAATGGATTTGTAAATAACAAATCTCTTATGTTTTAACAGGAGTGCGATTAGACATTCATTTCTCAAGTCACATTTTCCTTTTATTGTAAATTTACTAACTTTGAGCTATTTTTATTTGCTAATGGAGCTTTATCAACGTTTTTATTAGCGTTACACAACGTTTAAATTTCATAGGACTAATTTTTCGTGTAATATTAAACAATTTCACTAAAGTTGCTGAACATATATGGTACAGTCAGATTCATAATAGGGTCTCTAAGTTAGACCCGGTCTAATTTCGATGGAATCTAAAACCATTAGCTATTTATATATATATATATATATATATATATATATATATATATATATATATATCTATATATATATATATATATATATATATATATATATATATATATATATATATATATATATATACATACAGTCCCTGGCCAAATTATTAGACGCACTGCAAGATTTCATGTAAAATATTAATTACCGAGTGATATTGTACCGTTTTATTATTTTAAATTGATTTGTTTTTTATTTTTATATTATCCAATCAATTACCTATTTATTTGACATAAATAAAACAGCATTAATTTAGAAAAGCATAAGTTTATTAAGTTTTAAAGAAAAGTGAAATTAATGTTAGTAAAAGTCAATATTTAGTTGAGCCACCTTTAGCCGCTATCAAAGCTTTAATTCTGCGCGGCATGCTATCAATGCAAGATTGTACTGTCTCCTGCATTTGAGGATGATGATTCCACACATGAATAATCTTTTCTAGGAGCTGGGTTTTTGTTGGTAATCACATCTTTAGCCACTTCTCTTTTCATCAGCTCCCACACATTTTCAACGGGGTTCATATCAGGGCCAATCCAACAGAGGGATATTTTTTTCTGCCAAAAAAAAGCTTTAACAGACCGAGCAGTGTGGCAGGGAGCTCCATCTTGCATGAAAGTAAATGGTTCCCCATTTGGAAACCATTCTCTGAGCTGCGGAATCAACCGATTTTGTAATACTTCTTTGTACTGATCTTGCCTCATTATTCCTTTGACGACGTATAGACGTCCAGTGCCCTTGCCGCTGATTGACCAAATCATCACTTTGGTGGGATGTTTAACCGTCGGGACGACACAATCAGGATGAAACTCTTCTCGATGACGACGACGCACATACTGAGCTTTATTCTGCAAAATTTCGAATGTGCTTTCGTCACTGAAGCAGACCTGTCAAAAATAGGAAAAATATATAAACTTCCATGTTTATTTGCTTTATTTAACTGAAAATGATAATAATGTATCAATTATTGATTAAATTGCTGTATCTTACCGATCTCCAGAAGTCCACATCTTTGTCTTGCCATTGTTTGGCCCACTTCAGGCGCTTTGCTTTCATTGCAGCTGTTGACTTGGGCTCCCTGGCGGGGCGACAGGCCTTAAAATCTAATTCTTTCAATTTTCTTCGAACAGTGCGCTCAGAAGCATTTACGCTAGCATCCTGGAGTTGTGATTTTATTACCTTTGTGGTAGCAAATCTGTTTTCTACACAAATTTTCTTCAAACATCTCTCTGACCGTGGAGTGAAAATTGGTTTTCTACCGCATCTTTTCTTTCTTTTCGGGCTTAATTCCTTCCCTGACTCAATTTTCTTTTTTATGCGTCAGAAACCTCCAATCTTCGTGATATTTCTCGGTTTGTAAATGTTTTCGCAATCACAAGCGCCTTCACTTACGTGGTGAAAGATCGCCTTTTCTACCCATAATGAAAATAGTCCAATTACTTTTTTAAAACACTGCATACAAAATAAACTAATAACTGAGTAGTATAAAACTGTTAAACAAACAATCACAGTCCATAAAGCCACAGAAACACGTCCGTACCTGACTCGATTCCGATCGCGACTGATACAGGTTTGTACTTATTTACGTTCATGTATCACTTTGTCAACACAGTGTTGCCATATGTTAAAAATAAATACAAATATGTAGTCTACAACAATTCTTTTAAATAAAAATCAATAATATTGTAGTTTAAATATACCATTATTGCATAAAAACTCTTAAGAAACATAAAATTACTAAAAAAAATACAGTGCGTCTAATAATTTGGCCAGGGACTGTATATATAAACACTAATATTCTAGTTTGTGCTTCTTAGCGTCATAATTTGAATTAACTTATCAGTATTCTTGCCAATTTGCCACTGTTTTTGCAATATTTTCCTGTAATCAGCCAATAAAAACGAGATGCCATTTTCGAAACTTGTTTTTATTACAAGCATTGCCAGTGTTTTAGCTGAACAGTCCCTGCACACTTAATAACACATTTTACCATAAATCGATTAACATACACCAAAGTGGAAGGCTGTAAGAGAAGAAGAATAATTAATAACGGTTAAATCTGAAATTTCCGATCCAATTTCGTACTTGGTTCATCAGTTGGCCGGTGGCAGCGCAGTTTTCGGTATGATCTTAAACCATCTCAGAGGTTGAAATTTCAAAAAGACCTATAGAAAGCGGGAGCGTTTTTTTAAAGCTTCCAACGTAGCTTGAACGGTTAAAAGAACTTTTAAGTTTATTTATTTGTTTATTTATTTAATTTGGACTACTTTTTTGTATTTTACTCAAAATATATCCTAAAAAAAAATATAAAAAGTATTTCGTTAAATTCAAAAAATTACTGCGTTGTATGTAGTATGAGCATATTATGTTTGGTAGATATTATTCTTTTAATTTCATCTTATCATTTACAATTTTATCATATACTACAATTGTAAAGCATTAGAATTCAAATTTTATTATATTTGGAAACTGAAATAATTTTCAATTCTTGCATCCATAACAATTAAATATATTTACGTTTATACGTAACCGTGTCCACTCATTATCGATGTAAATTTGGGGCCGTAACTAATGGATTGCTCTTCTTCATCTTCGGACAATGATACAGCGTTTTTATGAAAGATATTTCCATTTACTCCTATGTATTTTGTAAGTGTGCAGTGGTAAAAAAATTGCAAAAACTAAACGCATCCAGATGCATTAATGTTTGAGGAGCTTTATAACCTTCCATAGCCGAAATAATCTCTGAATGCACTCTCAAATTACACAAGTCTGCAAAAAAAAAAAATTGAGAGCTGTTTTGGTTTTTTTTTTGCGTAATTCTTATGTTTTTGGGTGTACTGAATTCGAAAATGACTTTCATTTTGTCATAGAACGTTACGTTTTCTGACAATGTAGGTAACAAGTTATCATCTTAAAATAAAAGATAAAAGACTAAAAAAATTTTTTAAATTTATAATTGCGTAACAAAATTTATTTTTTTTATCTAAAATACATTCATTAGTAAGCACTAAATACATTTCTTTTTCCCAGTGAGACTCCTTTTGGCACATTTCCGCTTGTAGGAAGCATCTGGAAGGTCTCTCTGAAAGTCCAACAGTAGTCTGCCATCATTGAGACGCTCCATCTTCTCTGGTATCTTTTTTCCATCTCCTTAATATCTTGGTGAAATCGTTCACCTTGCTCTTCACTCAGATCTCCTAAATTTTCTGGAAAGTAGTCGAGGTGGGAATGAAGAAAATGTACTCTTAAACTCATTAGGCAACCTAAAGCTTGAAATGCTTTTAACATTCTTTTGACGATTTGTTTATAGTTAGGGTCTTTGTTATTGCCTAAAAATTTCCCTATGACCTCTTTAAAGGCAATGCACCCTTCTCTTTGAGGATCCGTCATGGTTGTGATGAATTGTGGATCAGCCATAAGCCGTCTAATATCTGGTCCAACGAAAACACCTTCCTTTAACTTTGCCTCCGAGAGGCCTGGAAACTTTGATATTAAGTATTTGAAGCAATTTCCATCTCGGTGGTAGAAGAACTTTATAAGGAGGCACCAAAGTTTCATGCAGGACGTTCTTTTCGTCAACTTTAAGCTCCCTCGGAGGCCAACACTTTTTGGTCCAGTGATTTGCTCGGTCTCTACTATCCCATAGACACAAAAAGTAAGGGAATTTGGTAAACCCAGATTGTTGTCCGAGCAACATGCCCAAGATTTTTAAATCACCGCACACTTGCCAACCGTGGTCTTTATATTTTAATTTGCAAAGAACCAATTCCAAGTTCTTGTAGGTTTTCTTGAGGTGTACGGAATGACCGACAGGAATGGAAGCATAGAAACCGCCATTGTTAAGCAGAATTGCTTTAAGGCTTCTTTTTGAAGAATCTATGAAAATACGCCACTGTGCTGGGTCGTATGAGATCTTAAATGTATCCATCAAACCTTCAATATTGGTACAATAAACCAACTCGTCTTCTTGGGCAAAGTAGGAAGTGAACTGCTTCTCACTATATCTAAACCAGGAGGAAGACACTCCCGGCAAAAGTAAGTTCCTGCTTTTGAGCCTTGATCCAAGCAACTCAGCAGCGTTTTTGGGAAGATTCAAGTCTCTTACCAAATCATTTAGCTCGCCCTGGGAAAACAATTTCGGACTGCTGTCATCTTCAAATTGAAAACTTCACTTGTCATCGGGTTCAGGTACAGCACCATCTTCGTCAGAACTTGGAATCTCTTCCAAGGTAGCAGGGGCCTTGGGCACTGGTATTTCGATCCCATGAGCTGATTGCAGATTGGGATATGAAATGGACTGCTTCCATTTTGAATTATACCCTGTCACATTACACGAACAAAAGTAACAATCATCACTATGGTTCTTTTGCTCGCGCTATACCATAGGAATCGCATATCGAAAAGCTTTTTGCTTGCCCTTAAACCAATTTCGAAGGTCTTCAACACATCGTTTGCAGACTTTATGAGGTGCCCAAACTTTATCCTGATCTCCAAGTTTTAAGCCAAAATACGTGAAGTGTACTTTTTTTTACAAAGTCCGTAATATTAAGTTGTGGCTTTAATACCGTATATTCGCCACAAATATAACAGAAACTGTCAGACGAATTCACACACTTCCGCATAGATGACATTGCACTATATTGAACCAAGATCTATAAAACAATGACGAGTTAACACGTAATTGTACCGCGCCACTTTCTACACTATCGGAGCGCGCACGTTCTGGTTACAACGTTTATGTTTATGTAATGATAGTTATGGCCTGTATACTTTTAAAAACAGTAATCAAAATAAAATTGTACCTATTTATTTATGACTTCAAGTTAGACCAAAAAAACCCTTTTTTATAATAAAATTTTGCGTTTTTCAAAATAACCTGACGTTTTGGAATTTATTGAGTATTTTTTTAGTTTTCAGAACACCTAAATACATAGAAATCAGTTGAAAACATCCAGACAGCATTTTTGTTGCAGACCTATGTTATCTACCATAACCTAAGAGTAACCTACGATTGTTAATACTATAAAAATACGGGAAAATAATTTATCGAATATAGGATATATAATCCTTTAACAACATTTTTTATATGATGCAAAATACAATGTTGAAAATAAAACAATCTACTCAATCTATCATCTACATCAAAAGTTCTAAGAAGATCGTAAAAAGTTTTGTATATAAGTCAGTGTGTTAAAGATTTTATCTTATATTGTTTGCTCAAAAAACATTTTTACATATATTTTACATTTTAGAATAGCACTTTCTTTAATATCTTTTCAGAATATTGGAATACATAAGTTGACCACATTTCTTTGGAACTAACTTTGAATACACAGCCCCACAAAAAAAAAAGTGGGGTATACTTTTGATGCGATATATCAGATCCGTAGTATATCGCCATCACATCTCAATTTTTTTTTCTAACCTCAAAAAATAGGTAAAAATTAGTAAAAATTAAGAAAAATATACTCCTAAAAAATTGATTCAAGCTTTTTCATGAATCCAAAGATGTATTAATATGTATTCGGACACGCTAAGCTAATATTCATCGGTTGGATTGAGCCATACAGTTCTGTTTTCTTTCTAACCTCAATAAATCAGACAGATATAGTGCTTCTCGAATGCAAAAAACGAATTCAAATTAAAATTCAACCGATCCTTACCAAATTTGGTACACGGGAGTTTTTTTGGGTTGCTGATCATGAATCTGAGGTCGGATTTGCAAAATTCAAAATGGCGGATCCAAGATGGCGGACAAAATTTTTGAAAACCAACCGATTCCTACCAAATTTGGTATACAGTTGGGGAATCCTCAAACCTGATACTCTTAAACCCTAAACCCTGAAACCTTAGACTCCCACACCCTGCAACCTCAAAAAATAGACCTCAATAACCCTGTAGGTAGAAGAATAAAAATCGACCGATGAATTTTCTCGGCGTTCAAAATGGCGCGAAAACATCTGCCATCTTGAATTTTGCAAATCCAACCTCAGATTCGTGATCAGCGACCCAAAAAATCCCCGTGTACCAAATTTGATAAGGATCGGTTGAATTTTAATTTGAATTCGTTTTTGCATTCGAGAAGCACTATATCTGTCTGATTTATTGAGGTTAGAAAGAAAACAGAACTGTATGGCTCAATCCAACCGATGAATATTAGCTTAGCGTGTCCGAATACATATTAATACATCTTTGGATTCATGAAAAAGCTTGAATTAATTTTTTAGGAATATATTTTTCTTAATTTTTACTAATTTTTACCTATTTTTTGAGGTTAGAAAAAAAATGAGATGTGATGGCGATATTCTGACGTCAGATTCGTGATCAGCGGGCAAAAATACTACGGATTTGATATATCGCATCAAAAGTATACCCCACTTTTTTTTTGTGGGGCTGTGATATCAATCACCCTGACTATTCAACTGATTATCTGACATGCAAAAATTCAGCTGAAAAGAAATGAAAACGGGCAGCTGAAATTAAAAAAATTTTATCAAGTCCTTGCAATTAGAATCATTGCAAAAACAGCGTTTTGAGAAAAAGAAAATAAATAATAACTTGATTCCCTTGTTTACAATTTTTTACAATTTTATTTTTTTAACCTTTTTTGGACAATTTATTTTTGCAATGCCTTTAAATGCAATAATTTGAAAAATTGTATTATCGTTTAGCCCCTCCATATTATTTTATAAAAAAAAACATCGTGCCACATGGTGGACTAATTTTTCTAAAATTCTTTGATGTCAGTTGAGTATTAAGAGAGATATATATTAATTTCCAAAGTAAGTTCTAAATAAATTGAGCCACTCTGTATAGAGCTAAAAAAATACGCTACTAGTTTAAATACCACTACCTACCCACTACCTTCAATACAGGGCATTATGAAAATCGTTTAGTATCAAGCGCAACTATAAAAGTATTGATAAATGACGCTACTCTGTAAGCAATAATAATATGGACCCTGACATTTTTTTTTTAATATGTACGTCAATGGTTAAAGTAAATAGAGACGTCAAGAGTTATTGACTCCGACCTGGGCAGCACAATGTTGCCATAATTATGACAATTTCATTATTGTTATTATAACAAATTAAAAGAATTTTACCGCTTTCAGGTAAAAAAGCTTCTGTTTCAGCGTCAGACAAGCTACTAATATTAATTTTACTATTTTAAAGGAAATTGTTTATTAACGAGAATAATGTACATAAATATTTTACATTACATTTCCATTAAAAAGACGGTTTAGCTTTTATTGCAGTTTTATAACTTACATAACAAGTATATATGAGTTATAAATTATAAAATCGAGGTTATTAATGCTAAAGCCAAGAACAAAAATTTTGGAAAATACTTGGAAAAATATACGAACACTATAAGAAAATGGAAAATAACAACACATCCCACATGAAAAAAGTATTACAAATTTCCTATTACACAGGACCACAAAAAAAAAGTTTAGTTGAAAGGTGAGATACCATACCGTATAAATCCGAGGTCAGAATTGACTTATCATCCAAGGATTTTGAGATAACCTCAAAAACACCTCAAAAATGACTAAAAATACTTTTACAAATAAATTAAAACTATAACGGAGCAAACCACCACTACTACCACTACACGTATTTTTGGGTGCTGAAATCAAATTCAAGGTCAGAATTCCCCCGTCATGTCAGCATTTTAACACAACCTCAAAAAACACCTCGAAAATGGTCAGAATTACGTCGGTAAGTAAAAAATAAATGAAGAGGCCACCATATCTATACGTATTTCAGGGTGCTTAAACAGAATATTGAATAGGGTGCTTAAACAGAATTGAGCTATTAAGTCAAGATCTTGAAATAGCCACAAAAAATCTACTTAGGGCACCCCGAAGGTGTAAACCGATGGAACTCGCCATAATCCAGTATCTTGTGAATGAATGGACTGGACTAATTGAGGATATTTTAAGATCCTGACGTAAGAGGTCAATTCGGTTGACATACTTGCTTTCAGCGACCCAAAATACATATAGATATGGTGGCCTGTTCGGGTTTTTTTTGCATTAGGTTATGTTATGGTTATAATTTAACGTTCTTGATTTGACGATTCAAACGGTCTAATAAGCCCCGGTGGTTGTTCGGCCCCTCTTAAGATATTCGAACATTTCCTACTGATGTTTGTGATTTTGAACGCTTCGGTTGGGTTGCATCAGGTTCCAGCCACTCTTCTGCCTGTTGAACTCAGTGGTGTAACGATGGAACCATGTTTCGTCTATTGTTGCGAATCAATGCAAAAATTCGTTTGGATTACGCCGAGACAGGGCCAAACAGAGGTCTGAATCTTCGACAGTTTGTGGTTTTGGTCAATTTGGGTGCGCGAAACCCATGGGGCACATAGCTTTCTCATATTAAGGAATGACCTGACAATGTTCTGAATGTTTTTGTGTATGTTTGTGTTGAGTCCTAATTGTACTAAGTGTGGTGTGAATGTTTCCATAGCCTTTTTTACGTGGCTTGGTTTGGCTCTGGTGGTTGTATTTGTCGCTAATCTGTGTCGGTTGTGTTTGGGATTAATTTCGGTGGGTCCAGGCGGCGAGTAATTTTTTTCTTTGTTGATTTCTGTGATGCAACTCATGCGTTGCTTTGATTTTCCCGCATTGGTTGGTGTCGGCTTACTAGCCGGCACAACACTTTTGTCAGGTCCATTTTCTTTTGCCCAGTCTTCATAGCTCTGGTCGAGCTGCTCTTTCCCGTGACGTCCTCGACCGTTACGTCGCTCGCTCGATGCTTCTTTTATTGGTTTACTGTTATTTAAGGTGTTTTCAGTGTCCCGATATTGGGTGACTTGTTAGTAGTTGGTGTGTTTTCTTGTGCTTATTATTGTTCTTTTTTTTTATGGGTCTAGCACACGTGCTACAGGGAAGTCCCTAAAGCTCTACAGGAGCGACACGTGTGTGGAGAAAGAGATTCACGTTGTTCTTGAATTAACAGTTGTTGTGGAGTGTAAAGCTTTCCGGTTCGAAATAATATTCCCAACTTTTGAGAAGCTCTCCTTGCTAGGACTGCAACATGTTCATGCTAGGACATATTTGCTCCCAAATTAACGCCCAACAAATTAAGTGACGATGTTAGAGAAATGGAGTGCCCCGACATAACTATATCGGGTTCAGCAACGTTAACTTTTTTAGAAAAAGCTGCCGCCTGGGTTTTTGTAACGTTAAATTCGACATGGTTATTGTCACCCCAAGATAGAATTTCTTCCAGGTCTTTGTTAAGTTGAATGACTTCCTGCTATCTGCGGACATTCGTCTGAGTAGCCGATGTCCGAGCGTTCAAAGTGAATGAAGAGATAAGTATATTGTCATCTGCAAAGCTGTAGATTGGATTCTCGGTCTTTTCCAGCAGATCGTTAATATAAATGAGAAAGAGAGTAGGAACTTTTCAGACATACCATAAGGATGTAGCTTAGCCAACAACCCATCGTGCCAAATGCGGTCGAATACCTTGGATATGTCAAGAGCAACCGCTCGAGATTCTCCAAAGTATTCAATTGCGTTGTTCCAAACATGTGTTACATAAGTCAGAAGATCTCCTGTTGATCTATTTTTATGAAAGCCATATTGGTGATCGCTAATAATGTTGAATCCTTCAAGATATTTTAGAAGATGCTGATTGATAGCCTTTTCTATGACTTTCGATATTATTGAAAGCAGTGCGATTGGTCGGTAGTTATTTGGCAAGGCATTCTTGCCTTTTTTTTAGGTATCGGCTGAATTGTGGCACATTTCCAGCAGGAAGGAAATATTCCCTTTCTGTAGGATAGGTTGAAAAGTCTACAGAAAACTGGTGTTAGTTCCCTCGCACAGTTTTTGAGAACTATGGCAGGTATTCCGTCAGTGCCAGAAGCCTATTTGGTGTCTAGCTTCATCAAAATACGTTTTATAATACGCTGTCTGAAGATAATATCGGACATCCTTGACTGCACTATGGGAATAGTAGGTGGTGTTTTTCCTTGGAAATCGACAGTAGAATGTGAAGCAAAGGGTTCAGCCACCAAGTTCGCTTTCTCAACAGGTGTCGTTGCAATAGAATTATCTAGCCGTGTGAGTGGTAGTATGGTAGATTTGGTGAAGTTTTGACTAACTGCCTTAGCGACTGACCAAAAGGACCTGGAATTGGGACAAGCAAGAAGTTGGTTTCTAATCCGTTGGTTGTGTGCCTCCTTGGTTTCGTCGATAATTTCTTTGCATCTGTTCCTAGCACGAACAAAGGTGTTACAATTTATGGTCTTAGGGTTTTCGCACCATTGTCGGTATGCAAGATGTTTAGAAGCAACAGCTTCTTTGCAATTTCGGTCAAACCAAGGCTTGCCTTTGGAAGGGCATTTCTTCGAAAAAGAGATGTAAGCCTCCGTACCGGCCAAAATAACATCGGAAACCTCCCTGGCGCAGTCAGATAAGTCGTCGGATCGAAAACAAACGTCTAACCAAGGGAAAGTTCGAAAATATTTCATGAGATGTTAGAAAGTATTCCATGAGATGAGATTCGTCTGTCTTTAAAAGTTATTATTGTTCTTCCTTGTTTTGAGAAGATATCAGCACACAGCACAACATAACTCAGGTACCTCGGGATCGTCAATGCTCCTGAGGGGTTATTATTAAAAATTATATAACTTCTTTAGCAACCACGGGTATCTGCATTCGTCGATCTGACACCTGCAGATCCTCAGCAGGCGTTTATGGTTGTTATTAAAATTGTTATAATTATTATTAAAAAGGGCTGACCATCATAATTTTATAACATTATAAAAACTGTCCAAATTGAAAAAGAGAAAAAGCAATGAATACATCTTTCCTTAGCTTAAGGAATCTCCCATTTCTATACAATGCTACTATTTTCATAATAACCTGTATGCATTTATTTAAAGGTATCAAGAAGCAACCTAATTAAAATAAATAAATCATACTGCAAAATGTCCAAATTTCACTAAAGAATTTTTAATGTAATTATTTTTATATTCGCTACATTACCTAAAAAATAGAAATAATTGAACCAATTTTTTGTTGTCATAAAGAACGTAACAATTTGAAGTTAAAAAAAAATCAAGGCTAGTGGTATTTAATCTAGGATATAAGCTTATTAAGAAATATATAGACTACAATAAAATTGTCATCCTTATTTTAATTATCTCAATTTACATTTATTTGATATATGCATGCACTAAATTTTATTTGCCCTTATTTTTAAGCCAAAAAGCATGAAAAAATAACCCTTTTAATTTTCTAAACATAAATTTGTTATAAACGTCAATAAAGTACTTTCAAAATTATGATTAATTTTCACTACGAGCTTTCGTGACTTTTGATTTGAATTTTCATGCTTTTTTTCCATTAGATTCAAGCAAGTTTTATTAGATTCCGAATATTTAACAACAGAAAAAACCAGTAGCAAAGTACCCCCGAGGGTTAACAGGAAAATGGCTTGATTGGCACGTCTCGTTAGTGTTTTGCGCGCTATTTATAAATAAAAATCATTTAGAAAACGCAGAAAGTAGGCAATATAAATAAGGTCCAGATATACATGCAATTTTATAGTTTATAGGTCAAAATAGAACGTAGAATAATTACGTAAATTGGTTATAAATTGCTGTACTACATAAGGGGAATTTAATTATTAGGTCTAACAAATACGAGGGTAGGTATTTCTTTAAGTTGTCTACCAAACTACAAAGGAAAACTCAAAGAGCTTAAAAAAATAGTCTACACTAAAACATAGCGCAGTGTTTCTTGAGTTATTTGATTCCATCTATTTTTTTTTTATTTGCGCCTTCAAAAACGTCGCTGCAGCGGCTTTCGGTCTAAGGAGAATTTTCGGCCCCTAAGGTCTGTCTTCAGATGTTTGAACAAGAAGAAGTTGCAGGCTAACTCAAGACGATTGGGTGGATGTTGCTACTCGGTGACTCCACGACTTGCGGCAGTAGCTTCTGCTGTGCGAGTTGTTGTGTAACAGCAAACTTTTAATTCTCCATAACTTCAAACGTCCCTCTCTAATAGCCCCTTTCAGGTTTTGGATTATCCTTCCGTAAACCTCTCCATTAATATGGGCTCTTTTTAGTGTTCCATATGGAATACTTATAAGATCACTTCGGTGTTGGTCCCTCTGTCCGTCTGTCCGTTCGTCTATCTGTCTGTCACCAGATTTTCCCCGAAACTATTTGAAATAGAAAGTTGAAATATGGTACTAATATAGGAATTGATCGTCTCAGAGCCGTGTAATTTTGAAAGTTAAATTTTGAGTTAAGGGATTAGTTTTGGGGGGATGAAATCGGAAGTGAAAAAAAAATACCAGTGGGATGTCAAATAAATGCATGTAAAAACACAAGTTCAAAAATACATATAATCGCTGCCCCGAAAAGTACTGATAAAAAAATTTTGAAAAAATTCTAGAATATTCTCCACAAGGTGTAGATTAAACGAAAATTATCACGAGTGCCGTACCTTTAATAATTTTTCTGGTATATAAAAAAGAAAAACAAAAATTTTTAGGTCATCAGTTTTCAGTAAAGATCGGAAGGAGACTTTGTTGAAAACCCATTTGGGATCGTTTTATACCTCCGTAACAAAATTTTTTATTTTAAAAGCAATCAACGTAGAGAACACTAATTGCGCAAGTCCAACTTGCACTTGACCGGTTATTTTTATTTATAATACGCAAATTTCTTTGGAGTGCCAAAAAACGTTCATCAACTTTCCAGAAGACTACTCAGTTTTCACCTACTTTGGATGTGGAAAAGAATCAAGAACCCAGTTCGTTTCCTCCTACTTAGAACACGAAAGTGTCGTCGCCTTTATTAAAAATACCCAGAGTGTGTAAGAGTGATGCACAACCTCGAGAACTGTAGTTTCTCAATAATACTAAGTTCTTTAGCAAGCACTGGGATTCGTCGATCTAGCACCAGCAAATCCTCAATAGGCCAGATGGTTTTCTCAGTTCTTGTTCCGAATTGAGTCTTGGTCCGTCGAAACTCTTTAGACCACCATTTTACTTCAAAATAAGATTACCGTACACCTGTGATATTCTTCCATGAATAACTTTTGGTTCATTTTCCTTTTTAGTGAGAAGCTCTATCAAGCAAGTGTTTCAGTTACTGTCACTAATTTTTCCCTAAAAAAAAATTGTAAAAACTGCAAAACGCCACGAATTCGTACAAAATTACGTCAAAGTACTTAAAACAACGACAGTAATTTTAAAGCATTTAAAATGTCCACTCTGAAATTACTTACGAAATTTAACTGAAATTATACATCCAGTTTGTATTCTAAATCGTATAAGTTAAATTATTTCTCAGAAAATTGTATGCAGAGTAAGTCGCAAAAAATATTTAAAATATTTTTTTATCAACCCATACGATACACTCTCTATTGTAATACAAAGTATCTAGCATGATTGCCAAATGTTTCTTAGTAAGCCTCACCCCACTCTCTTCTCTCAGTACTATCATTATTATCATTAACTCAAAATGTAGAACTTTTACGTACTAAATACGAGTGTTAAAGTCATCTACGTAGCCATGAACATGACGTAATATGAAAAAAATACTAGGTTATTAAATTACTGGATCTGTTGTAAGTACTTTGAAGAAATTTTGGGTGTTCGTTGCGTTTTGCATTTTTGACGACTTTGTTGTTGTTGAGAACCATGCTCGCAGGTTTTTCAGCCACAAAACACGTCTCCTGCCGGGTCCTCTTCTACCGTCGACCTTGCCCTGCATATATATATATATATATATATATATATATATATATATATATATATATATATATATATATTATATATATATATATGTATATATATATGTATATACATATATATATATATATATATATATATATATATATATATATATATATATATATATAACAAGGATTTTCTACAGCTGACGCTGTCTTCCTTCTCTCAGCCTTTGATTCCAACCGTTTCTATCTTCCCAGTCTCTATCTGTTAGACCCCTGTCCTCCATAGCCTCGTCCACATCGTCTCTCCACGATCGTGTGGGTCTTCCTCTTTTTCTTCTCCTTATAGGGCTCCACTTCGTTATTTTCTTTATCCACCTATTATCTTCGCTTCGTCTTATGTGTCCATACCATTTTAATCTTTTTTCTTCAATGGTATTTATTGCGGTCTCTTTGATGTTCATTCTGCTTCTTATTTCTTCATTTGTTATTCTCTCCATACGTGTCACTCTACAACATCTTCTCCAATACTCCATCTCTATCGCGTTAATTTTAGATTTATTTATTTTATTGATCGTCCATGTTTCTGACCCGTATGTCATTATGCTTTGTATTATTGATTTGTATATGCGTGTTTTGTTTCTCTTTGTAATGTGCTTGTCCCACAGGATCGAATTTAATTGTCTTATGCATGTTCGCGTTTGTCCTAATCTAGCTTTAATCTCTTCTTCTGATGTTGCGTTTTTTGAAATGATGGTTCCTAGATATTTAAATCTATCGGTTCCTTTGATTATTGTTTCGTTATCTACTTCTAGATTCTCCACGTTTCCCTCCTTTGTTAGATATTCCGTCAAGGTTTATTGCTAATCCTGCTTTAGTGTATTCTTCTTTCAGTTTTCTTACCATATAACTGAGGTTTTCCTCATCTTGCGCTATGATTACTTGGTCGTCTGCGAAACTTGGAGTATATAAGTAATCTTCTCATATTGGGACTCCCATTCCACTACATTTTTGCTTCCATTCTTTTAATGTTTGTTCGAGGTATATTTTGAATAGTGTTGGGGATGTAGAGCATCCTTGTAATAGGCCTTTTGATGTTTGGAGTCTCTTCCCTATTTTATGTCCTATTTTTATGTTCACTGTGTTGTTTTCGTAGAGAGCTTTTACTGCGTATATTAGTTCTTTGTCAATGCCTATTTCTTTCATTGCGTTCCATAATCTTTGTCTTGGTACTGAGTCATAAGCCTTTCTTATGTCTATGAAGGCTAGATGAACTTCTCTATTCTTTGCCAGTTTTTTTTTCCATTGTTTGTTTTATAGTGTATATGTGGTCTATACATGATTTTTCGGCCGTAAAGCCTGCTTGGTCTTCTACAATTTTTCCTTTTATATTTTCCTCCATGATATTTTTAATAATTTTTCCATACAACCGTCCCATACTCGATATTATGCTTAGGCCTCTATAGTTTGTGCATTTTCTGCGATCTCCCTTTTTTAAATATAGATACTATATAAGCTTTTGGCCATTCCTCTGGTATTTTTTCTCCATTTATCGCTCTGTGGAACATGTTTCTCAGCATTCGATGTAATTTATTAGACCCGTACTTAATCATTTCATTTACCACACCCCCAGGCCCTGTAGATTTATTATTTTTGAGTGTTTTTATTGTCTTCTTTACTTCTTCATAGCTTAGTTCTATCTCTTTTATTTCCTTATCCTGTTCTTCTTCAGGGTTCTCTTCTTGGAATTCTTGTCTATCTTCTGTTAGCAGCTTCTTATAATATTCCTCCCCCTCGCTTTGTGGGATGTACTCTATATACGTCTTCTCTCTATTGTTAGTCCTTGATGCTTTAATTATTCTCCATGACTCTGTACTTCTAGTTCCTCCTATACACTGTTCTACATGTTCGCACGATTTTTTTCCATCTCTCGTTCTTTTCTTTGTTTATCATCCTCCTCGTTCCTGCATTTTTCTTTTTATATTTCTGTAGATCTTCTTCTGATTTTGTATTCAGCCATTTTTCGTATAGTCTTTTTTTCTCCTTCATAGATTCTTTGGTTTTTTCACAGATTCTAATTTTTATATATATATATATATATATATATATATATATATATATATATATATATATATATATATATATATATATATATATATCGGTTTACAATGTTCTCCATTTTTTTTCGGTCGTTCCACAGGTCTTCTAGATTTCCTTCCTTAATCTGTCTGTCTCTCCCCTCTCTCCAACTTTCTCAAGAGAATTTAGACGCTTTAGAAAATTATGAGAGTGTCCCAAGTGATCGACGAAGGAATTTTGCATTTTGAATGTATGGGTCAACAACTAAGGGAGTAATTTATAGAAGGATAATCCAAAACCTTAAACAGGCCATTAGAGAAAAACTCCCGAATTCATGGAGAACCAAAGTCTTGCATTTGTACGACAGCTGCAAAGTCCACAAGGCTAGTACAATTCATATAGATTTACCTTGTTAACATCCATACGTTACATCCATATAGCTTTAATTTAGCGCTTTACGACTTCTTTTTATTCAAACATCTGAAGAAACACCTCAGTATCCGTAATATTTTCTTAGGTGATGAGACTAAAGCTGCTATAGCTTCATTTTTAAGACGTAAATAAAAGATTTTTTGGATGGATAAAACAACTCAAGAAAATATTGACAGCACTCAATCCTACCAGCCTCACTTAGAGGTAAATATTTCTCTCTCCATCTAAGTTTGATTGGCAAACAAAAAGCTTATTTTTTATTACCCTCGATGGGTCAAATTATGAGAGTCAAATAAACAAATTTTACATGCAACATTTTAAATAGACGAGAAAAATCGTTTGAAGATGTAATTACAGGGACAATTTTTAAAACAGTTGCTTGTTCAGGTGTGTTTAAAGAACAACATTTACTTTTTCGGCTGGCTAACTAAGTATAATATAATAACATTACGTTTTCAATTTTAATTAAATTGTAAATATCCTTAACGAACATTTTAAACAGAAGGATCTAGACCTCATTTTTATTAGACTACTAGTATATTAAAATTTTAATGAACTCGTCTTTTTAACTGGTCAGTTATTCGATAGTATTTTCAAGTTGTTAAATATTAACAAATCAACATACATTACTCCTTGTTTATTTAAATATTTTTTACGTAACAAATTACTGCGCTATTTTTTATTTTAAAAATAGCTTAAACAGTGGAAAGAGATAATTGTAAGTTATTTGTCTTTGGTGTTAAATGTTGACTGTTTTTTATTTTTTTGATTTTCTGAAAATGGTTCTTCTGTTTGACGTGTCGCTTGACCCAGTCCTTGAATGCATTTCTTAAATGTATATTCTGTTTGTTTATGATTCTTGACTTTCTTAACAAACTTATTGTGGATAATTTTGGGAAGCATATATTTATATTTTTTATTGCTGTATTTATTTTTTAAAACATGGCTTTATAGATTAATATGTGAAGCTCAGTACGATTGTATTACAGCACCAATATGCTAGCTTAAAGGTACGATTGGATTTTTTTAACAATTGTTAAAAGTTAATACCAGTTCAGTCCAGAAATAAACTCCTAGGATAGAACTCTGGGATAATGCTAGATTGCTAAATATACCATTCTGTACTAGATACCAATTCTACCTACTTTTCTTTAAAGCTTATTAGACCTATAAAAGTGAGACTACTATTATTTAAATTAGATTTTGGATGGTTGTAGCTTCTACTTGATGGAAATTCATTATAAATATATAATAAAAGACTGTTTTTTAGTCAATTTCCACTGGTTTATTTAAATTGTGATGACGCGTTTCGCTGTCGATGCAACTTCTTCAGATCTACATTTTACACTGTCAAGTTAGGTTTAATATTCACAGTTTTATATAATTTCTTAATTATAATATTACACCTAATTAAATTACATTGATAGTATTGGGAAATCCCCACAGATTTGGAGTTAGGAGAATAAATTCAATAATGGTGAATTGCTTGAATCTACCTGGTCGTTGAGTAAAGTACCTGTAGTCCTTAATCGATTTATTTGCATTGTCTCTAAAAGGTTTAGTTTTAAACCTTTTTGTTGGGTGTGTAAAAATTTTGAAATTCTTGTTAAATGTGTGATTTTCTGTTAAAAGATGATTAGCATATGTTGAATTAGATTTTCTATCGATGAAACTTTTTTCGTGTTCTTTGTCTAAATGTACGTCCAGTTTGTCCGATGTATGTTTAAGATAGTTCCCTATAGTATTGTTAGTCTTGTAAGCTATGTTGATATTTTTTTGATTTAAAAATTTCCCCAGTTTTTCCGTTGGTTTGCCGAAATAGGTTAAGCATTTAAAAGTGGTATTTCTGTCCTTAAAACGTGGGTATATTTCTGAGATTGCCTTGTTTCTAAGTTTTTTCCTAACGATACTATTGATTAAAGTAACCGAATAACCGTTGTTAACGGCTACTTGTTTTATGTAGTTTAATTCTTTAGTAAAATTTTCTTCTGATAGGGGGATATTAGTTAGTCTATGTATAAAACTATGCAAGCTTATCATAGTTTTATACATAGACTAACTAATATCCCCTTATCAGAAGAAAATTTTACTAAAGAATTAAACTACATAAAACAAGTAGCCGTTAACAACGGTTATTCGGTTACTTTAAGCAATAGTATCGTTAGGAAAAAACTTAGAAACAAGGCAATCTCAGAAATATACCCACGTTTTTAAGGACAGAAATACCACTTTTAAATGCTTAACCTATTTCGGCAAACCAACGGAAAAACTGGGGAAATTTTTAAATCAAAAAAATATCAACATAGCTTACAAGACTAACAATACTATAGGGAAATATCTTAAAAACTACAAACCACAAATCAATAAAGACAATAAATCAGGGGTTTATCAATTAACATGTGGGTCATGTCCTCAAAAAACATACATCGGACAAACTGGACGTACATTTAGACAAAGAATTACAGAACACGAAGAAAGTTTCATCGATAGAAAATCTAATTCAACATATGCTAATCATCTTTTAACAGAAAATCACACCTAAGTTGGGAATGTGGAATCTTTGGCACAATGATACTACTCAGTATATATCACCACTACACCAAACACTTTATTTTTGCATTCGACGCGCGTTTCGCTAACCATGTTAGCTTCATCAGGAGCGATGATTGACTAAAGGTAAACTACATATCTACCCTATTTATACTTAGCCTAACCCTAGAATTACTCAAGCGGAACTAATGACATAGGCAAGGCCATCAGTTCCGGTCTAGTAACCAGTAGAGGGGACTATAAGGAATAGGCCCTCTGTCTTTATTTAAACTACTTTTACATTTTATGATTTCCATACTTTCGTATGCGTTCAACAATCTCCTATCAGATACATTTTTTATTAATCTTAGATTATCTAATGTCACAGTATGATCAGCTTCAAGGGCATGTTCGGCAATGCTAGACTTTTCTGTTCTATTGTATCTTAAGTGTGCTAAATGTTCTTTAAATCGTGTTTTAATTGACCTTTTAGTTTGCCCAACATACTTTTTGTCACAATCATTACAACTAATTTCATAAATTCCACTTTTCTCACAATTGGGAATCTTATCTTTGGGATTTCCTAAGATATTCCTCAGATTGTCTGATGACTTATAGACTAAGGTGAGGCCTACCTTATTAAATACCTTATTGAGTCCCTTGCTATATTTCGGATTATATGGTATGGAGACATACTTGGTGTTATTTTCTTCGCGTGTAAAAAAGGTGGAATTCTGAATATTAGACCTAAATTTATGTCTATTTATTAGCTTATTTACTAAGTTATCGTCATAACCATTAACTCTAGTTATATTTCTAATACGATTCCTTTCTTTATTAAAGTTTACTCTATTCAGAGGGAAAGTGACCAAACGATGAACTAAAAAATGTATTGAGGCTAATTTATGTTGTTTGCAATGAAATGAATCATTAGGAATATATCTATCTGTTACTGTGTCCTTCCTATAGATATCAAATTCTAATCTATTATTATTTTTAATAATTAAAATATCTAGAAAAGGCAATTGTCCTTTGTTCTCAATTTCGTACGTGAATTTAATTGAATCATACCGGCTATTTAATTTAGAAACAAAATCATCAATATTTGCTTTCTTTGTATCAAAAATCGCGAAAATATCATCTACATACCTATACCATACCCTTGGGAAATATTCGAATTCTTGACTGGCTTCGATTTCAAACTTACTCATGAATAAATTGGCTATGAAAGGTGACAAGCAATTACCCATAGCTGTTCCTTCTTTCTGAACATAAAATTGATTGTTATATTGGAAATAATTTTGTTCCATGCAAAGTTTAGATAATGTTAAGTATTCACGAATAATTTCGTCTTCAAAGTCATTCGTTCTAAGTAATTCTTCGAGATATTGTAAAGTTTGTGGAATTGGCACACTTGGGAATAAAGAACTAACATCAAAAGAAATTAAGACTTCACCTTCATTAAGAACTAGATTTTTTGTTTTATTAATGAATTCTAACGAATTCTTCACTGCGAAAGTATTTAATGGTAACTTCTCAAGTTATTCCCAATATAACAATCAATTTGATGTTCAGAAAGAAGGAACAGCTATGGGTAATTGCTTGTCACCTTTCATAGCCAATTTATTCATGAGTAAGTTTGAAATCGAAGCCAGTCAAGAATTCGAATATTTCCCAAGGGTATGGTATAGGTATGTGGATGATATTTTCGCGATTTTTGATACAAAGAAAGCAAATATTGATGATTTTGTTTCTAAATTAAATAGCCGGTATGATTCAATTAAATTCACGTACGAAATTGAGAACAAAGGACAATTGCCTTTTCTAGATATTTTAATTATTAAAAATAATAATAGATTAGAATTTGATATCTATAGGAAGGACACAGTAACAGATAGATATATTCCTAATGATTCATTTCATTGCAAACAACATAAATTAGCCTCAATACATTTTTTAGTTCATCGTTTGGTCACTTTCCCTCTGAATAGAGTAAACTTTAATAAAGAAAGGAATCGTATTAGAAATATAACTAGAGTTAATGGTTATGACGATAACTTAGTAAATAAGCTAATAAATAGACATAAATTTAGGTCTAATATTCAGAATTCCACCTTTTTTACACGCGAAGAAAATAACACCAAGTATGTCTCCATACCATATAATCCGAAATATAGCAAGGGACTCAATAAGGTATTTAATAAGGTAGGCCTCACCTTAGTCTATAAGTCATCAGACAATCTGAGGAATATCTTAGGAAATCCCAAAGATAAGATTCCCAATTGTGAGAAAAGTGGAATTTATGAAATTAGTTGTAATGATTGTGACAAAAAGTATGTTGGGCAAACTAAAAGGTCAATTAAAACACGATTTAAAGAACATTTAGCACACTTAAGATACAATAGAACAGAAAAATCTAGCATTGCCGAACATGCCCTTGAAGCTGATCATACTGTAACATTAGATAATCTAAGATTAATAAAAAATGTATCTGATAGGAGATTGTTGAACGCATACGAAAGTATGGAAATCATAAAATGTAAAAGTAGTTTAAATAAAGACAGAGGGCCTATTCCTTATAGTCCCCTCTACTGGTTACTAGACCGGAACTGATGGCCTTGCCTATGTCATTAGTTCCGCTTGAGTAATTCTAGGGTTAGGCTAAGTATAAATAGGGTAGATATGTAGTTTACCTTTAGTCAATAATCGCTCCTGATGAAGCTAACATGGTTAGCGAAACGCGCGTCGAGTGCAAAAATAAAGTGTTTGGTGTAGTGGTGATATATACTGAGTAGAAAATCACACATTTAACAAGAATTTCAAAATTTTACACACCCAACAAAAAGGTTTAAAACTAAACCTTTTAGAGACAATGCAAATAAATCGATTAAGGACTACAGGTACTTTACTCAACGACCAGGTAGATTTAAGCAATTCTCCATTATTGAATTTATTCTCCTAACTCCAAATCTGTGGGGATTTCCCAATACTATCAATGTAATTTAATTAGGTGTAATATTATAATTAAGAAATTATATAAAACTGTGAATATTAAACCTAACTTGACAGTGTAAAATGTAGATCTGAAGAAGCTGCATCGACAGCGAAACGCGTCATCACAATTTAAATAAACCAGTGGAAATTGACTAAAAACAGTCTTTTTATTATATATTTAAATTAGGATTTATATATTTGTTTTTTTATTTCTATAGATAAACCATCAACAGGTAGACATTTCTTTTTTTTTTTTAATTAACCATATAAAACATCTTACTAAGATTTTTTTATTTTATTAAAGAGTTCAGTACTAACAATCAACAAAAATGGAGATTATTAGTTCTTTTGAATTCACACATAATAAGAATGACTTGACAATTATTATATTAAAACCACATTCACCTTCCCAATTTTATCTACAACAAAAAATCTAAATGTTATGGGTGCATGGGTAGACAATTAAACCCTTTAGATAGTTTTTCAAAATTGGCTTCGAATACCCAACCATTTTTCATCTCATTCATTCGGTGTGCATTGTAAAACCATCGAAAATCATTTTTTACAAATCATGCAGCTTGTTTAGTCTAGTTTATAGAAAGTTTACATTTTTTTCTATAGATTGACTAACCCTGTTTATCATCATTGTCATTTTTAAACGTTGAATTTTTCTATTTCTTTTTATTTCACCACATATTTAAAGGTAAAACCTGAACATACATGATTCATTATTCTGAAAATATTTGTTTAACATTTCCATTTATAAAGCCTATAAAATATTCAAGGACTTCAATTTATTTTCTAATAAAACTCTATTTTAAAAAAATACCAGATATAATTTTATTGTAACCAGTTCAGTGTTCGGAAGACTTCGTGATGTGATGAATATAAGGGAGAAGAACGTAATAAATAAGATCTGGCCTTAAGGAGTTGGGGAAGTTATTTAGTAACTTGTAGTATTTATTAAATATTTATTTAATCCATGATTATTTTAAAACGTTAAATATATTAATGCTAAAGGAATAATCTCTAAAAAATCATGCTACTCAGTATATATCACCACTACACCAAACACTTTATTTTTGCACTCGACGCGCGTTTCGCTAACCGTGTTAGCTTCATCAGGAGCGATGATTGACTAAAGCTAAACTACAAATTTACCCTATTGATACTTAGCCTAACCCTTGAATTACTCAGGCGGAACTAATGGCATAGGCAAGGCCACCAGTTCCGGTCAAGTAACCAGTAGAGGGGACTATAAGGAATAGGCCCTCTGTCTTTATTTAAACTACTTTTACATTTTATAGTTTCCATACTTTTGTATGCGTTCAACAATCTCCTATCAGATACATTTTTTAATAATCTTAGATTATCTAATGTTACAATATGATTAGCTTCAAGGGCATGTTCGGCAATGCTAGACTTGTTTGTTCTACTGTATTTTAAGTGTGCTAAATGTTAATTGACCTTTTAGTTTGCCCAACATACTTTTTGTCACAATCATTACAACTAATTTCATAAATTCCACTTTTCTCACAATTAGAAATCTTATCTTTGGGATTTCCTAAGATATTCCTCAGATTGTCTGATGACTTATAGACTAAGGTGATGCCTACCTTATTAAATACCCTATTGAGTCCCTTGCTATATTTCGGATTATATGGTATGGAGACATACTTGGTGTTATTTTCTTCGCGTGTAAAAAAAGGTGAAATTCTGAATATTAAACCTAAACTTATGTCTATTTATTAGCTTATTTACTAAATCATCGTCATAACCATTAACTCATTATATTTCTAATACGTTTCCTTTCTTTATTAAAGTTTACTCTATTAGTCGATCATCGCTCCTGATGAAGCTAATATGATTAGCGAAACGCGCGTCGAGTGCAAAAATAAAGTGTTTGGTGTAGTGGTGATATATACTGAATAGTATCACTGTGCCAAAGATTCCACATTCCCAACTTAGTCGAGAAAATCATGTTTTTGTAACAATTAATTGATTATTTTTACCCAAAAACATACGCCGCTACCTGATCGTAGCACACTGCTAACTGAAAATGGGAATTTTTTGTATTTAATAGAGAGCCTTGTTAATGCGGAATCGTTTAAGTTATATTTCCTTAAGTTCTGTAGATATCTCGTGATTAATACTTCTCAAGGTCATATTTTGATAACGGTACATTTTTACAATATATCTACTAGGCTTTTTCTTATATTTGATATTCTCACTCACATATCCCATTAAAAAAACTTCAGGACTCTAAACTGGACACCCTATATAAAGGAAAAATCAGTTTTGTTCACATTCTTTTAAATTTCCTATTCTATTCATATCCTAATATCTATCCATAACTTTGAAAATGAACCAAATGCTTTAATCTTTAGTCAAATATTTATTTACTAAAATATTTTATCAACTAAATTTAGAAAGCGCAAAATTGATTGTTAGCTTTAAATTTTGATGTCAAAAGTAAATTTTAAAATATCGATGTATTATTGTCACTACTGGCGTGAAGAAATGTTAATCATAATCAAAAAAGTGTGAAATTTAGAAAGTTGTAAATCATACTCTGCAAGGTTATATGGCTTATTCTACTTACAAAAAAAGAAGCTATTTAAATTTAAACTTGTCATTGTTAAAGTAACGTATAAAACTACTAAAAAAAGTTGTAATATGTGAAAGAGTGAAACTTTTAAAAACTACGATGTTAGTTAGACCCTTAATTATTTTTTACTTGTCATCGTTATATGTAAATTATTTCGCTTCACTAAAATATAATCCATTCACTAATTATTATTAACATTTTTATCTTAGTGCATGATAAAATGTCGTTAATTTCTTAACTAAACATTTTTATCAAAACGAGCTGCATGATTTTTTTGTGAAAAAAATTTTAGCCAACTATTCAATGTTTATAAAAATTTATTTACCCATAAACCCTTACCTCACGAATGAAGAAATAAAATAAATTATTTAATTTTAAAAAACATATAGTGTTTCGTGATTTAAATTTTTAAATAACACCAAGACAGATTTACAATTCCCCGAATTTCCATCGCTCATTCTTCTATGTTTTTTACGTTTGCACTATTTTTTTCATATATATCTTTCTTTGGTAGGTATAAAAGTTTCAGAATTATTTTGTACATACCAATATAAATATTCTATATTATTTGTATTCCTAATTCCTGAAATTTCCTATACAGGTTTTTATGTTAAAAATGGAACATTTAATATTTCTTAGGCTATTACCTTTTGATTTGATTTATTATGTGCATTATTAGTAGCTTAAAATAATTATTTTTTACAGCGACATGTTAAAGTTGTGATATGATTTCACTTTAATACTGCTTTAGATTTGATTTACCTATGCGACATATTGTTACATTTTACTGATCGTAACTTTAGCGCCATTCTGTATAAATCAAAAAGTTCTGGGTTTTGGAAAATTAAAAGTATTTTGCAAAGAAATACATTATTTGCTTCCAAATAGTTCACATCCATCATATTTATTTTATTATCTTCTTGTAAGTATACAATATTAAAAACCAAAATAAATAACAGCACTACAGAAAATGAATTTCAATGATGACTTACGTTCAACCATCTTCAATTCTGAAAAGCTGTCAGCTATTGAAAAATATCTTAAATTTATGACTCTTCAGTTGAGTGTCAGTCACCACTGAAATGGTAATGCGGGGTTTCATAATATTTCCCGACTCTGCTATTTTCTCAGTGTGTTTGTTAAATTATATATAAAATAGATGAAATGGTACGTCATTACTTTGCCAATGTTATCAAGAAGTTAATCGAATTTCAATAAATTTTGATCTTATTTTTTGTATTAGTGGATTTTGAGAACTTATTATTTTTAATTTATGTACTTTTGGATCTAAATGTCCTAAAATGTATAGGCATACTGTGAATAAAATAACAAAACAAAAGCTCGCATATCTAAATACAGTCGACACTCTATATAGTTAAAGACTAAAATGTTGACCGAAATTTCACTATAGAAAGTTTTTATTATATTGGTAATCATTTACTTGTATTTTATAAGGTACAAGCAACAAAAAAAAATTGCAAAATTGAATTATTAGAAAAGATTTTATTAAACATTTGAAAGTTTAAATAGTACATAGCATGTACAGGGCTAAATACATACATAAAGTCCGTACGTTATATCTTTACCCGTGCGTCATAGTTTTCAGGCCATATAACAGACGACTATTATATTATTTGTCTCTTTTCACCAATAAATCGTAGGTATTGGTAAAAAGAGACAAAAAATATAATAGTCGTCTGGGATATTGCCTGAAAACTATGACGCACCTATAAAGATATAACGTACGGACTTTATGTATGTATGTACTACATACGAAATAAAAAGAATAATACAAAATGTGTTAATACATATGTACATACTACGTACATACGTACTAGGAAAAATAATCAGTTATTTTCTTTTGAACATTACTTTTGAAAAATAATTGTTGCTCAACAAAATTCTCGCATTTATTCAAATGCATAAAGATTTGATCAGGTACACTTTCCTGGCCCCTGAGAGTAGTTCGCACTTCTTATTTCATTTTCACTAAATTTAGCAGGACACTCCCCGGTTTCAGTTTCTTCTTCATGATCTTCTATACTTTTTATATCGTCAATTATGTCTTGGTCAGTTGGCAGATCTGTCGTGCCAACATCATTGTCGATTTCTAAGAAATCTTCAAGTAAAAAATCTGTGTCGACGGTAGCAGTTTTTTGTAGAATACCCCATTGCCTTTTTAAGGTAGCGAGATCCATTTCGTCTTCTTCTTCCCATTCGTCAATTTTTTCAGTAAAACCTGCTTTAGAAAAGCAGTTTTTGATAGTTTTCTGAGAAACATTTTCACTCCATACTTTAGCGACTTCGGTTATACACTCTTTAAGGGTAATCAATTTTTGGACTGGAAGGTTGTTATCAATCGCATTAACAATTTTGTGAACAATTCTGTTTCGGTAATGATGTTTCATGTTTTTTATAATACCCTGGTCCATAGGTTGCAATTTGGAGGTCATGTTTGGTGGAAAAAAGATCAATTCAATATTCCTTAATTTTTTACTTACAGTAACTGGATGTGCAGGACCATTGTCTATAAACATCACAATCTTTCGCTTTTGGCTTTTCATTTTCGTGTCCAGTTCTTTGATCCATCTTTCGAAAATCTCGGAAGTCATCCATGCCTTTTTATTATTGGCGTAATCTAACTCCAGATATTTAACTCCATTTAAACAACGGAGATTTTTGCTTTTACTTATGAGCAGTAATTTCAGTTCTTCTGAGCCATCCATGTTTGCTCCAACCATAAGTGTCACCCTTTCTTTACTTGTTTTAACACCAAAACATTTATCACTTTTAAAAGCAAAAGTTTTATTTGGCAAACATTTAAAAAACAAACCGGTTTCATCACAATTGAAAACGTTTTTTGGCTCCTACTTTTTCAATGCACTTTTTAAAACAGTTTCAGTCCAAATGTCACAGTCCTCCTGACTAACGCTTGCACTCTCGCCAGACACCGTCTTGAAAACAATTGAATTGCGAGTCTTCCAGGCACTCAACCACCCTTTACTAGCTTGAAAATTAACGCAGTTAAATTCTTTAGCAAATTATAAAGCCTTTTGCTTTATTAAATTTTCCAATATTGGTACGTTTTGATGCGTACGGGCCACTTGAAACCATCGTAAAGCTGCTTCATTTACATCCTCGGAAGTACTCACTCGTACTCGTTTTTGACTGCTTGGAACACTAGGTCTCTTGATGATACTGTCGCGACTTTTTATTATCAGAGAGACGCAACTTGGAGAAACACCAAATTTTGCAGCAACACCAATTTTTTTGCAGTCTTTATCAACTTCCTCCAAAACTTTAATTTTCTCAGCTAAACTTAAACACACTCGCTTGGACATCTTACTTGATTCTTAAACAAAAAGAAACTGAACCTGAATTTGCGAATTACTAGGCCTCGACTATAAAATGGGTTTTTCCCCGGGTTTCTATAAAATGGCTTATTCTCCGGGTTTCTCACAGAAATCTACCTAATTTATTGCCAACCATTAGGCGTTATAAACGCGTTAAGAACCTTTTCAAAAGAATGCGTCATAAAAATGGAATTCGTGCTAATGTTAGATAAAATTGAGAAACCCGAAATGGCCAAGATCTCAATAAATGCATAAAAATTTATACATAAAATTCCGGTAAAAATTTTATTATATAGAGTGTTACTATTTTACAGATTCACTATATGCAGGGCTTTTTACATGAAATTTCATTAAAATATTCTAGGTCTTGAAAAAATTGCACTATAAAGAGTTTTTCACTATATAGACTTTCACTATAAAGAGTGTCGACTGTACTCTGTCCTGTAAAAAATTTCTAATAGATAATATATTTGTGCTCAAAACATTACTTTTTATATCATTTACGAGGGGTAATGTAGCAGAGCATAAATTTTACAAATTTAAGTTTACTTTGACACAGTAAAATAACATTTCCACACACACTATTTTAAATAACCTATTTATGTTTATTTTACACATACACCGAGTCCACACTACTTCACTGGCTTAATCCCGAAACGGTAATTAAGGTAATTCAAAGTAGAATTTGTTGAAAAAAATTAGATGGTTATCAGTTGTGCTTAAATGCTTTATTAAGGACGCCACTGGAAACTTATATAGAATAATCTACACACACTACAGTTTAAATTTTGGTATAATAATGTTTGTTTATTTACTAAGCAATTGTTATCATTGAGGCAACCTAATATTAGAAGTCGTATTTACATGGCAGTATTGGTATAACTAAAAACGAAAAAAATCGTATTTTCAGAAACTACCAAAGTGTTCTTCGTATTTGCTGGACCATCCCAAGACGCATTTCGCCGTATCACAGCTCATCAGCTGGGCTAGGTTCAGCAAATACAAGAACACATCTTTAGTCCTTTATCCAAGTAACTAACGGAAAATTATAACAAATAGATGCTTATACTGCACTCTGTCGGTGACTTACTAAGTCTATTCAAGCAGAGCGGCACAGCACGGCTGGCAACTTATTGCAGAAACGCACCTTTCTTGAGCTTACTGCTCGAAGCCATAGATGGCAGTATTGGTATAACTAAAAAACGCCGTATCGCGGCTCATCAGCTGGGCTAGATAGACTTAGTAAGTCACCGACAGAGTGCAGTATAAGCATCTATTTGTTATAGTTTTCTGTTAGTTAGACTTAATAAGTCACTGACAGAGTGCAGTATAAGCATCTATTTGTTATAGTTTTCCGTTAGTTACTTGGATAAAGGACTAAAGATGTGTTCTCGTATTTGCTGAACCTAGCCCAGCTGATGAGCCGTGATACGGCGAAACGCGTCTTGGGATGGTTCAGCAAATACGAAGAACACTTTGGTAATTTCTGAAAATACGATTTTTTTCGTTTTTAGTTATACCAATACTGCTATCTATGCCTTCGAGCAGTAAGCTCAAGAAAGGTGCGTTTCTGCAATAAGTTGCCAGCCATGCTGTGCCGCTCTGCTTGAATAGACTTAGTAAGTCACCGACAGAGTGCAGTATAAGCATCTATTTGTTATACGTATTTACATAATAAATTATCGAAATTTATCATTTTAATACAAGTAATGTTATAAATTTGACTTTTCTTTAATCGTACTAGACTGCACTACGTCTACTAACAATATCAATTGTATTATTGAACAAGAGGTGATACAAAATCTCCATATTTTAGATGGATGTAGCTTCTACTTGTTGGAAATTCATTATAAATATATAATAAAAGACTGTTTTTAGTCAATTTCCACTGGTTTATTTAAATTGCGATGACGCGTTTCGCTGTCGATGCAGCTTCTTCAGATTTACATTTTACACTGTCAAGTTAGGTTTAATGTTCACAATTTTTATAATTTCTTAATTATAATATTACACCTAATTAAATTACATTGATAGCATTGGAAAACCCACACAGATTTGGAATTAGGAAAATAAATTCAATAATGGTGAATTACTTAAATCTACCTAGTCGTTGAGTAAAGTACCTGTAGTCCTTAATCGATTTATTTGCATTGTCTCTAAAAGGTTTAGTTTTAAACCTTTTTGTTGGGCGTGTAAAATTTTGAAATTTTACACACCCAATAAATTTTGTATATTTTCAGTGAAATAATTAGAGGAAATGGTTTTTATTAAACCGTGTTAAGGGTTTTTAGAGTATGGGAATCTACAAATCATATTTTTCTTTATTTTTAATTTTAATATAAATAGTATGTAGCTGAAAATGTCAGTTTTCAGTTGTAAATATCTTTGAGGACCTTCATCTGCTGAACTTTTTCTTGTAGTCTAAGAGGGTGACCCGAAATTTTGACCTGCCTACTAACCGCCTGCCTAGTTGTTCATTCAATCAGGTGAGTCGAATAAAAGCCTTTAACGTTGATTTTGCCGCCCCCGTGTCCTGGAATGCCCAAAATGCTACATCCAAAAATGGACTGTCGTTTAACCACTTGAATCAAGTACCATAACATGTGTTGACATTAAAAAACGAGAGCCCCAAAGAGCAGACGCCACCGAGACCGGACCCAGCTTTAGGTCCCAAAAACGTAGATCGTTCAGCCAAAAGTGGTCGTTTTTGGCTAAAAAACTCGAGAAACGACCGTTTTTGGCTGAAAAAAAACGTATTCACCTTCGGCCTCCGGTATTGGCGGAGTCTGTCTTTTAGCATAAACAAACTGACACGTAGACTGAAAAGCTTTTGGTCTACAAAATGATATAATCTTTACCAAAGCAGATAAAGGTAACACAGTAATAGCAATAAACAAAATCGACTATATTAATAAAACGCTAGATTTTTTCAAAACAGGAAAGCACGAAATTTTAAATAAAGATCCAACAAATATTTTTCAAAAAGAAATAAAACAACAAATTGAACAGGCTAAAAGTATCATTCACGATAAGGATAAATTTAAATTGATAAATATGAATCCCCAAATCCCACAACTTTATTTACTCATAAAACTATACAAACTTGACCACCCAATCAGACCAGCTGTTTCCTATATGTCTGCTCCAGTATATAAGACGTCATCCTTTTTAATTGATTTAATCAAATATCATACCAAATTTGAACCTAAATATAGTATCAAAAACTCATACCAACTCGTGAATAAAGTTAAGAATATAACAATACCAGATAATTCCAAATTAGTCTCTTTCGATGTTAAAAACTTATTTCCAAATGTTCCCCCAGACGAAAGAATAATTTTAATAGGAAACCTATTAACCAAAAAGAAAGTAAATGAAGTTATAAAAAATGGACATAATTAATTTATTAAGAACTTGCCTAAGACAAAATTATTTTTTATTTAACAATACATTCTACAATAGTAAGGAAGGGTTAATTATGGGGAATCCATTAAGTCCATTACTTACCGAAATTTTTATGGACAGTATTGAAACAATGATATTTAACAACCATATTAACAATAAGAATAATTGTCTATACTGGTATCGATACGAAGACGATATAATTGTATGCTTTACAGGTACGGAGAGACAATTAACTCACTTTTTACAGTATATTAATTCTTTACATAGAAATATCAGTTTTATAATGGAAGAAGAAGTCGAAGGGAAAATCAACTTCCTAGACTTAACAATCAGTAAAACCATGAAAAAACATGAATTTGCAACATATCACAAACCTTGTCATACAGATACCACAATTCACAATAGTTTTCACCACCCTAACCATCATAAACTCGCAGCTTCTCATAGTTTTATGCATAGACTAGCTAATATCGCCTTAGCAGAGGAAAATTTTACTAAAGTATTAAACTACATAAAACCAGTAGCCGTTAACAACGGTTATTCGGTTACTTTAAACAATAATATTGTTAGGAAAAAACTAAGAAACTAGGCAATCTCAGAAATATACCCACGTTTTAAGGACAGAAATACCACATTTAAATGCTTAACCTATTTCGGTAAATCAGCGGAAAAACTGAGGAAATTTTTAAATCAAAAAAATATCAACATAGCTTACAAGACTAACAATACTATAGGGAAATATCTTAAAAACTACAAACCACAAATCAATAAAGACAATAAATTAGGGGTTTATCAATTAACATGTGGGTCATGTCCTAAAACTTACATAGGACAAACTGGACGTACATTTATACAAAGAATTACAGAACACGAAAAAAGTTTCATCCATAGAAAATCTAATTCAACATATGCTAATCATCTTTTAACAGAAAATCACACATTTAACAAGAATTTCAAAATTTTACACACCTAACAAAAAGGTTTAAAACTAAACCTTTTAGAGACAATGTAAATAAATCGATTAAGGACTACAGGTACTTTACTCAACGACCAGGCAGATTTAAGCAATTCACCATTATAGAATTAATTTTCCTAATTCCAAATCTGTGTGGGTTTTCCAATACTATCAATGTAATTTAATTAGGTGTAATATTATAATTAAGAAATTATATGAAATTGTGAACATTAAACCTAACTTGACAGAGTAAAATGTAGATCTGATGAAGCTGCATCGATAGCGAAACGCATCATCGCAATTTAAATAAACCAGTGGAAATTGACTAAAAAATTCAAAATCTCCATGTTTTGCAAAAACTTTATTTTTGTAGCCTAAACTTAGGCTTTTTAAAATTTTAATTCTTGTTAACATAAATAAATTTCGCTGTCGGTATGGTTATAATAATATGTAAAAATATCTTAGCTTTTAGAGGCATTGTCCATTTCTTCAAATATAAACCATTTGTTGATTTATAGAATAGAAATTACGGACGCAAATTTTTACAAGAGGTTCATAATTTACGCATACATTTTAAAATTACTGTAAGTTGTTAAATAATGTTAGAAATTTTCAAAATTCTAATTTGTTACCGTAAAATCACACTCTAACCTCATACAAACATAGTATTTTGTTTATGTTCTATAACATCTCTTAAGCTTATAACTTGTGGATCGTTAACGAGATCATAAAGTCTTGTGTGATGTTCTTAAGATGACTGCCTATACAGAAAATCCCTTCAGACATGGTTTAGAATGAAGAAAATTCAATAAACCTTCTTTACTAACTAAAACGAAATTCTATAGTAGGTAATAAACTTATTAAAAGTTGTCTTATAATTATACTATTGAAAATTAGATTTTTCGAAATTTCTATTAGTATAAAGTGTTTTATTAGACTAAAAATCCTTAATACGTTTTTGCTACATAAGAGTCTTAACTTTTTGCAGTTTAAAAGGCATTATTAAGTTAAAAATAATTAAAATTTAAAAGTTGATAGTCCCAACATTTAAAAAATGCAGATAATGCCGTTAAAACCCAATTTTTTATCTGTTAATGCAGCGTTTCTCAACCTTTCAGTATTTGCTACCCAATTTTCGAACATAATTTTCATCCCGCCTCGCCTCCTCTCATACAATAACAATGCATGCAATAATAATGTATTTTCAGCATTTTGATGCTAAAGCTACACTATGACCTTAATTACAAACCTTACAAACTACCAAAAATAAGTCAATTTATTCATATTTGGCAACACATATCTGCTGCGTTGATAAAACTAGAATCGATGCCTCTCTATTACTCTCTGTCACGTCCACCATATCAGTAGCGGCTTCGCGAGAAGTTTCGAGTTGTCTCGAATATTCGGAAAGTCTGCCCAAAAGTGTATAAATGCTGCACCTCGTTCAGTTACAGCCCATCTCAGTCGAGTTGCTCCTTCTACTGCTATCGGATTTATCGTGAATGTGTATGTTGTAATTGACGTGTTAATTAAAATTCAAGATATTAAGTATTCACCGCAGAAAATTTGTACAGAATCATGAATAAATTTTTAAGTGGGCGTAAGCGAGCATTACACAATAGTGAAGCATCAACAAGTGCACAGACGAGCGTGATTCCGAAAAAAAAAATCAAGAAAATATTCTCAAGAATCCTTAAATTTAAGGTTTACCAGTACTGAAGTAAATGAAGAAGAAAGGCCTCTGTGTGTTATTTGCCCAAAAATCTTCATTCACTTCATAGTGAGTACCTTAATAAACACCGAGAATTCTTCGAATTAAAATTAAAGCAGAAATCATTTTTTAAAAAAACTTTGTCTATGAATGAAAAAGCTTTACTTAGCTCTTACAAAGTTTCATATAAAATAGCTAGATGTAAAAAGCCTCACACCATTGGTGAAGAGCTTCTTTTGCCAGCAGCAATTGAGATTGTAGAAACTATGTTTGGAGTTAATTTTGCCAAACAATTGCTATCCATACCTATATCAAATGATACTGTTGCAGGTCGAATTGGTAATGTAGCTGAAGATGTACAGCATCAGCTTTTCGGGAAGTTGCGTGACAAATTGTTTTCAATTCAGTTTGACGAGGCAACAGATAGCAATAAAGATGCTCATTTCACTGCCTATGTTCGATTTTGTGGTGGTATGTCAGCAGTAGAAGAACTATTTTTCTGCGAACCAATAGAGCTCAAAGCAACATCACTCGCATTATTTGCCATCTTAAATGATTTTATGAACGAGGCAAGTATGAAGTGGAAAAATTGTGTCGGAATATGTACCGATGGTGCTCATTCAATGTCTGGAAGATTTTAAAGTGTACAAGTACTTGTGAGACAAAAATCTCCACTGTGTGTGTGGACACATTGTATGATCCACAGAGAAGCTCCCAAAGAAATGAGTCCTGCTCTGAATATTGTGCTCACTACAGTTGTAACCGTAGTAAATTATATTAAAATGAGACCCCTAAAATCTAAAATTTTTTCTGCACCACTTTGTAAAGACATGGTGCCGACCATTCAGCGTTACTATTTTATTGCGAGGCAAGATGGTTATCACGTGGGAAATGTTAGCAACGTGTTTATGAATTAAGAAATGAAATCTCCATTTTTCTAGAAGAGGAAAACTGACCGGAAGCCGAGAAGTTTCGAGATAATTTATTTGTGATGAAATTGAGGTACTTGGTCGATATATTCGAGAAACTAAATACCTTAATCTTCAACTCCAAGGAACAAATACATATATATTCGATACAAGTGATAAAATTAATGCTTTTCGTAGAAAATTGAAATTGTGGAGCAGAAATGTAAAACAAAAAAAAACCTAGAAATGTTTGCAAATGTCGGTGAATGTGTTAAAACATACAAGGCTGAAGAACAACATGTGAAAGTTGTTTTAGTAGCCATTGAAAATCATCTAGCCATTTTGATAAAGAATTTTAAAAAGTATTTTCTTACTGACGACAACTTAGTAGCCAGTTACGAGTGGGTAAATACTCCCGGGCTCTTAAATTCGAATTTTGGGCAGAGGTGAATGATGAGTTTTCTGCACTGAAAGCAAGAGCACTTTGTATACTATTACCATTTTCAACATCCTACTTTTGCGAAACCGGATTTTCTGCGGTGGCTGCTTTGACAACAAAATATAGATCTCAACTAAATATAGAAAAAGAACTCAGAGTGCCTATTTCTAATATTAAAACCATCCTTCGAAAATCTTTGCTCTGCAAAACAAGCCCAAGGGAGCCACTAATAATTATTAAACTTGTTTTTAATTTAGTATTGATATGTTAATTACACAGCCCCACAAAAAAAAAAGTGGGGTATACTTTTGATGCGATATATCAGATCCGTAGTATTTTTGCCCGCTGATCACGAATCTGACGTCAGAATATCGCCATCACATCTCAATTTTTTTCTAACCTCAAAAAATAGGTAAAAATTAGTAAAAATTAAGAAAAATATACTCCTAAAAAATTGATTCAAGCTTTTTCATGAATCCAAAGATGTATTAATATGTATTCGGACACGCTAAGCTAATATTCATCGGTTGGATTGAGCCATACAGTTCTGTTTTCTTTCTAACCTCAATAAATCAGACAGATATAGTGCTTCTCGAATGCAAAAACGAATTCAAATTAAAAAAATTCAACCGATCCTTACCAAATTTGGTACACGGGGATTTTTTGGGTCGCTGATCACGAATCTGAGGTTGGATTTGCAAAATTCAAGATGGCAGATGTTTTCGCGCCATTTTGAACGCCGAGAAAATTCATCGGTCGATTTTTATTCTTCTACCTGCATCCAGGGCACCTCCACGTGGTGACGGTGGGCAACGGTGTTACTCCACTAGCCGGCAGAGTCCCTGGATAACGGCTTAGATGGCAGGTAGAAGAAAGAGAATTACGATGCGGGGACTCGGAAACCCAGTATCGGCGGTTGGTCAGGGTGGGAAAGCGGGCCCGCAGCCGTCGTCATCCAGCGACCGTAGCTCTTCATGTGTGAGTGACTTGGCTCATGTAGAGTATAATGCTACAAGAAAACGGTCTCACGGTACAAGGACTTTTCATAAGTGCGATAAAAACAGTGATTCATTTTGTTATATTTGCTGTCATTGAGTAAAATGGGGTCACCGATAACGGATAAGATTAAAACCTTATATAAGGATTGTTTTAACATTGAAATACAGCACCAGGATACAGATTGGGTTCCCCACATCATTTCCAGTTCTTGCAAAATAATGTTGTGCATCAATAAGAAGGCGATTAAATATTCCAGACCAGCAATATGGAATAGACCATACAGTGAAAATGATTGCTACTTTTGTATGAATGTTGTATCTAGGCATAACCGAAAAAATAAAAGCACTATTACTTATAACGATGTTTCGACAGTAACAAGACCAACTAAACTAATTCCGCCTCCTGAACCACTTGATGCTGATGTTATGGAAACAAATGATTTCACTTTATCAGTTCATGCCGAAAACATTGAGACTGTCGAAAAAGATTCAAACACTGTTACTAATGAATGTTCTAGTGACAACCTATCATATACTAGTGACACAGATAAAGAATTTCTACCATACAACCGTAAACCAGAACCAATACTCGTATCACAGTCAGAACTTAGTGATCTAGTCAGAGATTTAGGCTTATCCAAAGATGGTTCAGAGGATCTTGCTTCCTTTTTAAAGAAAAGACATTTACTTAAGCCAGAAGCTACGATTTCTTATTATAGAAACAGAGATGAAGAATTTCGAAAATATTTCACAATGGACGCGGAATTGTCACTTTCATATTGTACCGATGTAAAAGGTCTAATGGATGAATTTCAAAATAACTCATACGATCCTGAAGAATGGAGACTGTTCATTGATTCTTCTAAATGGAGCATTAAGGCAGTTTTGCTGCATAATACCAACGTTTACGCTCCCATTCCGATTGCTCATTCCACAGTTATGGAAGAGCAATATGAAAAAATGAAACAGCTTTTGATAAAAATAAAATATGCTGATCATAACTGGAAAATTTGTGGAGATCTGAAAATTGTAAGAATATTGCTTGGCCAACAGTCAGGGTTTACACTTTATCCCTGTTATAAATGTCTGTGGAATAGCAGAGACAGGGAACGTCATTATAAGAAAAAAATTTGGCCAACAAGAGAATCGTTCACTCCTGGTGAAAATAATGTATTGTTTCCACCATTGGTAGATCCAGGAAAAGTTCTTATTCCCCCGCTTCACATTAAGCTTGGACTTATGAAGCAATTCACGAGAGCATTAGATACAAACGGCCCATGTTTCAAATATTTGCATAAAAAATTTCCGAAATTTTCTGAAGCTAAAATTAAGGCAGGCGTATTTGACGGGCCACAAGTAAGAAAATTGTTTCAAGATTCATTATTTGTTACTAAAATGAATAAAGTTGAAAAAGCTGCTTGGCTTAGTTTTAAAGAAGTCGCAACAAACTTTTTGGGAAATAATAAAAGTCCTAAGTACAAAGAAATAGTCGAGAAAATGGTAAAAAATTTTCAAACATTAGGTTGCTTAATGAATCTAAAATTACATTTCCTGGACTCCCACATCGATGATTTCCCAGATAATCTTGGTGACTACAGTGAGGAGCAAGGGGAACGTTTTCACCAAGATCTGAAAATCATAGAAAATCGGTATCAAGGACGATGGGATGACCATATGCTAGCAGACTATTGCTGGTCGCTAAAAAGAGAAACAAGTCCTCAAAAGCGTTTGGGCAGAAAGCCTTTGAATAGGTCATTCGCGGAAAAAAGAACAAGATACAGCCAAAAAAAGGAAAGTTAGGCGCGGGTCTAACCTTCGCAATTCTAGGGCTTAAGGGTCTACTATTTGAAAGTATATGTTTTAAAAGTCCTGGTTTTGAGTTTATTGGGTCTCATTTTTAAAGTTACAGGGTTATTGAGGTCTATTTTTTGAGGTTACAGGGTGTGGGAGTCTAAGGTTTCAGGGTTTAGGGTTTAAGAGTATCAGGTTTGAGGATTCCCCAACTGTATACCAAATTTGGTAGGAATCGGTTGGTTTTCAAAAATTTTGTCCGCCATCTTGGATCCGCCATTTTGAATTTTGCAAATCTGACCTCAGATGCATGATCAGCAACCCAAAAAATCCCCGTGTACCAAATTTGGTAAGAATCGGTTGAATTTTAATTTGAATTCGTTTTTGCATTCGAGAAGCACTATATCTGTCTGATTTATTTAGGTTAGAAAGAAAACAGAACTGTATAGCTTAATCCAGCCGATGAATATTAGCTTAGCGTGTCCGAATACATATTAATACATCTTTGGATTCATGAAAAAGCTTGAATCAATTTTTTTTGGAGTATATTTTTCTTAATTTTTACCTATTTTTTGAGGTTAGAAAAAAATTGAGATGTGATAGCGATATTCTGACGTCAGATTCGTGATCAGCGGGCAAAAATACTACGGATCTGATATATCGCATCAAAAGTATACCCCACTTTTTTTTTGTGGGGCTGTGTAATTATTAAACTTGTTTTTAATTTAGTATTGATATGTTAATTATTAGGTAAATACATTGTGTAGTACTAATACAATCCTATTTATAGGTATATTATATCAGTGTAAATGTGTATTTTATTTTTTAATATGTCAGAATGTATTTTGTTTTGCTTTCCTTTTAATAAATTATATTAAATATTTTTAATAATAATTTCTTTTCGATACGCTCGCGCCCACCCAATAGTGTAATCACGCCCCCCCCCCCCTAGTGGGACGCATCCCACAGGTTGAGAAACGCTGTGTTAATGTAAACATATCTCGAGTTGAATTTCTTTCTATGTTAGTTTAACAAATATGGAATTTAAACCCAAAAAAACATTGCATAAATATGATTATTTTGTATCTTCCCTGAACACAAGATACCCAGCTAATAAAGTTATATAGGAATATTTATAGTACATAGTATTTTTTAATTGGCAAATTTACTTATCCATCAATTTCTTATTTTTCCAAGTTAAACAACGTACTAGAGATCTTTACTAATGGATAGCTATTAGCTTCAAGAACGGAATAAAATTTTTAATACTTTCCATAAAAAATGGAAATCGTTAAACATTCCATATTAGAAATGGACCTTCAAAACACACAATAAGGGAAGTGTTGGTGAAAATTTCAGTTATGCTTCTTTGTATTGTAAACTTTTACAATTCTATTCATTTTTGAAGCGAATACCTCTCCATTTTTACAACTTTCTAGTAATAGTTGTACCTGTCTTCTTATCAATTATTTTTTGGGTTGCAACAACGATAATAAATAAGCCTCATTATATCAAAATTGCAACTAATTTGTCTTTATTTAAGTTTCATGTGGTCCACTTTAGTTAAAAAAAAATAGGTAAATTCCATTTAAAATATGCTTTCTTAGGACTTCATCATTTATTGTCAATTAGAAAAAATAACATTTTCTGGAATTTACTCGTTCTTAAAATGTTATATATGAAATGTAAAAAGGTTAGAGTAACGTTAGCTCACTGCTTTATAAAATTAAATCACATCGTAGATAGAAATCCATCGTTTTATATAAATTGACAATTCGTCCAAATGCAAGGCATATCCTCAGTAACTCTATGACAGTTTCAGTCTCTATAAATTTAAGGTGCTTGTGTACATAGCTACAAATAAAATGCCTTTGGTGGCCAGACAGACGAATTCTTATTATAATTGTTTTGCTAACGGGATAATTATGCTCCCACAAGTGTTGAGGATTGACAAAACCGCTAGTAAGGCTCTAAATCAATACACAAAAGGTAGTTTTTACATATTGGCTTCAGCGTTGCCAAGTTTCTATAATTTCCATCAACAATTTCCAATTTACTACACGACAAGAATAGCTGTATGAAAACTATATGAAAGTTATTGTTTTTATGACTATACTTAAGGGTTATAGTCATAGAAAGAAAAAAACCTTGCATTGCATTCTTTGTCATAGCAACGATATTAGTTATAGTTTTTGAATGAACGTTAAAAAATTTCTGCTCTTTTATATTTTTGTCAGGAAAATTCTTTAAAATGAGATGACAATCCCTAATACTATATGATAGAGATTAGATTTCATAAATAAAAAAAAATGATATACTTCAGCGGATTATAAATTAAATTATAAAAGTAGGTAATCTTATATTTATATAAATTGACAATTCGTCCAAGGCATATTCTCAGTAACTCTGTGTGTGAATAGTACCAGTCTCTATAAATTTAAGGTGCTTCTGTACATAGCTACATAGCTATAGCCTTTGGTGCCAGATAGACGAATTCCTATTATAATTGTTTTCCTAACGGGATAATTATGCTCCCACAAGTGTTGAGGATTGAGGAAACCGCATAGTAAGGCTCTAAATCAATACACAAAAGATAGTTTTTACATATTTGTTTTCAGCGTGGCTAAGTTTCAATAATTTCCATCATCAATTTCCAATTTACTACACAACAAAAATAGCTGTATGGAAACTATATGAAAGTTATAGTTTTTATGACTATACTTAAGGGTTATAGCCATAGAAAGAAAAAAACCTTGCATTGCATTCTTTGTCATAGCAAAGATATTAGTTATAGTTTTTGAATGAACGTTAAAAAATTTCTGCTCTTTTATATTTTTGTCAGGAAAATTCTTTAAAATGAGATGACAATCCCTAACACTATATGATAGAGATTATATTTCATAAATAAAAAAAAATCATATACTTTAGCGGATTATAAATTAAATTATAAAAGTAGGTAATCTTATATTTATATAAATTGACAATTCGTCCAAGGCATATTCTCAGTAACTCTGTGTGTGAATAGTACCAGTCTCTATAAATTTAAGGTGCTTATGTTCATAGCTACAAATAAAATGCCTTTGGTGGCCAGATAGACGAATTCTTATTATAATTGTTTTGCTAACGGGATAATTATGCTCCCACAAGTCTTGAGGATTGAGGAAATCGCATAATAAGGCTCTAAATCAATACACAAAAGGTAGTTTTTACATATTTGTTTTCAGCGTGGCCAAGTTTCAGTAATTTCCATCATCAATTTCCAATTTACTACACGACAAAAATAGCTGTATGGAAACTATATGAAAGTTATTGTTTTTATGACTATACTTAAGGGTTATAGTCATAGAAAGAAAAAAACCTTGCATTGCATTCTTTGTCATAGCAACGATATTAGTTATAGTTTTTAAATGAACGTTAAAAAATTTCTCTGCTCTTTTATATTTTTGTCAGGAAAATTCTTTAAAATGAGATGACAATCCCTAACACTATATGATAGAGATTAGATTTTCATATACAAAAAAAATCATATACTTTAGCGGATTATAAATTAAATTATAAAAGTAGGTAATCTTATATTTATATAAATTGACAATTCATCCAAGGCATATTCTCAGTAACTCTGTGGGTGAATAGTACCAGTCTCTATAAATTTAAGGTGCTTCTGTACATAGCTACAAATAAAATGCCTTTGGTGCCAGACAGATGAATTCCTATTATAATTGTTTTGCTAACGGGATAATTATGCTCCCACAAGTGTTGAGGATTGAGGAAACCGCATAGTAAGGCTCTAAATCAATACACAAAAGGTAGTTTTTACATGTTTGTTTCAGCGTTGCCAAGTTTCTATAATTTCCATCATCAATTTCCAATTTATTACACAACAAAAATAGCTATATGGAAACTATATGAAAGTTATAGTTTTTATGACTATACTTAAGGGTTATAGTCATAGAAAGAAAAAAACATTGCATTGCATTCTTTGTCATAGCAACGATATTAATTATAGTTTTTGAATGAACGTTAAAAAATTTCTGCTCTTTTATATTTTTGTCAGGAAAATTCTTTAAAATGAGATGACAATCCCTAATACTATATGATAGAGATTAGATTTCATAAATAAAAAAAAATCATATACTTCAGTGGATTGTAAATTAAATTATAAAAGTAGGTAATCTTATATTTATATAAATTGACAATTCGTCCAAGGCATATTCTCAGCAACTCTGTGTGTGAATAGTACCAGTCTCTATAAATTTAAGGTGCTTCTATACATAGCTACATAGCTATAGCCTTTGGTGCCAGATAGACGAATTCCTATTATAATTGTTTTGCTAACGGGATAATTATGCTCCCACAAGTGTTGAGGATTGAGGAAATCGCATAGTAAGGCTCTAAATCAATACACAAAAGGTAGTTTTTACATATTTGTTTTCAGCGTGGCCAAGTTTCAATAATTTCCATCATCAATTTCCAATTTACTACCCGACAAAAATAGCTGTATGGAAACTATACGAAAGTTATAGTTTTTATGACTATACTTAAGGCTTATAGTCATAGAAAGAAAAAAAACATTGCATTGCATTCTTTGTCATAGCAACGATATTAGTTAGAGTTTTGGAATGAACATTAAAAATTTCTGCTCTTTTATATTTTTGTTGGGAAAACTCTTTGAAATTAGATGACAATCCCTAACACTATATCATAGAGATTCGATTTCATAAATAAAAAAAAATCATATACTTTAGCGGATTATAAATTAAATTTTAAAAGTAGGTAATTTTAAATTTATTAATAAAGGTTAAGATAGTGTCGTAGTATATTATAACCAGAGATCTGTGTTTGGCAACAGTACTCTATAGTTTAATAGAGAGCGGGTGAAATTACAATGAAGGAAGAGTAGCTCTGTAGACTTTTACTGCACTAGTTAATATTTCTTTATAATTATAGTCCGTTTTGTCACGACAGGTTGTAGATTTTCCTAAAGCCAACCAGTAGCTGTCGCGAATTGCGCGATAAAGTCAAAATATTTAGTCGCTATAGACACTTCAAAAATCACTTACACCGCACTAGACGTGTATCGCTTCTATGTAGGACACCTTGATATAACACATTTTGTTACTCTAATCGCGCAGCTCGCGTCATGTGCGCTCACGTAGGACACGGAGTGTTAGTAATAGAGTCGTGAAATTGTACAATACGTTTGAAACGACTGAATCACTCATTGCATTTTTGTTATAAGTTTTAATAAACTAGTTAAGTAAGTGTTTCTCTTATAACAAATTAATAAAATCAAATTTTCTAATAAAAATATTTGTTTAGAGCAGAGGTTCCCAAACTTTCAAAATTTTACTGGTTTCGGTGGACCCCCTGCTGCTACATTTCTACCATATTCCCAAAACTCGTCAAAAAATTTGCGTCGTGGCTGAGTTCCAACCCTAAATTCGGAGTGGTAAAAATAAAAAGAAAAATAATATATTTTCTTGTGTTCTATTTATTAAAATAATATGATTACAGACTTAATAGAATTAAAATTAAACATTAATAACGTACCGTAACTTCAACAATGCAAATCAACAATTAAAAAAAACAAAATTGGCAAAATGATTTACCCAGTACTTTTTCTTGCAAACATGCAGTTCTAAAATAAACGCTAAATTTGACTATCTCACACTAAAGAATACGGTAGAATATGAACAAAAAAAAATATTTGATGATTGAAAAACTAAAATCTTCTCTTTTAAAATCACATTACACTACGTGCTCTGTACCAATGTACATTAAGGAATAAAATCCAAGTCAGGGATGCCAAAAATAAACCTTTTTGTGATGTATGGCTAGATTATTGTTTATTATAAAAGTATATTTTTCGTGATCTAAAAACCCCAAGACCTGAAAAAAAAAAGAATTTCGAAGGATTATTTTTTTATGAATACAGTACTTCCTGTTAGCAGGGAAAGCAAATACAATAATTTACCTACTGTTTCTTAAATACGTTTCCGCCAACTTAACTGTTTGTATTTCTAAAACTGGACCTATATTCAACTAAACATTTTTTTAAGTTACTGTGTAATCAGATCTCAATCTATTCTCTAGAATATTTTTTATTAAAATTGGAAATAATGAAAAAAAACACTGTAATCGGAGTATATTACGACATACAGGTAATCACCATTTTAACCCCCTACCCCAACCCTTTGACCCGTATATATTTTACTATAGTTATAGTTACTAAGTTATTTTATATCAAATATCCAAGAACAAAAACCAGGAAAAATTCGCACAATACTATTGAAAAGATACATTGACCCCCATCTCATTTTATTTCACGTTAGCGATGAAAATAATGAAAACAATGTAATGTTTCAAATCCTTGACGGAAAGAACTCCGAAAAAGATCTACAACCAGACAAATACAAAGTTCTTCTTCATCTCCTTTTTTTCACCCATTTGGCACCTTATATGTTATCGCTCAAAAATCATAAGTTTCATCTATATATATACATATATATATATATATATATATATATATATATATATATATATATATATATATATATATATATATATACTGGGTGTTATGGAATTCACTGGATATACTGGAACTGCTGGATCTTTGTAGCAAAACTGCTTGCAGAAAATTCTCCTTAAATAGCGGATCTCAATAATAAAGGAAAAAATAAACCCTAAAGAAATAATGTCATGAATATTTTTTTCGCACCCCACTGATGGACTCTGAACTCTATAGTATTAAAATACGTAAATCAGACAGAAGGTCGTTTTTTTCGATCCCGTCAGTTAGCTTTTCTTAAATAAATTTAATAAAAAAAATGGTAAACTATTTTTCTATTTTAAAACTGAAAGATTTGCGGCTTCTTTTTTATCTGCATTCTAAAGAACATTAACGTGCTTATACCGCAAATATGGTGCTTTCTGTTTTCTTCTCAGTGAATGTTCACCGATCACGGTGACTGACATAGCAAGAAATTTGTGGAGAGTGTAGAATATAGCAGCAAATGTCATTGGTACAGTTGGTTAAGTTTTAAATTTATCACGGACAGCGGATATTTTATATGGAGATCCATTGCACATTTAGGGTACATTTATTTATTTATTTATTTCGTATGGATGTACATTGCACACAGCACAATTGAAGTTAAATAAAATTACCTAAATGAATTATACAAAAAATATAACCAACAACGAATGAGGTACCAATTTAAGGTACATCAAAAAATCGTTTACCATTTAAGTATTAATTTTGAAAAAGTTCATAGAAAAACCTATTTGAATTTCTGTTTTTATTTTACCCCCAAGCAGCTGTTAAATAAAAAATAGCGGATCTCAATAATAAAGGGAAAAAATCGAGTCTAAACCAATTTAATAAGAAAAATAATAGATAAAAATTGTTATATTTTAAAATAATTACTTATTACTTACACAAATTTTATATTTCAATATTATAATAAGTAAAAATTTTAACAGGTAATTCAGAAAAATTTTAATTTCTCTAAAAAAAAATAATAAAATAAATGTTGGGATGGATGGTTCTCCTTTATTTATTATAGACTGGAGAGAATTTTTTTTGTCAGACGTTGACAAAAAATTTTTACTTTATAATCGCCAAGAGGCGAAATATTTTATTTTGAGCTTCTGCTGTAGAAGAGGCTCGTGCATATTATACATTTTTTTTTTATTGATTATTCCAACATATTTTGTAATGACTTGATTGTTGTAATTTCCACAGTTTTTTGTACAATATTTTTTGTAGTATTGGATATAAAGATTTTAAAATTTTTTTTAAGGCTTTAGCGTTAAATCTCAAAATAGACGGTTCACTATTTAAAGGTGGCTGAGCAATTGCTTGTTTTCATTACTGATAATAATAGAAGCATCTTGTAAGATCGATGTGCTTTCATTACTTGAGTTTGATTGAGAGAGAGAACATTCATATTTTCAGCTGCTTTAAACAAATATTCGGGAAAGACGTTTTTGTAGTTCTTTGGTAAGTTTCTGCAAATAAACTTGCAACTTGATATTGCGTTACTTAACGACCTGGATTTGTCCTCAATCATTTTTGTGTTGCTTGAATATAATAAGGGTTGGTTTTACGACGCTTATAAAATATTTCATCCATTTTACAAATAAGTTTAAGTTAATATAGCCAGTGCCTGGAATGATGACAACTCTCCCAGAAGGTATGTCATTATCTGAACGGTGGAAAATTTACTTTCATCAACGTTAAATATGTTTGTAGACGAATTTTATTTTTATCTGCGATTTTTTTAAGGTAAAGGTCAATTTTGTACCACTCTCCTACTTGAAAATAGCTGTTAAGGGGGAATAATATATTTACTCCGTCCGGTGCCTTACCAAAGCCAAGGTCGGCCTTTCATGGGCGGGTTGATTTTATAAATATTTGGTAAAAAGGAGTTTTGCCACTTTTTTAATTTTTCAAAAATTTTCGAATTTGCCGCTCCACAAGTCACCCATTTCAATATATGCAGTGAATTTGACAACACTCTATATATATATATATATATATATATATATATATATATATATATATATATATATATATAAAGTTTGAAATTAATATCTCCTTTTATTCGAGAAGTGCCAACAGACCTTCAGAACTAAGTGACTATATTTTTTCACGAATATAATACTTTCCTTTAGCAAGGAAAGTAAAAAGCATTTGAAGTTCAGTGTTTTAAATATAATTGTTCACTAGAGAGAATAATATACACAAACAATTTTGGATCCCAAACCAATAATCACGATGTTTCCTATAACAACTTTTGTTGCTCCATTAGTGACACAATGTAAATAGATCCAGGATATAATTTTTATAACTAGCTGTTGCAACCGAAGATAAATATAGTACTTGGAAAAATACTTAAGAGCCTGACACAATGTAAACTCTACAAAGCTAAGGATAAAAACTCTTTTTACACGGAATGGGGATTACAACGTTCACTATTTATTCTTGTTTAGAAAATTGCATAACTTAAAAAAGTTGACATTTTTCAAGAAAAAGTAGCGTTTTACAACTGGATAGAATTTTTGCACGTATAGTTATTATACAGGCTATTCAAAACAATTTAAAAGGATTTAACAAATAAATTCTAGTTAAATTTAACTTATTAATTGAATAATATCAACATTTTATTATTGACTGTAGCATTACCTTGTTGCGTGTTAAAAAAAAATGCCCTCCCGTGTGGGCGCAATTTTGTAACCTTTTAATAACGCCCGCACGTTGAGGCGCAATTTTGGAACGTCTTAACTTCTTTGCTTTTAACAAATATTATATTTATTAAATAGGAGTCGTTATTTGCCCCTTAAGTATATCATAATTTCTGAGAATGGATTGAGTGGATATTAATACTGAAAGAACTAGAGAAATTAGACATAAACTAGCTCAGTTTTTTGGTAGAGAAATATGGATAAGAGATAATTTTTGTACGTCTTTTTAAAATAGTCTCTATAGTTGTTTAAAATTTTGATTGTACAGATTTTGGGCATCATTCATTTTAATATAAAGAAAATCTAACTTCAGCTCAAAAAAATGAAAAAATACTGAGGGGTTATTTAGTTGTTAAAATTTTTTTAATATGATACAACCGTTGAGTCCTGAAAGGTAAAACGGGTGATTCAATGAAACGCTAAGAAAAGGGTTTATTAATGACAAAATTAAAAGTTCTAACTTCGCTACACTTTAAAATTACTACTACTAAATAAAATCCCTTAATCTAGTAGATGGTACGATTATATAGTCTTTAAATCAGGATTCTAATTAAGGCTTGGCTAAACACAATGTTAAAAGTTCGTGGGATTAACTTCACGAGTTACCCGTTTTGAATAGACGATGTAAAACGCACTTGTCAGCAGGAAGCTCGGTCAATGGATTGATATACTGATGACTTACGGTTTTTTTCTATGAGTTTTTTGGCCTGTCCTGGTGAGATCTTCATAACACTGATGTCTCCACCTCGGCTACCCCAGTTCCGTTTGGGCTGCTAAACATTTCTTGACCCCTAAAGGTCTGGGGAATAGGCAGGATATTTCAAGGAAAAAGGCCTTGAACTTGAAAACAAAAACCGTTTCTGCACTACTACATCACTAATAAACGAGTACGGCAACGTGATATAAAAGCCTACTGGGCGGCTTACTGAAGGAAAAGCCCTCTCTGGCTACATGATCAAAAGAAGAGCTCACTGCGGCTCTATGATGGAAAAAAAATCACTACGGCATTCTGATGGAAAAAGCCGCTATTCATGCCATCCGGACCCTTAAATATTTTTCTCCCTTCCTTAAAATCACGTCTTCAAGATGGCAACTTCCCGGATACAAATCTTTAGCCAATCGAACGCATTCGATGCAAATTAAATAGGCCCAGTAGGTAACCCGCAATGCACACTATAAAATAAACGGCTCAAAAATTCAGAACACTGTTTTAAACTACACCGCTTAAAAGTTAGTAAGTAAGTAAAGTAAAGTAAAAAAATATAAATTATAAGTGGAAACAGTGTCGTAACATGATCTTAAAATATAGGAAAAAATGAATGTTACAACCTATTAATATTCTATATTTACGGTAGTTTATTTTTGTGTATTTAACTTGAAAAACAGGTTGTTTTAGGGCAATACTTTTTTATTCAAAAATTATGCTGATTTAATGAAAAATGGACATTTGCTGTAAATTAATCAACAGGCGTCCAAAAGGTCTGATAAATGATACTTGAATAAAATTTTAAATATATCCTAGTTGCGAAGAAAAGTAGTAAATATTTCTATATTATTTTTATAGCATACTCTAAATGACAATTTTATGGCCTGAATTGAATATGTACTATCGATAACACAAAAATATGTTTACGTTACAAGAAATTATTTTTTCTCTTAACGCTAAGTTTATTATTTAAAATTGGCGTCTGATTATCACAGAGCACAGCATATTGTCAAGCTAAACCCAGGCAATACAAAAAAAACAGTCAATATGCAATCAAAGACAGAGGAAAAGTAAAAAGTAAGCTAAAGGTATACCTCAAGCTGGAATGGAACGAGCAAGAACTGGTTTTATCAAAATGAAGAAACTACTGACAGCACGAGATCTATCGCTGAATAAAGGGTGGATGATGGATGCGTCGAGTTACAAACCAAAGAGTATCAGATCAAATGAATAAAGAACCGAAAATCATCGTTACCATCAAAAAAAGAAAACTTGATTTCCTGGAGCACATCTCTCGAAGTTTCAGGTATGAAATATTACAACTAATTATGCAAGGGAAAATTGTCGGCAAAGAACTCATGGAAAGGCGAGGCATTCGTGGCTGTGGAATTTGCGAGACTGCTTTGGTCTAACATCAGCTAAGTTATTCCGCACTGCTATACCCAAAGTCAGAATAGCCATGCTCAGCAACCTCCAGAAGAGACGCTGAGAGCAAGAAGAATATCTCAAAAGATTTTGGGTAGCATTTTTATCTTACACATTAAGTGACAAGTTTTCACAAATACACACACACATACACACACACACTCGCGCATACACCCACATATACACACACGAATGAACATTTCATAAAGACTTAACATATTGTTGTCATAAAAACATCAAGATACTTCAAAAATCCAAAGTCAAATTTTTTCGACAAACAATTCTTTTTCAATATTTTTTCTCTTTTAGAGTTGCTTGAAAGTTAAATGTGGACACAGTCCCTTCACTAACGCTGAAATTTGTTTTATTTATTGTTATTTTCTATACAAATATATCAAATATATATCGTTTTATTTTCTTTTTAACTTCCTTTTCCGGCGGACATAATAATATGTATGAACAAATAGGTAAATTTTGGAATCTGGAGTTGCTTCATCCTAGATATCTGAAACAACACTTTTTTTCTAACACTGGACATGAAATAGTCCGTTTAGAATTTCAAAATAAAAAAAAATGAAAAAGTTTTCTGCTGCATTCAAAATACAGGGTTGCCAAAAATAATGGACACCTCGCAAGCATCATCACTACGCAAACGCTAATCTAGAGAAGAGTTTTCATGTATTGGAGCTTATCACCTAGATGGAGGTAAGATAGTATTGGCCGTTATATAGCTATTAAGCTATTGTTAGACATTAGAGAACACAAGTCATCCGTGCGACAATACAAAAGAAAATGAAGCCAGCAAAAGGAGAAAAGGAAAGATATTATTGTAACGTCTTTTTTTGCGGGGCCATTTATAGCCTCACGTTTGCGGCGCTATTTTGTATTGCCTCTTTTTGACTGTGCTATTTTATATAGCCTCAACTTTCTTTATTTTTAATAAATATTTTATTTATTAAATAGAAGCTGTTATTTGCCCCTTATGTATATCTTAATTTTTGAGAATGGATTGAGTGAATATTAATACTGATAGAGCAAAAATTTAGATATAAGCTAGCTCGTTTTTTTTTTACTCTCCATATTATAAGAGATAATTTTTGTACGTCTTTTGAAAATAGCCTCTATAGTTGTTTAAAGCTTAGTTGTACTGTTTGAGACCATTCATTTTAGAAAGAATCTAAGTTCAGCTCAAAAAATGAAAAAATACTGAGGAGTTATTTAGTTGTTAAAATAAAATTAATTTACGTACAACCGTTGCATCCTGAAAGAAAGAGCAGGGGTTTAGTGAAACACTACACTTAAATTAAAAAGGGTATATTAGCAAAATAAAAATTCCTACTTTTATTACACTCTCAAAATTACAATGGATTCTCCTTTTCACCAACCAAATCCTCACAAATCCACTTTTGCAAATCCAGATCCTGTTCCAAAATAAACCTCTTAACGATAAATGGCTCTCCAATTCCAATTGTTGATTCTCACAGCATATTGGGATTTACATTTGACAACAAACTGAACTGGAGTTCCCACATAAAAACACTTAAAGCTCGCACTGCCCAAGATCTGAATATTATGAGATCTCTTTCCAGTTTCAAGTGAGGTTCGGACTTCTCATCCCTTATGCATATCTACAAATCCCTTATCCTGTCTAAATTGAGCTATGGCGATTTCATCTATGATTCTGCTAGTTCAAATACTACGAAAAAACTTAACCCAATTCAGAATCATGCCATCAGACTTGCAACAGGTGCCTTCAGAACCTCTCCTGTTTCCAGTCTCCAATGCATTTCGTCTACTCCTCCCCTACATCTAATCATACAACTATCGTTGATGAAATATTATCTATCATCATTACATAGATTCTCTAATAGACTTTCACTTGATCTTACCAACATACATAACAGAAACATAAAGCTTTTTCCCTCTCTCTCTATACCATCTAGAATTAAACACATTCTTTCCACTCACAAACTTATTCCTCCATCATTCAAATATTCTTCTATCACTTGTTTTCCTTCCTGGCGCTCTCCAAAACCTGTAGTAGATATTACCCTAAACAAAACTAAAAAACCTCTTTCATTAAAGTCAATTCTATATGCTCAGTCACTTGAAAGAATAAACAAGTACAAATCAGATTTCTCAATCATTCTCATTGACGGTTCTAAGTCCCCACAAGGGACGGGCGCTGCTTTTATTCACAATCACACTATTAAATTATTCAAATACGCAATCAAAGAAAGTCTACGATTCGCAATAAATGCAGGGAAATTCAAAAGATTAATAATTGTTTCTGACTCAATGAATGCCTTAGAATCCATAAAGAATGGGAATACTAAATTTTATTTCTTAAATCAAATCTCCGATCTCTTATATATAGCCAGTCACCGCAATATCCATGTAATCTTTCTCTGGATTCCTTCTCACACTGGGATAGTGGGCAACGACAAAGCAGATTTATATGCAAAAACGGCAGTTCTTCAAGGCCCTCTTATAAGAGAAGACAACCATCCTAACGATTACTTTAATCACATCAAACTCATTTAAAGGGATCTTTTTCAACTACAGTGGGATTTGGAGGAATCTTTCAATAAGCTCTGGGACCTAAAACCTATGGTCTACCCCCCTTATCATTCACAATTACTCACAAGAAGACAAAACACAATCTGGAGACGACTAGCTATAGGCCATACATTCCTAACCCACTCCTACCTACTAAAAAAGGATGATGCCCCCCATCTGCTCTATATGTCAGTCCACGCTTACAGTAAAGCATATTTTTGAATCCTCTCACTTCTCACAATCTAGAGGAAAGCATCACTTGCTTCTGAACATGAAACAAATTTTAAGTCCAGATCAAATACCATTCCATATAAATAATATCGAGGAATACTTAAAAGAAAATGAATATCATCATTTAATATAAGGAAAAATCAATCTTGCAATCTACAATCTATCATCTTCTGGGTGCTAAATGACTTTAGTTGTCGATGCACCCTATCCCCATAACATCCATTCATTCATCCATCCATCTTAAAATTACATCTACTAAATAAATAACCTTGTATCTACGAGAGTGTACACTATTGCATAGAGTCTCTAAATTAGAATTATTAAGTTCTTAACAAATGGTTTTAAAAGACACGATATAAAAGTCTGTAAAATCGACTTCGCAAATTACACATGTTGAGTAGTCGTTGGGAACACACGTTGTATACAGGAAGTGAGATATTTAAACTGGTGTACTACGGACTTACTGATTGGCTTCTCCTCGTGGGTAACCTGCTTGGCCTCTCCTGGTGAGATTCTCATTAAAAATATTGTCTCCACTACCCTCCTATTTTCATTTAGGTAGCTAATCACTTTTTGACCCGATATGCCTTAGGATAAGCAGAATATTTTAAGATCGGAAAAAGGCATCAAACTTGAGATCAAGAAACTACATCCACTTGGTGATAAAAAAAAGCCGTTACTGCACTACGGTATGACGGAAGAAAAAAGCCTACTACAGCCTGATGAACGAATAAACCATTACGGTGGAAAAAGCCTTGAAAAATTTGAAATGGCCGTTTATATATCTTTTGCCCCTTCTTCAAAGTGAAGTCTTTAAAATGGTTCACTTCCGGAACGCAAAATCAGCCGCATTAAATGCAAACTAAATAAGTTAAGTCAGCAACACGCGTTACATACTGCTGGTTTAGTTAAACTGCTCAAAAATTTAAACTCACTGCTTAATTAAATCACACGGCTCAAAAATTTAAACTTATTGCTTAACTGAAATTAGCAAGTATTACATGAATTATTGATAGAAAAACAGTGTTGTAACATGATCTTAAAATCTAGCAAAAAATGAATGTTACATTATAATAAACATTAAATACTCGTATACACTAAAAATTTAAGCATAATAATTAAATATGAGACTCAAATTGCGTGTTTCCGTCCACGTCAGTAAAGTTTTATTTCACATCACAATTCGAAGTTGGTAAACAGCACACAATAATTTTATGTAGGTGTATACCTGGGTCGACGCTTTAACTAACGTAGCCACTCGACCGAACTTTAACGAAGTTGTAGTTTTGCAAAGTTACTCAATTTAATCTCATTGCATTAGAAATGGAATATAACATGCAATAATAAACAAAGTTTTGATTTTCTTTTATAAGAAATTATAGAAATTTTGTCAACTCGGCCATTGTTAGGGAAAAAAGAGCATATCTTGAAAATAGTATTCGAAATAATGAACCAAGAGATAATTGGAAACTAATGAAGCAAATGGATAAATATACTCAAAAAATAAAAAGGTGATTCCTGAGTTCTTGGGTAGTGCTGATGATATTAATAGGTTCTTCACAGGTGTAGAATAATCCGGCGAACCGAATCCTGAGATTTTAAATTTTTATAATAATAATAGAAAACTCGGCGTGGGTAATTTTCGATTTAGGCTGGCAACGGTTGAGGATGTAGAGAAGGCCTTATCTTCCATTAAATCAAAGGCCACTGGCTGTGATCAGATCGGGTTGACAATGATAATTCGCTGCTGTCTTCACATTATTGTTATTGTCCATTTGGCAAATTTTTCTATTGAGACCTGTACTTTTCCTAAAATCTGGAAAACATCATTTGTTCTACCGCTCCCCAAGGTCAATTGTCCAAGTGAACTAAAAGATCTAAGACCTATTAGCATTCTGCAAACTCTTTCCAAAATAATTGCAAGAGTGATGGACGGACAAATCAGACAGTATGTCGCCAGTTTTAAAATTTTGCCCACTGTACAATCGGGCTTCCGTAAGGATCATAGCTGTACTACTGCTCTGTTGAGGGTAATGGACCATATTCTAGAAGCTGCAGATCGTGACGAATTGACAGCACTGGTTCTTTTGAACTATTCAAAGGCTTTTGACCGGCTAAATCATGATCATTTTCTGAGCATTCTGAATTATATCGACTTTGATGACAGCGCACGGCGTCTTGTTGATGCCTTACTGGTAGATCAAAGTTGGTGATGCGCTATCGAGCCCTCTGAAAATGTCCTGCGGTGTGCCTCAAGGATAGATCGTGGGCCCGCTATTTTTCACCATTTATACGTCACAACTTATTTCATACTTAAAATATTCCTCAGCGCATTTCTACGCTGATGACACGCAATTATACATTTCTTTTAAGCCAGGCCGAAGACTGGAGGCTAATGATAAACTGACGTTTGATCTGGATGCCTTATGAAGGCCTCGAGTGCACACTGCTTGGAAATAAATCCAACTAAATCACGGATTCTGTTATTTGGACGGACTCAGTCTCGGATTCAGCACCAGAATCGACTACAAATTAGCTTGAATAATGTAGTACTAAGTGCATGTACTGATGCCAAAAACTTGGGCCTAGTAATGGACTCCGATCTGAGATTCACGGGACATATAAATTTATCTATTAAAAGAGCATTCGCTTTTATGTTTTTAGGCGCTTCAGTCGACTTTCATGCGGTTCCAGACACTCTGCGGACTGCTTGATGGACGTGTAGTGGTGTATCCATGTTTCGTCCACTGTTACGAGTCGACACAAAAACTCTATTGGATTACTCCGAAACAGTGCCAAATAAACGAATCGTCGACAAGTTGCTGTTTTTGATCAATCGTGAAAATGCGCGGCACAGAGCTTTTTCATATGCAAATATTCATGCAAATTATGCCTCACTTATTCTATTGTTATCTTCACCACGTCAGCCATCTCTCTCACTTTCACTTTGCGGTCATTCTGAACAATACGGTGATTTTTTTTATGTTTTTTGGAGTGACGGACTCATTTGGACGTTGGACGTTGTACTTCCGCATTTAAGTTTACTAAACCATCGAGATATAGTTGCTTTCCATGGAGCAGATGTGCCATAACATTCCTCAAGCCATTCTTGGGTTTTGGGTGTATCTTTTCCCATCAATAAATAATGTTGAATCAACACACCAAATTCTTTTTGTTCCATCGTTTTGCAAAAATCAAGAGTAGCGTCACTCACGAATCTTCTGAGAGTTGACACTAAGTGAGGGACCTTTTACCCCATGTAAATAGTTAATAAAATATGATACAGATGGTAGTCCGTTAGGTCAATTTAAAACTAACGAGAATTTGTTGGAAATTTCATTACGAAGAGTTTCGTTTTTTTATTTCGATCCGACTTATATAATCGGAGTTATTCACATTTCAAGCTCAAAAAACGCGTTTTGAAAACTTAAATTGTTTATAAACAAAAGAACACAAGTTTTTTCGAGGTCCAAAACTCAGGATAGTACCCCTGATGATACCCCAGAGAGGATAAAATCATAATATTGCTGTATCTAGACTGTGCAATTTCAAATACTTTTTTTACTGCACATAATATTCAGAATTTTACACGACCTGCTCATATTTTAGATTAATTTCCGAAAAAATTGTTATTACTCTATTCTAGGAACTCTAAAGAAAGTTATACAGTCAAAAAATAAATTAATAAGAATACAGAAGAAAAAAACTTCAGCCGGCTATTACCGTGCTCTTGATCAATACCAAGTTTTCAGAAAATAATTTCAGTTTCAAAAGGTTTTATTTAGAAAGGGTTTTGATATAATCGAGTTTTTTTTTCGTGATAAAAATACTTTTGGGATACCTATATATGCGTAGTAATAGAATAAATCTATGTGAATGACGTACTAATTTTTTACAAATCCTTTTTTTCTTTAACTACCTCATTTATAGAGGTTTTATTTCTATTCTGAAATTGCTTAAGCATTTGGCAGAGTAAAAGGCATATATTATTCGCGTTTATTTATATAACCAGTTGTAAACAAGTTGCATAATTTGATTTGGGATTGTTTTCTTTCTTATTCTATATAATTATTGTTTTTGTTTTAGTGGGTTGATACAAGCGTTGTCGCCGGCGCAATATTACACCTCCAACTAGTCGCTTTGAGCAAAGAGAGGGAGTTTAGTGTCTGAAGACTAGAAGCGTGCGAGGTGACGGAAATTCGCACTTTTTCATGTGTTAAAGATTGTTATATTTGCGCTATTGTGTTAACAATTATGGATAAAATATCAGTAAAAAGTCGCGGAGAGAAGTATTGTATAGTTGGCTGTCAAAACAGTAAAAGGAATTCGTCCATTACAATATTCTACGGCTCAGAATTTTCATCTGTTTTCTTTTTCGACGCTCTTCCAAAATCCATTCTTCTTCCGTTAAAATTACGCGAATCATGCAATTTAAGTTGGCAAAATTTTCTGCCTTAAACACCACTTCCGAGATGTTTGTGCCATGGCGTGAACTTGATGGTTTGGCATGAAAAAGCTCCGGTATTAATTTGCCACCTGAATATTTTTCCTTGCTTCTTTGATTGACCGATGGCCTGCTCCTTTCTTGCTCAATACTCGTTTTTGATAATCCTTGATCATTTTTGACGTAATGAAAGACAGCATAAATATGATTACATCGCCCTAAAGCCTTTAGCAATACAAGTACCATGGACCCCTGTTATTACCCCATTTTCGTCGAGCTGCAACACTTTTTTATACATTTTTATGTGCTTTATGATTTCCAATCTGAAAAAAAATCCACCTCAAATTTTCATATGAAAATTCCACGTAGTATTTTGGATGAAAATACCAGATGGAATTTTCAGATGGTAATTCTAGCTGGATTTTTTCAGCTGGGTTTCCTTTTCAACTCATGTTATTTATTTTCAAATACTTATTACCTCAATTTTTTTTTTGTTTTTCCTTACGTGTAAGTTCACATTGTATGGAGTCACCGCTACCGAGGTTTGCTGATTGACGTAACTATTGATTATTACGAATGTTCTATCTAATTAATATTATTTCGCATTTATCACGTGCTCAGTAGCAACCAGAGCTTTACCCTTTTTTGAGTTTTATTTCCAAAATGAAAATTATTCACAATCTGTGAAAAGCCTGAACTCAAAATGACTTTCATATTTTAACGTCTTTTCAAATTTATCTTTTTTAGACAATCAGTAAGATTGCCACCTTCATCTACTTCTTCTAAAATATGCTCCAATAACAAACGCCTGTAATTGCGTTTTAAATTTTCCGGTACACTCTGATCTATAGGCTGAATGAGAGAAGTTACAGCAGGAGGTAAAAAACATTGCTTTTATTTCCCCACTTTCAAGCCGCACTTGGGTGAGTGGGGGCGTTATCTAGTAACAGAATACATTTTCTAAGATAACCATGTTCTTTTAAAAAAAGTTCCATTTTGGGAACAAAATCTCCAAAAAACCAGTCTTTAAATAGAGTCGTGTTTATCCAGGCATTGTTTTGTTTTTTATATAAAGCAGGAAAAGCATTACGACGAATATTCTTAAAGGTTCGTGGATTTGCTGACTTACCAATACACAATAATGGGAGTTTGTGTCTTCCAGAAGCATTACTGCATGCAAGAACAGTAATACGTTCTTTGCTACATTTGTAACCAGGTGCTCCAGCTTCGGTTTTTGAAGCTAAGGTATTTAACGGCAACATTTGGAGTTCAAGCATGTTTCATCACAATTATAGATTTGGTCTGGTTGTAAACCATGTTCTTTTATAAGCTGCTCAAAATTTTTTTGCAGCAGATACATGAGCCGACAATCTTTCTCCACAAACTCTCAGTTGAAGTACACCATGTCTTTTTTTTCATCTGTCTAGTCATCCATCACTTGCAGAAAAATTTACAGGCGCTTCAATAACCGGCAACTCTTCGCTTAAATTCACTGCCTTATGTTTTAAAATTGTTTCCTGAAATTGGTATTCCACGTTCTTGATTCTGTGTAAACCATAAAAATAAAGAATCATCCACTTTTTGGTATTCACTGCTTTTCATACTTTTTCGTGCCTGTGTGGGCGATGACAAAACACTACACCATTTTTCAAGTTTTTCGCGATTTTTTCTCCACTCTGAAACAGTACTCACGGCTACACCTAAATCCTTCGCTATATTTTTAAGAAGTTCACCATTATCTAAACGTTGAATTGCTTCAGGTTTCTCTTTTAAGGTAATAACAACATGTTTACGCTTATTATTATGACGCTTCATTTTGTAATGAGTAACTTATAACACTCGTCGACTAACCAAAACATGACAGCGGTAAAATTCTAGACATCAGGGAGTCCCCGACGCGTTAAGGAAACCACTCTTACTCCTGCTACTCGATACTGTGATCTTGCTACCGCTTCAAGATATATATATATATATATATATATATATATATATATATATATATATATATACATATACACATATATATATATATATATATATATATATATATATATATATATATATAATAAATAAATGTAGATTTATCGACCGTACTTTGATAGAAAAAAAGGATTTTTTTTATTTATCGGGTTTGCGATCTGTGACAATTAACACACGAATACTGTTAAACTCTCTATATTTTGTTGTACTTCACAACTTCATCCGGAGAAACTAGAATTTTTAGAAAAAACAGTAAGTCAGGAAATTTATTTGTAAATAAATAGTTATTTTAAAAACTTACCAACTAAGAGATGGTCACAACATTCATAAAAATAAAAGAACATCTACTACATTAGACACATAACAGAAACAAGAAAATACTTATGCACAGTGACAAATACCAGTTAACAATGATCTAATCTAGGCTATAAATCCGAAATCGGACCGAAAACGAAAAAACTATTATCAAATACAGTGGTTTAGTTAGTTATTCATAAGGTGGTTTAGTTATTGACTTGTAAAATTTATACGTTTAAAATATTACAATAAACACTTAATTTAGTGGTATCTGCCCTATAATTAACACAATCCTTATGTTTGTTTATGTGACACATTTCAAGAAACAGCCGATCCTTGTATTTATTTACTCTCTCCAAAACTTCCACATTGGCAAAATCGAACTGATGTCCCGTTTTTAAAACATGGTCAACTAAAGCACATGACCTCTTATTTATTCGACAATCGCTTTTGTGTTGTGTAATTCTTTGTTTTATCCACTGCGATGTCTGTCCGATATAACATGAAACACAACCCAAACAGGACAACTTGTAAACTACATTGGTGTTATAAAGTAGAGGGGGTCTCTGTTTGAGTTGAGTAAACAAGGTACGGCTACTGAGACTGTTATATTTAACTATTTTAATGTGTGGAAAATCTTTGAAGATGGAAACCATTGAATCTGTTAATCCGCGCACAAACGGTAACTTTTTATGTCTGAGAACATTCTGAGTTTCTACTTTAGGGCCATCAAAATTGTTAGAATTGTAAATAACTTTTTTTTCAAAATGTTTTTGGATACCTGTTGTTGGAAAAAAATTTTATATAACTTGGTCAGATTGGCAGGCAGATAACTCTCGTGGCTAATATGTGTTATTCTGTTCTTCATTGGTATTACGCTATTATATTTTTGGTTCATAGAGTGATTTGAAAAATAATTAATAAACCTGTTGGAAGCTGTAGGTTTCTGATACCAGTTTCAAAATTAACACATTATCCTCAGTTCTAATGACCTGTGTATCCAAAAAAGGGATGCTACCATTATTCTCATGCTCGATGGTAAATTGCAAATGACTGTTGAAAGAGTTAAAAGTATCTAACATTTTTTTAGTACAATTCGCAGGTACCGAACAAATGATATCGTCCACGTATTTATAAATGAATGGGACATCAAACTGAAGTTGTGCCAATACCACATCAAGCAAATGATCTAAAATTATATTGGCCAACACGGGACTTATGGGAGATCCCACTGGGGTTCCAAATATTTATTTATAAAATTCATTGTTGAACCCGAAATATGTGTGTTCAAAAATAAATCTTATGAGTCTCATTTGTTCGGTACCTGCGAATTGTACTAAAAAAATGTTAGATACTTTTAACTCTTTCAACAGTCATTTGCAATTTAACATCGAGCATGAGAATAATAGTAGCATCTCTTTTTTAGATACACAGGTCATTAGAACTGAGGATAATGTGTTAATTTTGAATTGGTATCAGAAACCTACAGCTTCCAACAGGTTTATTAATTATTTTTCAAATCACCCTATGAACCAAAAATATAATAGCGTAATAGCAATGAAGAACAGAATAACACATATTAGCCACGAGAGTTACCTGCCTGCTAATCTGACCAAGTTATATAAAATTTTTTCCAACAACGGGTATCCAAAACACATTTTAAAAAAACTTATTTACAATTCTAACAATTTTGATGGTCCTACAGAAGAAACTCAAAATGTTCTCAAATATAAAAAGTTACCGTTTGTGCGCGGATTAACAGATTCAATAGTTTCCATCTTCAAAGATTTTCCACACATTAAAATAGTTAAATATAACAGTCTCAGTAGCCGTACCTTGTTTACCCAGCTCAAACAGAGACCCCCTCTACTTTATAACACCAATGTAGTTTACAAATTGTCCTGTTTGGGTTGTGTTTCATGTTAGATCGGACAGACATCCCAGTGGATAAAACAAAGAATTACACAACACAAAAGCGATTATCGAATAAATAAGAGGTCATGTGCTTTAGTTGACCATGTTTTAAAAACGGGACATCAGTTCGATTTTGCAAATGTGGAAGTTTTGGAGAGAGTAAATAATTACAAGGATCGGCTGTTTCTTGGAATGTGTCAAATAAACAAACATAAGGATTGTGTTAATTATAGGGCAGATACCAGTAAATTAAGTGTAATGTAATGTAATATTTTAAACTTATAAATTTTACAAGTCAATAACTGAACCACCTTATGAATAACTAAACCACTATATTTGATAATAGTTTTTTCGTTTTTGGTCCGATTTCGGATTTATAGCCTAGATTAGTTCATTGTTAACTGTTATTTGTCACTGTGCATAAGTATTTTCTTGCTTCTGTTATGTGTCTTATGTAGTCGATGTTCTTTTATTTTTATAAATGTTGTGATCATCTCTTAGTTGGTAAGTTTTTAAAATAACTATTTATTTACAAATGAATTTCCTGACACACTGTTTTTTCTAAAAATTATAGTTTCTCCCGATGAAGTTGTGAAATACAACGAAATATAGAGAGTTTAACAGCAATCGAGTGTTAATTGTCGCAGACCGCAAACCCGATAAATAAAAAAAAACCTTTTTGTTATATATATATATATATATATAATATATATATATATATATATATATATATATATATATATATATATATATAAAGTCTTTTAAAAACAATTTTTGGGAGCTAATTGAATGCGATGTCTCATCAAAAATATAATAACTCAGAACATACATCGAGAACAATTTCAGTCTTTAACGCACCAGTTGCATAAACTACTTTAGTTACTCCATTTCATGTTTCATTCTTTAAAAAGGAGGAAAATCTAAAACAAATTAAGGAAAAAGACTCTTGGAAATCTTGCGAGTACTCTAAATAAATGTCCGTGTCTAATCGCTTAGAAAAGATAAATTCAAGAAGCAATTACAGGAGCTGTATCGAGCAGTCCGATCGGTGTATCTGAAAGTAATTTCATTGACAAATTGTTTTAATAGCTATTACGGGATCGAAAGTAAAATAGACACAAAGGATGAACAGTTACAATTGGCAAAAACAAAACATATAAGATAAAACTGTCCAACAAGTTGCGAAAACAATGGTTGGTCACAAATTTATCACTTATCAGAGCTGTTATGTTGTTTTAATTGTTATTTTAAATGGCGATGAAATATGGGTTAACAGTCTTTCCAACGACCACTTATTTTTATGGGGTTACATACACCTCGAATTTTTAAAAATTCGATTTTTTAAAAAGATTTTTATTCTCTATACTCAAAAAAAAAATTTTAAAGAAAATTCCATTACAAAGTTATAACATTAAATGTGGCCTGGCCTCGGATTGGGACCGCAACCCGTTTCAGACACTGTCTGCAGTATTATTCAGTCAATTTTTAATATTTTTTAAACTTTTTTTTATAAATCTTAATAATTACTTCTTCTACAAAATGTCGAGGGTTTTTTTTTTTTAAATTTTTCTACTAAATCATCCGTACGAAACACTTATCACTTCGGTGTCTGTCTGTCTGTCACACTCGATTTTCTCCGAAACTATTTATCATAGAAAGTTGCATTTGGTAATAATATAGGAATTGATGGCCTCATCAAAGCCGTGTAGTTTTGAAAGTCAAATTTTGACTTAAGGGGTTAGTTTTAGGGGGTAAAATCGGAAGTGAAAAAAAATTTTTTTTAGTAGGCCATCGAATGTGGTGTCAAATGAAAGCTTGTGATAACACGAGTAAAAAATATATATATAATGTAATACTTGGGCGCACTTTTCTTTGTATTATTTTTTTAAAAATCGTGAAAAATCGCTGTCCCCTCACCTTATCTCGAAAAGTACTGATCAAAAAATTTTGAAAAAATTCTGGAATATTCTCCAGGGGGTGTAGATTGAACTAAAATTATCACGAGTGCATTACCTCTAATAATTTATCTGGTATATAAAAAGAAATAAAAATTTCAAGGTTATCAATTTTCAGTAAAGATTGGAAACAAACTTTGTTTGAAAACTCATTTGGGGGTGTGTTTTGTGAACTCACTGATCATTTTATACCACCGTAACAACATTTTTTATTTTAAAAGCAATCAACGTACGGAACACTAATTGTGCAAGTTCAACTTGCACTTGACCGGTTATTTTATAAATAACTAGCTGACCCGACAGAAGTTTTCCTGTCCAAATTTTAATAAATTTATTTGTGATCGTTTTGTGAATTTGTGAAAAGCTATTGGAAATGTGTAAACAAAGTAAACATTAGAAAAAGACGTATTTCTGCGTGATCATTGTATATATTAACGATTGTGGTCATGGATATTTGAGGAGGAGTACATTCAGAAGTACGCCAATGGGAAATTTTACATGCGAAATGAATTCTATCGGCAGTACACCGCTGAAATGCTGGAAATATGTGATGTGCCTGAAATGTGATCGCCTTGGAACCATGCGGTTTTGTTCCAAAATTTAAGTCACAGTTGAATTAAGTCATAATTTCACGTCGTTTTCTTCCATTAAATTTGAAATCACAATGAATCGCGAGGTGTTTTATTTACAGTTTCCAAGATCGATGTTCAAGTAAACAATCAAAACAAAGAAAAACTTTGTTTCGATTGGTTTGCTGTGACATTATCATTTCGTTCATTGCAATGCTTATGATACACGACATTTTTTGTTTTGTTGTCTGGCGCGTAAACAAACAAAGTTGATGGTTTTCCGACACGGGAACAGGCGACATATAATTGACCATGCGAGAGCATTGACCTTGAATCTGTAAATGTTAATATATATATATATATATATATATATATATATATATATATATATATATATATATATATATATATTTATATATATATATATATATATATATATATATATATATATATATATATATATATATTTATAAGTTATAAAACTAGTTGGGGAACTCGGCAAAAAACGGGCATCAACAGATGTTCATACTATATTCATTTAGCCAATATTTCGGTCCTAGGTTGGGATCTTCATCAGGGCACAAATTGTAGCATGAAATTTAATCTAACAAGAATGACCATCAATAACAATCGCCATAGTAAAAACCAACACTGAAATAAAACAACCACTATTCAGTATCATATTAACATAAAAACATGGCATTTACAGCAGGGATGCCATTGATAACGTTGTATGCTGAAATTCAAAACTAATTAACCACCTGCCATCTTAAAGAAAAATGAAAAGCTTTCATTTTTCTTTAAGATGGCAGGTGGTTAATTAGTTTTGAATTTCAGCATCCAACGTTATCAATGGCATCCCTGCTGTAAATGCCATGTTTTTATGTTAATATGGTAGTGAATAGTGGTTTGTTTTATTTCAGTGTTGGTTTTCATTTTTCTTTAAGATGGCAGGTGGTTAATTAGTTTTGAATTTCAGCATCCAACGTTATCAATGGCATCCCTGCTGTAAATGCCATGTTTTTATGTTAATATGGTAGTGAATAGTGGTTGTTTTATTTCAGTGTTGGTTTTTACTATGGCGATTGTTATTGATGGTCATTCTTGTTAGATTAAATTTCATGCTACAATTTGTGCCCTGATGAAGGTCCCAACCTAGGACCGAAATATTGGCTAAATGAATATAGTATGAACATCTGTTGATGCCCGTTTTTTTGCCGAGTTCCCCAACTAGTTTCATAACTTAGGATTTTGTTAGATACGGCAACTTTTGCTTTCTCTCTCTTTATTTTATATATTTATATATATATATATATATATATATATATATATATATATATATATATATATATATATATATATATATATATATATATATATATATTATATTAATAAAATAATAATGATAATAATGTTGTTGTCGAATAATCATGTTGTGTGGAAGTGTCGAATGATGTGAATGTGTGTTGTGTGAAAGTGTCGAATCGTATGAAAGATGATTTTGTTGCAATTACCTTGAAAGTGGGCACGAAATTGTCCCGAATCACATTTGTTGCGCCAGATGAAGTCATTTGGAAGCAACTGTTGTATTTCTGGATTTGTGTTAAGAAATGTGTGGAATCTGCTCCTGTTCCAGAAATCAATGAGCGCAATGGTCCTGTTGGCGGGACCAAGGTCGCCAATTTGACTTTGCCACTTGCGCCACACAATCCAAGGGTTTTATTTCTGTATTTCAGTGCCTTACAATGTGGGCACACGGAATGTAGCTAGATGAGTATTCAACGCAACATTAGTTCTTGCACGATTATTCATATTCATTGTCGCGCGATTGCTTTCTACTTGCCGATGATGTCTCATTCGATCCATATCATCTTCGTTTGCATTTTCTCTTTCTTCTTGTGTACATGCTGAACGTATTTGTCTTTCCTGATGATGTCAACAATAAACTGACGAAATATTCAGTTTGAGAAATAATTGAGTTTCATAACCTCGTACGAACCGACACCCGATAATCCCTCTTCTGATCTGTAAAAGCGTACGGTCGACAAAATTAAGCTTGAAATTTTTATATATATATATATATATATATATATATATATATATATATATATATATATATATATATATATATATATATGTATATATATATATATATATATATATATATATATATATATATATATATATATATATACATATATGTATATATACATATATATATATATATATATATATATATATATATATATATATATATATATACATATATATATATATATATATATATATAAAGGGTGATTCATTTAGAGGTACTTTTTTTTTAAATAAAAAAAAAAATGAATAAAAACAATTTTATTTTATAATCTTTATTATCATATAAAAGAACCATTCTTTACAATTATTTCTTAAAGATAATTTCTTTCAAATGTTGTCCGCGACTACGGTTAACAACGTCCATTCTGAAGTTCCAATTTTCAATGACGCGTGTGAGTATTTCGAGTGGTATTTGGCCAATGACTCGAGTAATATTGGCCTCCAATGCCTCAATTGTAGCTGGCTTATCCATGTAGACTTTGGACTTTACATAGCCCCAAAGGAAAAAGTCAAGAGGTGTGATGTCACATGATCTAGCCGGCCAATTCACTGGTCCAAAGCGTGAAATGATCTGTTCGCCCAATTGCTCTCGCAGTAAAGCCATGGTTTCACGGCTGTATGGCAAGTGGCGCCATCTTGTTGGAAACAAATTTCGTCGAGACCACGGGCTTCAATTTCTGGCATCAAATAGTCTGTTATCATGGCGCGATAACGGTCACCATTCACAGTAACATTCCGGCCGGCCTCTGTTTTGAAGAAATATGGACCGATTATTCCACCGGCCCATAAACCACACCAAACAGTTGTTTTTTCTGGATTTAATGGCAGCTCTGAACCTCTTCAGGTTGTTCATCACCCCAAATACGGGCATATTGTTTATTCACGAACCCATTAAGCCAAAAATGGGCCTCATCGGTGAACAAAATTTTTTCTCGAAAACGGTGGATCTTCTGCAAGCTTGTCAAGAGCCCACCGACTAAAACGGAAACGATTCGGAAGGT
>CM032446.1:238281228-238401228 GCA_019049505.1 Pachyrhynchus sulphureomaculatus
TAAACTTATGCTAATGGAAAGGAACAAAAAAACACGCTACCAAGTCTTTACAATGGGTAATATTGTTAAGTCTCTATTATCGGTTTCAAAGGTTGTGACCCTTGGCTTCTCTGAATTTCTATTATAACCTCTATATTTGTAAAAACTCATGGTGTCACTAAATAGGATGAGACCCACGGCGGAAGTTGGTGGTGCCACATCAAAGATAATCACGGTAAACACAAACAAATTTTGCGGTCCCATCATTCAGTCTATGGTTAGACTTTCGCTCGAGTCCATAGGTAGTAGCAGCTTGATAATACAGGGTATCAGTAAACTGCTTAACATTACACGAAACAAAATTCTCTCATATACTTTAATTTAAAAACTATATTTAATAGTTACTTAATAAATTAATATTCTTCAATATGAAGTGACTCAAGTAATATGTAATACTAGGCGTGCCCGCGGCTCCGCTCGCGTGGATTTCAGTCACTATTATCGTCACTGCTTATTCCTTATATTACCTAACGTATAAAATATATCCTATAACCTGGCCAGAAAACATATGTATGAATTAAAAAAAAAACTGTAAATCGCATAAATAGTTCTCGAGTAATAAGAGCACTAGCGAACAGACAGGCAGACAGAGAGACGTTGCATTTTATATATATTATATTCTTTGCTACATGATAGTATTTCATATTTAATGGTTTAGGCAGCTTATTGCAAGAGAACACGCTAGCGGCACACTTTTTTCCGACTTTATTCATTATTATCGACATTGCTTATTTCTTATGTTACCTAACATAATAAAAATATATCCTATAACCTGGCTAGAGAACATATGTATGTTTAAAAAAAAGCACGTAAATTGGATAAGTGGTTCTCTAGTGATAAGTGCACTAACGGGCAGGTAGACAGACAGATAGACAAAGAGACGTTGCATTATATATATATATATATATATATATATATATATATATATATATATATATATATATATATGTATGTATGTATATATATATATATATATATATATATATATATATATATACATATATATATATATATATGTATGTATGTATATATATATATATATATATATATATATAATATATATATATATACATATATATATATATATATATATATATATATACATATACATATATATATATATATATATATATATATATATATATATATATATATATATATATATATAGGTAGCAAACAGATAGAGCAATCAAGCTTTCTGATACAAAATACCTAAGAGGTACAATAACCAAAGCTAAAGAAGCATTAACACATAATAAATATCCGATGTACCTTATAAACAATGTTTTCAAACAACGAACTTTTACAATACCATAATAAGTAAAAAATCAACTAACAACAACCATAATACATATATTGCTTTACCATTTATAAATAGACTATCCCAACCACTCAAAAAACTTTTAGAAAACTACAAAATTTGGTTAAGTCACAAATCATATAATCTGCTCTCATCCAATTTTTCCAGGCTTAAAACCAAAACCCCAAATAATAAAAAAAGTAACCATGTCTACGAAATCAAATGTAATAACTGCGAAGGAATATACGTCGGGCAAAGAAGCCAATACCTAGAAAACAGAATCAAAGTCCATAAATACGACAAAAGAAAACAGTACAGCTCTTACAAATCATAAAATGAATAAAAGTCATATCTTTGATTTCAAAAACATCAAAATTATCAAAACCGAAATAAAAATAGATAAATACTGGGATCCATACACATACAGATGACACCCACTGCACTAAACGAAAAAACAGATGTAAATAACCTAAACCGTATCTACCTACTAGTCATATAAAGTCCTTCACGTTAAGTGGTTGTTTGTAGAAAGTAAAAATGTGTTTTTGGCAGTGATTTAAAATTAACACCCCAATACAATGAACTATGTTACTTAAATTGATCTTATATTAAAAACTACGAAAAGCTACAAATATTTTAACCCCGAAATACACGACAAACTGATTAATTACCTATCTATATTTCATTCTTCTAATGTCATCTTTTAGAGAAAATTTTGAAGAAGACCTCTTCCGAAGGTCGAAACGTCAATAAATATATAACAAATTCAAGAATAGTTTTAATGACCTAATTCCAAGAACACGTAAATTATAATGTGTATATATATATATATATATATATATATATATATATATATATATATATATATATATATATATATACATATATATATTATAGAAGATTATAGATAACCTGGCTAAGAGAACAAATGTACAAATTAAAAAAATACACGTAAATCGGATAAGTGGATTTTTCGCAATTTTTTAAAAATAATACAAAGGAAAGTGTGCGCAAAGTATTACATTATATATATTTTTGAACACCCGCCCGATGATATGGCCCGATTTCACTCCTCGAAAGTAACCCCTTAAGTTAAAATTCAACTTTCAAAACTATATGGCTCTGATGAGGGTATCGTGATCTATATTAGTGTGCCAAATTTCAACTTTCTATGTCAAACAGTTTTGAAGAAAATCTGGTGTGACAGACAAACAGACGGACGGATAGACACCGAAGTGTTCTGTACGGAACACTAAAAATACAACATTAAAATGGATTTTGGACAGTATTTTTTAAATTAAGATATTTTCTTAATTTGAATTAAATGCCAGGCCCCTTGAGCCCTCCTCCAGCTACGCTACTGTACAAAAAGGTTCACCTGGAAAATACAAAGGAAATTCTAAAGGGAAAACACTTAAATGGGGTGAAACGTCCCTAAACTTTCCTAGATGGCCCCACAAACAAAAAACCCATATGATTTTCAAATAGTATCAACTCTCGGAAGATTCGTGCAAAATTTTCAAGACATTCTATTTATTAGTTTGCGAGTTACAGCTGCTTGAGTGACGCTACTTTTGATTTTTACAAAACGATGGAACAAAAAATTTCGTTTGTTGATTTAACATTGCTTTTTGATGGGTAAAAATATAGACAGAACTCAAGAATGGTTTGAAGTGTTATGGCATATCTGCTCCATCGAAGCAAAATGTCGATGGCTTAATGAACTTAAATGTCGTCTTAAAAACACTTATGATGCAACACATTTCGGATGTCCAAGTAAGGCAGTCACTCCAAAAAACACAAAAAAAGCCATCATATTGTTCTGAATGACCGCAACGTGAAAGTGAGAAAGATAGCTGACATCGTGAAGCTACTAACAGAATGCGCCAGGCATATTTTGCATGAACATTTGCATATGAAAAAGCTACGTCCCCAATAAGGGCTGCCCACTTTAACGATTGATCAAAAGCAGCAAGGTGTCGAAGATTCAGAACGATGTTTCGCACTGTTTCGGCGAAATCCAAAGCAGATTTTGCATTAATTCGTAACAATGAACGAAACATGGATCCACCACTACACATCTGAGTCTAACAAGGAATCCGTAGAGTGGCTGGAACGTGAAAGCCGACCAAAACGTCCAAAAATACAAACATCAGCTGAAGAAGTTGTGGCGAGTATTTCTTGGCATGCGTATGCATACTTATTCCGATGTATTTTTAGTTACTGAATCCAAATATGATATCTCATTTGCTCGTACACCTACTGATTTCGAATTAAGGTCCAAAAATTGTCTCAAAATGGTCTAAATTGGTCAAGTTAGCAATAAATAATAACGAGACATATATATTCCGATGTAGTCACTGAATCCAAATATGCCGCATTTAGTGAAGAAAAAAGCGTTATCCCACCAAGATAATGCACTAGCTCACAAATATATTGAATTGAATAAAATCAATTTTTGGCAAAAACATTGTTTTTTTTCCTCAAAAATCTCAGAATGTTTCACCCATGTTTATAATCAATGCAACAAAACCATACCTTCTTTTGTAGGAATACTACACTGTACATCTGATCTAGCGAGAGGTAAACATATATATATATAATATATATATATATATCAAGGATTTTCTACAGTTGACGCTGTCTTCCTTCTCTCAGCCTTTGATTCCATCGGTTTCTATCTTCCCAGTCTCCATCTGTTAGACCCCTGTCCTCCATAGCCTCGTCCACATCGTCTCTCCACAATCGTCTGGGTCTTCCTCTTTTTTCTTCTCCCTATAGGGCTCCACTCCGTTATTTTCTTTATCCAATTATCTTCGCTCCGTCTTATGTGTCCATACAATTTTAATCGTTTCTCTTCAATGGTGTTTATTGGGTTCTCTTTGATGTTCATTCTGCTTCTTATTTCTTCATTAGTTATTCTTTCCATACGTGTCACTCTACAACATCTTCTCCAATACTCCCATCTCTACCGCGTTAATTTTAGATTTATTTCTTTTTGTTGATCGTCCATGTTTCTGACCCGTATGTCATTATGCTTTGTATTATTGATTTGTATCTCTTTGTAATGTGCTTGTCCCACAGGATCGAATTTAATTGTCTTATGCATGTCCGCGTTTCTCCTAATCTAGCTTTAATCTCTTCTTCCGATGTTGCGTTTTTTGAAATGATGGGTCCTAAATATTTAAATCTATCGGTTCCTTTGATTATAGTTTCGTTATCGAATTCTAGATTCTCCGTTTCCCTCCTTTGTTGTTGGATATTCCGTTCGAGGTATATTTTGAATAGTGTGGGGGATGTAGAGCATCCTTGTAATAGGCCTTTTGATATTTGGAGTCTCTTCCCTATTTTATGTCCTATTTTTATGTTCACTGTGTTGTTTTCGTAGAGAGCTTTTACTGCGTATATTAGTTCTTTGTCAATGCCTATTTCTTTCATTGCGTTCCATAATCTTTGTCTTGGTATTGAGTCATAGGCCTTCTTATGTCTACGAGGGCTAAATGAACTTCTCTATTCTTTGCCAGTTTTTTTTCCATTGTTTGTTTTATAGTGTATATGTGGTATATACATGATTTTCCGGCCGTAAAACCTGCTTGGTCTTCTCCAATTTTTCCTTTTATATTTTTCTCCATGATATTTTTAATAATTTTTCCATACAAACGTCCCATACTCGATATTATGCTTAGGCCTCTATAGTTTGTGCATTTTCTGCGGTCTCCCTTTTTTTAAATATAGATACTATATAGGCTTTTGACCAATCCTCTGGTATTTTTTCTCCATTGATCGCTCTGTGGAACATGTTTCTCAGCATTCGATGTAATTTATTATACCCGTACTTAATTATTTCATTTACCCCCAGGCCCTGCAGATTTATTATTTTTGAGTGTTTTTATTGTCCTGTTTTCCTTATTCTGTTCTTCTTTCAGGATTCTCTTCTGGAATTCTTGTCTGTCTTCTGTTAGCAGCTTCTTATAATATTCTTCCCACTCGCTTTCTGGGATATCCTCTATATACGTCTTCTTTCTATTGTTGGTCCTTAATGCTTTAATTATTCTCCATGACACTGTGCTTCTAGTTCCTCCTATATACTGTTCTACCTGTTCGCATGTTTTTTCCCATCTCTCGTTCTTTTCTTTGTTTAGCATCCTCTTCGTTCCTGCATTTTTCTCTTTATATTTCTGTAGATCTTCTTCTGATTTTGTATTCAGCCTTTTTTCGTATAGTCTTTTTTTCTCCTTTATAGATTCTTTGGTTTTTTCACAGATTCTAATTTTATGTTTTTTATTCTCGTTGTCTTCTTTACCTAATGCTTCTAGGGCCGCCTGTTTTATGAATTCTTTTATGTGGTCATACATTTGTTGGAGGTTATCGTAGTTAAATTCATTTAATTTTTGATCTAATCGTCGTCTGTATAGGTCTCTTATCGTTTCGTCTTGCAGTAAGTGTATTTTGTATTTTATTTCTTTGTCTGCTTTCTCTTTTAATCTCATTAGTATTTTTTTTTTCTTTATCTATTGTTCCTTTTTGCTTTATTGTCTTGTACCATGGTCCTTTTATATTTGCTATTAATAGTCTATGGTCTGTTCCACATTCTGCCCCTCTCTTTACTCTTACGTCTTTTATTTTAATAGTGATCTCGTTTTTAATTATAATGTAGTCTATTATTGATTTTAAGTTTCGTGTTTCTTGCATCCAAGTATATTTGTGGATGTCTTTGTGTTTGTAGAATCCGTTTGTTATTTTAAGGCCGTTTAGTTCACACAGCTCTATTAGTCTCTCTCCGTTGTCGTTAGTAATGTCTTCTCCGAATGGTCCTACGGTATTGTCCTTTGTTTTCCTTTCTGTTATCCCATTCAGATCTCCCATCATTATTAATTCTTGGTTTTTCTTTACTTTTTGTATTTCTATTTCTAGTGTTTCCATGAAGTTATCTTTTTCTCTTATAGTGCTGTCTTCTGTTGGGGCGTTATACTCCTAATATTACCATGTCTTTTCCTAGCATTGTTATATTTAGTTTTATGATTCTTTCATTGATGGGTTCCCAAGATGTTATTTTCTTTTTCCATTTGTTTTTTTACTAATATTCCAACACCGGCCTTTGCCATAATACGTAATACCAATATTATTCTGACCAAAACCTTGAAGCGTGATTCCAAAAAAACGTGCTCTATTTAATTTGAATAAAACCAGTTTATCGCGTTAATAAAGAATTGTGTGTTTAAAAATCACTTATCACCCAGGCCCTCCAACGCTAATTTTTTCAAATTTGAAACCACAAAAAATGCGTAGGAGTTCGACGCTTTTTCTAAACCCCTCGTTAGTTATGATCATCCATCAGCTTAATGTTCCCTGTTCTTTATTACTTTGAATGATTCTTTGTTTATTCTATTGTAAAGAAAATAATGCAAACTTTTGCAACCTGGATAAATTGTTCTACTGATCCTTTCTTCACAAAACAATTTATGAAGTTCAAGTTCGTTGACTTAAGCTCAATAAACTAGATTAAACGAAAATGCTTAGATATAAATTCTAACAAAAAGTAAGCGCCTAGATTAAAATTTGCGCCGTGGCACAAAAACAGATAATATTCCACTCGTTTAGTTAGTAAAGAAGGATTAAGCTTTTAAAACACAGACATTTGTGCACATTTATTAACTTATGCTGGATTTTTATATTAGATTTTCTAAATCGCTGAGCCATAAAAATGAGTTGGTGCACAATATTTTTAACATAAATGTTCTAAAACATAAAACTTATCTATAATATATATAAAACGCAACATCTCTCTTTCTGTCTGTCTGTCTGTCTGTCCTTTAGTGCGCTTATCACTGGAGAACCACTTATCCTATTTACGTACTTTTTTTATAAAACATACATATTAGTCAGGCAATATAGCTGAAAAAAGAGCCTATCTGCCGATTTTGAGATAATAAGCTATAAATTGGTGTATACCTTCGTTTTGGCATTGTTTATGTGTAGTCAAAAGTCACCGATGATAGCTTGTTCGGTTCATCAAAAAAACGAAGGTCAAAGGTCACAAAAATTGGTTTTTCAACAATATCTCGTTTTTTATGCTCTAAATCACTTTGGGACCTATTATAAAAGTTGTAGAGCATAAAATTCTCTACAAGATTGGTCTAAGGTATTTTTTTCTAAGTCTAACCGTTTTTGAAATAGAGCGCGGAGAGTAGGAAGTATTTGGTCGTATGCATGATAACGCTACGTTAGCTGCATAATGCAATACGTTGTGCAGTTTATACGTTAATAATTTACTAAAAATGTTCTTCTTCCGGAGTTTTTTTTTTTTATTTTTCATATCACTTTTTGTGATAATAGATCAGCTTGCGTGTCGCGAAAACTTATAATCGTGAATGATCTATTCTTCACCGTGATTACTATATTACTTAAATATTTCTGTCTTAAATTGGAAATAATAGTAGCATCATCGGGCAAATACTGCGTAGGGACATCTCGAAGCTCTTTCAATGTAAATTGTGAATCTTCGTTATTTTCAATAAAAGAAAAAATTTCTTGCATTGCTACTTCGATTTCATCTTTTCGGCTCGGCTCTTCATGTTTAGACGGCTTTGAATGAAAGAATTTAGTCATGCAAATAGTGTGATATTTTACTCCGGCAGCAATCAAGTCAAATTCACTAATTACGCGACTTTTCACTAATTCTCCAAAAGAATCACCTCGTTCAACTGCTCTTTTAATTATATTGTCTTTCATATTTATAGTTTGTACGTTACTAATGACGCGCTTTATACTTTTGATGTTTACGTTTTTCTTCTCCTTCATCAGCTGTTTGGCCACAAATCAAGCACAATTTTGCGAAGTCAAAAGGCTCAGTTCTTAGTCTACGATGGGTGAACTTGATGTCGAAGGTTCATCATCTTCCAGGCGTCGCTTATATGCAGTTATACTATGTTCACTGGTGTACTGTTTCCTGCAGTTAATATGCACTTTTACAGAACTTAAAGTGTTCAAATAGTCAATTTTACCGTCATTTCTTTGAATACTTGCATTTTTTAAAACTTGTAAGCCACGCGAAACATTCACAGTTTTGTCATCTGATAGTAACTTTTCACATATAAAACACAATTCAGCCATTTTACCCGAAATCGTATGTCTGTATTTGCCAAAATTCAGTTTTACACTGAAGAGAAGTCTAGTGAAACTAAATAAAAGGAGAAGCCTTGAGAACGGTACAAGTCTTATGTAACATCTGTCCCAACTCACTATATGAAAACATAAAAGACCGTTGGTAGAGGCCCCCCTCTGTCAAGCGTGGCCCTCTACGTCTATAACACGTGAACTATTACACAGGTAGTCGACGACACACATACGCGCACACATTGATCGTAAAGATGTATAGAGAGAATATATGAGAATATACGTGAATTTGAAGAAACTCTAGCTCTTCGAAGCTTCACGCACTAATGCCTTAAGAAGGTATAAAATTCTTGAACTTATGTTCTCGTATTTTCGCTCTCTTGCAACCACTCAATAGAGGGGGATGGCTGCTTGGTGGTGCACACCGCTGATTGGTTTTACAGAGCAGTCCCTAGACTAACTAATCCGAATACTTTCTATGTATATATTAAAATTTCTCAAATTATAATATGCATAAGCTCCATAAATTAGAATTATCATCCGCTCGAAACTGTAAATTTACGACATCGCACAAATCACCGAAATTTAAAACTGATTAGTGCAAATGTACCTGCATTGTATCTATGAGGGACCCAACATTTTTGGAAATTATACGGTCCGTAATTGACTACATAGATCCTGCCATAAAGTAGTATGATTCCATCCGTTTATTATAAATAATTCGGAGAACGATTTTGAAAATCTCTACAACTTCATAGCAGAGAAAATAAAAATATAATGAGAATGCAATTAAGCTAATATTTACTAAATTTAATCAAACACATGTTATTTCTAAATATTATAAAACAAATATCATTTATTTTCAAGTAAATAATTGAAATTCGTTGATTATTTAAACATTTTTAGTAAATTATTAACGTATAAACTGCACAACGTATTGCATTATGCAGCTAACGTAGCGTTATCATGCATACGACCAAATACTTCCTACTCTCCGCGCTCTATTTCAAAGACGGTTAGACTTAGAAAAAAATACCTTAGACTAATCTTGTAGAGAATTTATGCTCTACAACTTTTATAATAGGTCCCAAAGTGATTTAGAGCATAAAAAACGAGATATTGTTGAAAAACCAATTTTTGCGACCTTTGACCTTCGTTTTTTTTTGATGAACCGAACAAGCTATCATCGGTGACTTTTGACTACACATAAACAATGCCAAAACGAAGGTATACACCAATTTATAGCTTATTATCTCAAAATCGGCAGCAAAATGCTAAGTCTCCTGGACAATATGTTTTCTGGCCAAGTTATAGGCTATATTTTATTACGATAGGTAGCATAATGAGCAGTCACGTTAATAGTGAATGAAGTCGGAAAAAAGTTTGCCGCTAGCGCGTTCCCTTGCAATACACAGCCTAAACCATTAAATATGGAACAATATTACGTAGCAGAGAATATCTATAATCTATAATCTATAATATATATAAAATATAATGTCTCTCTGTCTCTCTGTCTGTCTGTCTGTCTGTCCATTAGTGTGTTTATTATAGGGTATGGTATATAATAATAATAATCTATATCTATAATATATAAAATGCAACGTCTCTCTGTCTGTCCGTTAGTGCGCTTATCACTGGAGAACCACTTATCCGATTTAGGTACTTTTTTTTTAAAACATACATATGTTCTCTGGCCAGGTTATCTATAATCTTCTATCTATAATATATATAAAATGCAACGTCTCTCTGTCTGTTTGTTTGCCTATCTCTCTGCCTGTCTGTCCGTTAGTGAGCTTATCACTGGAGAACCACTTACCTAATTTACGTGCTTTTTTTAAAAACATACATATATTCGCTGGCCAGGTTATCTATCTATAATATATATAAAATGCAACGTCTCTCTGTCTGTCTGTCCGTTAGTATGTTACGTGCTTTTTTTTTAAAACATGCATATGTTCTCTGGCCAGGTTATAGAATATGTTTTATTGCGTTAGGTAACATAAAGAATAAGCAGTGACGATAATAGTAAATCAAGTCGGAAAAAAGGTTAGCGTTAGCGTTTTCTCTTGCAATAAACTGCCTAAACCATTAAATATCACGTTGCAAAGAATATAATATATATAAAATGCAACGTCTCTCTGTCTGTCCGTTAGTGCGCTTATCATTTGAAAATCACTTATCCGATTTACGAGTTTTTATAAATTTATATATATATATATGTTCTATATAATTCGATATAAGGCTAGATAATGGGAGATAAGGTGAGATAATGGGAGATAAGTATAATTAATGTGAGATAAGGATAAATAATGGGAGATAAGCAAAGATAAGTCTAGATAATGGGAATTATGGTGAGATAATGGGAGATAAGGAGAAATAAGGGAGATAAGGAGAAATATTGCGAGATAAGTCGAGATAAGCCTATATAATGGGAGATAAGGTGAGAAAATAGGAGATAAGAAGAAATAATGGGAGATAAGGAGAAATAATAGGAGATGAGCAGAGATAAGCCTAGATAATGGAAATTATGTGGAGATAAGGAAAAATAATGGGAGATAAGAGGAAATAATGGCAGATATGTTATTACGTTAGGTAACACAAGGAGTAAGCAGTGACGATGGTAGTGAATCAAGTCCACGCGAGCGGAGCCGCAGGCACGGCTAGTTTAATAGATAAAAATTTATATTTAAAAAAATATTTACATTTTTATACTCCATTGCGGCACGTCAAGTCGATGGGTGCAATAACATTCTACTGAGTATATTTCTTAGGAGACTTCTAAAAATTATACATTTTTTAATTTTCAATATATTAAACTGCAAGCTCAGTTAATAAAGCACCGTCCTTAAAACTGGAGAGTCCAGATTCAAACGTGAGCAAGTGAAAAATTACTGAATACTCAATTGTTGCTTATAAGCGGAGTTTATACTCAGCCCCCGACAAGTAAGCATCGGTAATACCACATGAAACTTTGGGTCTTAGGTACCCCTAGGATTATATATACATATACAGGGTGCCCCATATGTATGGAATAATAATTCCACAGCATTTATTAATCAGTGTATCAAAAAAATGTTTAAATAAAAGTTATAGGGTATTTACGGCGCACATGCTGACGTTGACAATAAAATGTTTTGAATTACACAGCCCCACAAAAAAAAAAGTGGGGTATACTTCTGATGCGATATATCAGATCCATAGTATTTTTGCCCGTTTTGATCACGAATCTGACGTCAGAATATCGCCATCACATCTCAATTTTTTTCTAACCTCAAAAAATAGGTAAAAATTAGTAAAAATTAAGAAAAATATACTCCTAAAAAATTGATTTCAAGCTTTTTCATGAATCCAAAGATGTATTAATATGTATTCGGACACGCTAAGCTAATATTCATCGGTTGGATTGAGCCATACAGTTCTGTTTTCTTTCTAACCTCAATAAATCAGACAGATATAGTGCTTCTCGAATGCAAAAACGAATTCAAATTAAAATTCAACCGATTCTTACCAAATTTGGTACACGGGGGTTTTTTCGGTTGCTGATCATGAATCTGAGGTCGGATTTGCAAAATTCAAAATGGCGGATCCAAGATGGCGGACAAAATTTTTGAAAACCAACCGATTCCTACCAAATTTGGTATACAGTTGGGGAATCCTCAAACCTGATACTCTTAAACCCTAAACCCTGAAACCTTATACTCCCACATCCTGTAACCTCAAAAAATAGACCTCAATAACCCTGTAACTTTAAAAATGAGACCCAATTAACTCAAAACCAGGACTTTTAAACCATATATTCTCAAATAGTAGACCCTTAAGCCCTAGAATTGCGAAGGTTAGACCCGCGCCTAACTTTCCTTTTTTTGGCTGTATCTTGTTCTTTTTTTCCGCGAATGACCTATTCAAAGGCTTTCTGCCCAAACGCTTTTGAGGACTTGTTTCTCTTTTTAGCGACCAGCAATTGTCCGCTAGCATATGGTCATCCCATCGTCCTTGATACCGATTTTCTATGATTTTCAGATCTTGGTGAAAACGTTCCCCTTGCTCTTCACTGTAGTCACCAAGATTATCTGGGAAATCATCGATGTGGGAGTCCAGGAAATGTAATTTTAGATTCATTAAACAACCTAATGTTTGAAATTTTTTACCATTTTCTCGACTATTTCTTTGTACTTAGGACTTTTATTATTTCCCAAAAAGTTTGTTGCGACTTCTTTAAAACTAAGCCAAGCAGCTTTTCAACTTTATTCATTTTAGTAACAAATAATGAATCTTGAAACAATTTTCTTATTTGTGGCCCGTCAAATACGCCTGCCTTAATTTTAGCTTCAGAAAATTTCGGAAATTTTTTATGCAAATATTTGAAACATGGGCCGTTTGTATTTAATGCTCTCGTGAATTGCTTCATAAGTCCAAGCTTAATGTGAAGCGGGGGGAATAAGAACTTTTCCTGGATCTACCAATGGTGGAAAAAATACATTATTTTCACCAGGAGTGAACGATTCTCTTGTTGGCCAAATTTTTTCTTATAATGACGTTCCCTGTCTCTGCTATTCCACAGACATTTATAACAGGGATAAAATGCAAAACCCTGACTGTTGGCCAAGCAATATTGTTACAATTTTCAGATCTCCACAAATTTTCCAGTTATGATCAGCATATTTTATTTTTATCAAAAGCTGCTTCATTTTTTCATATTGCTCTTCCATAACTCTGGAATGAGCAATCGAAATGAGAGCGTAAACGTTGGTATTATACAGCAAAACTGCCTTAATGCTCCGTTTAGAAGAATCAATGAACAGTCTCCATTCTTCAGGATCGTATGAGTTATTTTGAAATTCATCCATTAGACCTTTTACATCGGTACAATATGAAAGTGACAATTCCTCGTACATTGTGAAATATTTTCGAAATTCTTCATCTCTGTTTCTATAATAAGAAATCGTAGCTTCTGGCTTAAGTAAATGTCTTTTCTTTAAAAAGGAAGCAAGATGCTCTGAACCATCTTTGGATAAGCCCTAAATCTCTGACTAGATCACTAAGTTCTGACTGTGATACGAGTATTGGTTCTGGTTTACGGTTGTATGGTAGAAATTCATTATCTGTGTCACTAGTATATGATAGGTTGTCACTAGAACATTCATTAGTAACAGTGTTTGAATCTTTTTCGACAGTCTCAATGTTTTCGGGATGAACTGATAAGGTGAAATCATTTGTTTCCATAACATCAGCATCAAGTGTTTCAGGAGACGGAATTAGTTTAGTTAGTCTTTGTTACTGTCGAAACATCGTTATAAGTAATAGTGCTTTTATTTTTTCGGTTATGCTTAGATACAACATTCATACAAAAGTAGCAATCATTTTCACTGTATGGTCTATTCCATATTGCTGGTCTGGAATATTTAATCGTCTTCTTATTGATGTACAACATTATTTTGCAAGAACTGCAAATGATGTGGGGAACCCAATCTGTATCCTGGTGCTGTATTTCAATGTTAAAACAATCCGTATATAAGGTTTTAATCTTATCCGTTATCGGTGACCCCATTTTACTCAATACGTGTTGACAGCAAATATAACAAAATGAATCACTGTTTTTATCGCACTTATGAAAAGTCCTTGTACCGTGAGACCGTTTTCTTGTAGCATTATACTCTACATGAGCCAAGTCACCCACACATGAAGAGCTACGGTCGCTGGATGACGACGGCTGCGGGCCCGCTTTCCCACCCTGACCAACCGCCGATACTGGGTTTCCGAGTCCCTGCATCGTAATTCTCTTTCTTCTACCTGCCATGACGGCATCTAAGCCGTTATCCAGGGACTCTGCTGGCTAGTGGAGTAACACCGTTGCCCACCGTCACCACGTGGAGGTGCCCTGGATGCAGGTAGAAGAATAAAAATCGAACCGATGAATTTTCTCGGCGTTCAAAATGGCGCGAAAACATCTGCCATCTTGAATTTTGCAAATCCAACCTCAGATTCGTGATCAGCGACCCAAAAAAAATCCCCGTGTACCAAATTTGGTAAGGATCGGTTGAATTTTAATTTGAATTCGTTTTTGCATTCGAGAAGCACTATATCTGTCTGATTTATTGAGGTTAGAAAGGAAACAGAACTGTATGGCTCAATCCAACCGATGAATATTAGCTTAGCGTGTCCGAATACATATTAATACATCTTTGGATTCATGAAAAAGCTTGAATCAATTTTTTAGGAGTATATTTTTCTTAATTTTTACTAATTTTTTACCTATTTTTTGAGGTTAGAAAAAAATTGAGATGTGATGGCGATATTCTGACGTCAGATTCGTGATCAGCGGGCAAAAATACTACGGATCTGATATATCGCATCAAAAGTATACCCCACTTTTTTTTTGTGGGGCTGTGTTATCAGTTCGAAAAATTACGCCATCTTAATTTTTTTTTTAAATGGTATGCCCTGAGTATTATTTTATTTTTGAATCCTACTAAAAATTCTAGATATTATTTGTCTAACATACCATATGTCTAAATTGAACTGTTTTGGAATTATTGATATTTGAAATTAAGGAGATCAAATTAAAAAAAAATTCAGTTGGCTTGTGTAGAACATTTACTGTCAGGTAACGACTTAACGCGTCAAAAAATAATTTATTGACGTAACGTTTATTGCTGCATTTTGTGAAACTGCAATTTGAGCGTAATATCATAATGGTACATTTAATAGAAACTGAAAGAATCACTTTGTTAATAATGGTTGGTTACGGAGACCGTAGGAGAACACAACAGGAGGTGTGTGATCTTTTTAACGCAGAATATCAGAATCGGGAACCTATTACCCAATCCGTAATTAGCAAAACATTAAAACGATTTAGACAATCAGGTCATGTTAAGGATCATTCTAAATCTGGACCTTCAAAAGTTAAAACAAGCGATGATAAAACGTTAGATGTTTTATTGGAAATTACAGAAAATTCCCATATAGCCACTCGTTAGCTTTACCTAGACCAAAATATAAGTAAAGGTACCTTAAATCGTATACTGAATGAAGAAAAATTGCATCCATACAAACCCATTTTATTGCAAGAATTATCTGAAGATGACTACGATAGACGGGTTGGTCTTCGTCAAGGTGTTTGAAACTCTTTAAACTTAAATTTCAATTTAATTCAAACCACTTTTATAGGACAGCCTTTAAAAATCTTGTCATATAGATCAAATCTTTTATTTTATTACGAAATTTTCTTACAATGACATATTTTATTCTCGAAAATGTGCCTTTATATCAGCTTCATAGCAGCTTTTGGGTAGTTTTCCATTTACGTCACTCAGCTTCGTTACACAGATGCTCGGAGATAATCTTTTTTGACGTTTAGGGTCGGCAAATAAGATCCTTTATCGTATAAATAACTGAAATTATTTAATGCGTTTTTGTCTTCTTCGTCATAATTTTATGTGATGTGACAAATTTTTTCCTTTTTTTATTTCAGTATTCTAATATATATATAAAGGGTGATTCATTTAGAGGTACTTTTTGTGATGGGGATTTAATTGCAGATTGCGCATGCGTCGTGTCAACTGAAGTGGCATTCCTGTTCAGTAGTGTTTGACAATTCATAATGGAAAGACTTAGCCCGGTAAAACGTCTACAAATTGTTCAATTTTATTACGAAAATGGGCGTTCTACGAGGAATGTGTATCGGGCGCTTAGAGCAACTTATGGTCCACATAATCGGCCTACCGAACGCACAATTCGCTCTATCATCAATAAGTTTGAGACCCAATTTTCATTATTGGATAATGCTCGACCGAACAGACCACATCCAGCACGTAGTGAAGAAAATACAGGGGCGGTAGCGGAGAGTGTACGCGAAGACCGTGAAGTGTCGATTCGTCGCCGTTCTCAACAGCTTGGCCTGTCATATTCAACAACTTGGCGTATTTTACGTAAGGATCTTTCTTTAAAAGCATACAAAATTCAACTAGTGCAACAACTGAAGCCGACCGACCTTCCGAATCGTTTCCGTTTTAGTCGTTGGGCTCTTGACAAGCTTGCAGAAGATCCACTGTTTTCGAGAAAAATTTTGTTCACCGATGAGGCCCATTTTTGGCTTAATGGGTTAGTGAATAAACAAAATGCCCGTATTTGGGGTGATGAACAACCTGAAGAGGTTCAAGAGCTGCCATTAAATCCAGAAAAAAAACAACTGTTTGGTGTGGTTTATGGGCAGGTGGAATAATCGGTCCATATTTCTTCAAAACAGAGGCCGGCCGGAATGTTACTGTGAATGGTGACCGTTATCGCGCCATGATAACAGACTATTTGATGCCAAAAATTGAAGCCCGTGGTCTCGACGAAATTTGGTTCCAACAAGATGGCGCCACTTGCCATACAGCCCGTGAAACCATGGCTTTACTGCGAGAGCAATTCGGCGAACAGATCATTTCACGCTTTGGACCAGTGAATTGGCCGGCTAGATCATGTGACATCACACCTCTTGACTTTTTCCTTTGGGGCTATGTAAAGTCCAAAGTCTACATGGATAAGCCAGCTACAATTGAGGCATTGGAGGCCAATATTACGAGAGTCATTGGCCAAATACCACTCGAAATACTCACACGCGTCATTAAAAATTGGAACTTCAGAATGGACGTTATTAACCGTAGTCGCGGACAACATTTGAAAGAAATTATCTTTAAGAAATAATTGTAAAGAATGGTTCTTTTATATGATAATAAAGATTATAAAATAAAATTGTTTTTATTCATTTTTTTTTTATTTAAAAAAAAGTACCTCTAAATGAATCACCCTTTATATATATATATATATATATATATATATATATATATATATATATATATATATATATATATATATATATATATACACCAGGTGTACAAGTGTGAAATGCGAATTTTTTTTTTAAAAAAAAACATGTTAAATTCGGAAAAATAATAAAAAGTGCTTTATTCAAAGTATGCTCCACCGCTTGTTATACATTTTTTTTCCCATCTTTGGGGCAATTTGTGAATACCACACAAGTAAAAATCTTCCCCTTTTGCTGCGAACCATTCATCGAGCCATTTATTCACATCTTCGTAGGAACCAAAGCGCTGCTTAGCAAGTGTGTAACCCATCAATGCAAACAAGTGGTAATCGGAAGGAGCCAAGTCTGGTGAGTAAGCCGCATGGGGTAGAACTTCCCAGCTGAGTGCTTCCAACGTGTCGCGAACTGGTTTTTCCGTATGTAATGGAGCATTGTCATGAAGAAATATGCCTTTGTGTTGCCTTTTTCGATATTCTAGCCTTTTTTCAACCAGCGAACGGTTCAAATCGGTCAATTGTTGTTGATAACGTTTAGTATTAACCGTTTTCTCAGGTTTTAACAGCTTATAATAGACCACGCCCCTCTGGTCCCTTCAAACACAAAGCATCGTCTTTCTGCCAAAGCGATTCGGTCTTGCGGTCAATGTGGATGGTGCGCCTGGGTCTACCCATGATTTTTTGCGCTTGGGTTTCTCAAAATAAATCCACTTTTCATCCCCTGTAACTATACGATGCAAAAACGACTTTTGTACCGAGCGAGCAAAATGTCACACGTGATTTTGCGCTTTTCCATTTTTGGCTGTCGTTCAACTCATGTGGTACTCATCTACCGGCCTTCTGAATCTTTCTCATTTCTCGTAGCCGATTGGAAACAGCTTGTTGACTAACGCCCAATTGCTTGGCGAGTTGTTTTTGTGTTTACAAATTATCTTCGTCCAACAATGCTTGCAATTCCACATCTTCGTATTTTTTTAGCGGTATTCCACGTTCCTTGTCTGCAACATCGAAGTCACCACTTTTGAACCGCCGAAACCATCGTTCACACGTATCTTGCGATGGAGCATGTTCACCATAAGCTTCTCGAAGTAATCGGTATGATTCAACAGCAGTTTTATTCAAATGAAAACAAAAAACTAATGCTGTCCGCGAATGCTCTTTGTTCGGTATAAATTTCGACATATTGAACACAACCACACAACACTATGCACACACTTTTCCAATTTATCACTCGTGCGCGTCTGACACTTGTTGATGACACAACAAAATGGCGCAGTGTCAAATCTTTATAGCACAAACTGCATTAGTGCACCATCTGTTGTCTGAAATCCGCATTTCATACTTGTACACCTGGTATATATATATATATATATATATATATATATATATATATATATATATATATATATATATATATAATATATAGGATCCCGGTTATGGGATGGTTTTCGAAATATTGAACCTAAGACCAGAACGCTCTGAATATTGATGGATGGACTCTTTTTATTAAATTTTGTAGATTGTCAAAATTATCAGCCACAATGGCCTTATCATTGTCATATCTGATATTGTCGATGTGCTTGTTGACGTGCTGTCAAAGCCACATCATACAAACAAACTGAAATAAAAGTAATAAATTATTTCCCTCTCTTGAAAACATTAGGGTTAGAGATATGTTTTATTGATTGTAAAAGAATAATGAAGAACAGATCTATTAAACTTCGCTCGGTTGATTTAAATTTTTAGAATTTATCTATGTATTTGGCTGAGAAAAAACTTCTTAAGAAACACATTAGTTCGATTTACTGAAACATTTTAAAAACACTGTCGCGTGAAGAAACTTTATTCTGTGTGTTTAGTGGGGTATATAATGAATATAAGCTATAGTTATTTTTAAGCATATTTTTGACCTAAATGGATTATTTTTTAGTCAGAAATCAGGAATAACATATTAATCTCAAGAAAAAAGTTGTTGGATGACAGTAATGTTAAAATTTCTTAGATATTAGACGTTAAATGGGCCATCCAACTCTAGTTTTCCATACAAAAATTATTTCGATTTTCTATTTTTCGAAGGACGTTTTCATTCAATACTTTTTGCTAGTTCTTAGGATTTAACAGATAATTCAAAATTTCCAAGCATATCGACAACTTTTTATTTTGAAAGCACATTGGTAAAACATGATTATTGAAGAAATTATAGTTTTTAGCAGTTTTAATTTTAGTTGAATTATTTTTTAGTGTTCCGTACGGAACACTTATAAGATCACTTCGGTGTCTGTCCGTCTGTCTGTCCGTCTGTCCGTCTGTCCGTCTGTCACACCCGATTTTCTCCGAAACTATTTGTCATAGAAAGTTGAAATTTGGTAGTAATATAGGAATTGATGGCCTCATCAGAGCCATGTAGTTTTGAAAGTTAAATTTTGACTTAAGGGGTTGGTTTTGGGGGGTAAAATCGGAAGTGAAAAAAAAAATTTTTTACTAGATAATCGAGTGTGGTGTCAAATGAAAGCTTGTGAAAACACGAGTAAAAATATATATATATATATATATATATATATATATATATATATATATATATATATATATATATATGTATATATAATGTAATACTTGCGCGCACTTTTCTTTGTATTATTTTTAAAAAATCGCGAAAAATCGCTGTCCACCCGCCTTATCTCGGAAAGTACTTATCAAAAAATTTTGAAAAAATTCTGGAATATTCTCCACGGGGTGTAGATTGAACGAAAATTATCACGAGTGCATTACCTGTAATAATTTATCTGGTATATATAAAAAAAACAGAAATTTCAAGGTCATCAATTTTCAGTAAAGATTGGAAATAAACTTTGTTGAAACTTATTTGGGGTGTATTTTGTGAAGTCACTGATCATTTTATATCACCATAACATAAATTTTGACTTAAAGGATTCGTTTTTGAGGGGTGAAATCGGAAGTGAAAAAAAAAATTTTTTACTAGATCATCGAGTGTAGTGTCAAATGAAAGCTTGTGAAAACACGAGTTAAAAATATATATATAATGTAATACTTGCGCACACTTTTCTTCGCATTACTTTTAAAAAATCGTGAAAAATCGCTGTCCCCTACCTTATCTCGAAAAGTACTGATCAAAAAATTTTGAAAAAATCCTGGAATATTCTCCACGGGGTATAGATTGAACGAAAATTATCATTACCTTTAATAATTTATCTGGTATAGAAAAAAAAAAACAAAATTTTAAGGTGACCAGTTTTCATTAAAGATTGGAAACAAACTTTGTTGATAACTCATTTGGGGTGTGTTTTGTGAAGTCACTGATCATTTTATATTACCGTAACATAAATTTTGACTTAAGGGATTCGTTTTGGGGGGGTGAAATCGGAAGTGAAAAAATTTTTTTTATTCTAATTCATCGAGTGTGGTGTCAAATGAAAGCTTGTGAAAACACGAGTAAAAATATATATATAATGTAATACTTGCGCACCACACTTTCCTTCGTATTACTTTTAAAAAATCGTGAAAAATCGCTGTCTCCTATCTTATCTCGAAAAGTACTGACCAAAAAATTTTGAAAAAACCCTGGAATATTCTCCACGGGGTATAGATTGAACGAAAATTATCACGAGTGCATTACCTTTAATAATTTATTTGGTATATAAAAAAAACAAAATTTCAAGGTCACCAGTTTTCATTAAAGATTGGAAACAAACTTTGTTGATAACTCATTTGGGGTGTGTTTTGTGAAGTCACTGATCATTTTATACCACCCTAACAAAATTTTTTATTTTAAAAACAATCAACGTACGGAACACTAATTGTGCAAGTTCAACTTGCACTTGACGGGTTTTATTTTTTAATGTTTTTATTACTAATTTATTGCGAAATCAGACAAAATTATAGACCCCCAAATTTTAAAAGCGACTTTTTAATAAATAAAGCAAGCGCACGTTCCTATATTTATTAGATTTAGGCACGTTTGGCAACTTTTTTTTCTATTTTTAAGAAAAGGTAGATATTATCAGTACACTAATACATCCCTTGCATTAATGAAACAATCATTAAGACAAACACTAACACTAACCTTTAAATAAAATAACGAATATATATATATATATATATATATATATATATATATATATATATATATATATATATATATATATATATATATATATATGTATGTATGTATGTATGTATGTATGTATATAATCCTAATTTTAAATACTGGGAAACGCCCTTATAAGGAGAAGAGATGAGCAATCAAAGATCTGAAGGCTCTAGTATCTGCATTTTATTTTTATTATCGAACTTTCGCTGTCTAATGGTAGCTTCTTCTGATTCTAAAAATGCAAACCAGGCACAGAAAATAAACCAAAAACGTTCGTTTTTAAAAATGTGATTCAATGAATTGTAAGACTGTATGAGAAATTACTTACAAAAATTTAGCAGTTAATTCATCTCTGGTGAAGACAATAAAATTTGCATTTTTGTTGACCAGGTAGTAGGTATGATTTCAAAAATATGATAAAAGGGCACTTAGAGAGTTACGCAAGTATCAAAAATAAAACGTTGTCAATAAACATTAATCAAAAACACTTTTTAAGACAGAACACAACTGTAAGAAACACGATGATGTGTTGAAATGGTACTCCATTTTACAAATTTTTGTGACATCGAGTTTAGTATAGTAGTAGTATTTTTCAATTATATATATATATATATATATATATATATATATATATATATATATATATATATATATATATATATATATATATATATATATGTATATATATATATATATATATATATATATATATATATATATATATATATATATATGTGTATATATATATATATATATATATATATATATATATATATATATTATATTATTAATGATATTTATTTTTCAGTTTAAATTAATAAATATCATTAATAATAAATAATTTATCTAACAGTAGCATCCACAAAAAAATTTACCACATCCCTAACTTTATAACAAATATCACTAAATAAGTTACTAAACCCGATGTCAGAAAAATTTTAAAATAGAGTACCATTTCAACATCATGGTGTTTCTTACAGTTGTGTTCTGTCTTAAAAAGTGTTTTTGATTAATGTTTATTGACAACGTTTTATTTTTTTAGGTACTACGTAAATCACAAGAGAGGAGAAAACTATATATGTTGCTCAAACCGTCAAGATCAGTTCTTTTATTAATGTGTGATTTACCTTCCTCACACAATACCTCTGGATCGTCATTCTCTTCATAGTTCTTCGCCTTCGGTATTCTATAGCTCTCTCCCGTTACGTATTTATCCTCTGGGTGTCCCTTCTTTGGGTACATATTCTCATGGTTCCCGTGAAATTCTTTACAATTGCACTCCCATTTTATTAAAATTACTTAGTATATACCAAATAAATAAAACCCTCTTCACTTTTCAGTTCCTTTTCCAATCCCCCAATTCTCTCCTCAATAAGAAAAAATTATTTTTTCCTACGCCCCTTAATTTCCATACCGTTGAAAAACTGCGTTCCCAATGTATACTTTTCCTTTTATACCAAATTCCATTCTAATGACGTGGTACCTAATTTGTACTTAACCGGTTCTTTCCTGGTTATTCAACCTTTTTTCCCATTTATTTTAGGTGATCCCTTACTTCTGTCAGTTGGTTATCCTGTGTCAGCGCCTTGTCAAACTTGTCATTTCCCTTTTCAGGTCGCAGGTGGTTAATTAATTTTGATTTTTCAGCATCCAAGGTTTCTAGTGGCATCCTTGCTGTAAATGCCATATTTTTAAATTAATTTGTTAGTGAATAGTGGCTGCTTTATTTCAGTGTTGGTCTTTGTGTGACAATTGTTATTTATGGTCATTCTTGTTAGATTAATTTGCACACTGCATGTGAGTCACTTGCAATTTTTATTTTTATTTTGACATTCCTTCATAATAATAATACGTTTCTCTATAACAACAATACTTTTAAACAACAATAAGAATTTATCAATAATTATAAGATTGAAATTAAAATTACAAATTAAAAATTAATAATTAAAAATTAAACTTAACAATAACAAAATTTCCATGTCAACTTTCCTTATTGGTTGCTTCGTTATCTCTTTTTCAATTTGTGCCCTGATGAAGGTCCCAACCTAGGACCGAAATATTGGCTAAATGAATATAGTGTGAACATCTGTTGTTGCCCATTTGCCGAGTTCGCCAACTATTTTCATATCTTATATATATATATATATATATATATATATATATATATATATATATATATATATATATATATGTATATATATATATATATATATATATATATATATATATATATGTATATGTATATATATATATATATAATATATATATATATATATATATATATATATATATATATATATATATATATATATATATATATAGTCTTCGTACATAACCTAGTTATTATACTAAAGTGTATTTAGTTTTAAATATTCTTTAGCAATTTTTGGTAATATTAATAACCTTGTTACATTCGTTATAATGATAGGATATTGTTTCTACGTACACAGTAAATTCCTGCAGCTTTCTTTTAATATCAGTTACTCATTACAACTACTCATAAAATTATTTTTTAATAATAACATACGTGATACTACAACAAAAAAAACTAATCAACTGTGTATAATGAGTCTAACAAAAATTACGCACAGTATACAGAAAAAAAAGTTTCAAGGAAATATGTAACGAATACAAAATTATATTTAATTGCGATTATATTTTACCAACATTATACACTGCGTGGCTTAAATCTGTATTCATAAATTGTACAATTTTTTTTTTTTTTTATGGGTCTAGCACACGTGCCGCAGGGAAGTCCCTAAAGCGCTCCAGGAGCGGCACGAGTGCGGAAAAAAGCGATTCACGTTGTTCTTGAATCGCTATAGGGATATTTAGGTGTATTCCTATAAATTATTATAAAAATTCCATTTATTTAAGATACTATCAGAGCTTTACCAGTTTCAAAATCCCATCCACTATTTACAGAACAAAAATTGGACGAAATTGAAACTAACCTAGCTTAAAAGCTTATTGAATAAATCAGCAAAATCTACATTTCAGTATTACCAAAAATATTTGTAAAAGTTCTGTTTGTCACACTCTTAATTATGTAGTATTTAATTAAAGAGTATCTAATCTACATCAGCACAATACTTATTATAAGCGTGTTAAAGGAGTGTTGGGTCCTAAATTTGTGTCTTGATATGGAAAATCGAATAAAGGAAAGTTTCTTAGACATGTCGTAGGGACATTGAAACTTATTTGGGATAAGAATTTAGGTCGATCGAACAAGGCAAGCAAGTTCAACAAGAAGCGATGATATGCCTTCTATCAGAGAGAGGTTATACGTTACAAATTTGTCGTATCAATTCTACAGAATATTTGCTAAAAAGCTGCCGAATTTTGCCAACATCTCGTAGGGTTTAGATACAGAGGTTTCTAAATAACAGACGCTAATGATAATTTTTAAATTTTCAATCCCTTTGCTAATAAGCAAAAACACTATACACAAATATGGTAAAATTTCTTATGAATCACACTTCACTATATTAAAAGTAAACTGATGTTATAATGTTCAGAAAGTTTATCAAAATCTTGAGTTTTAACAGGTTGACTGCCGACCACTCCGATCGGAGTGCGTCGGGTCTCTTCGTCAACGCCGTCTACTCCGATCGAGTTCGACATGCGTTCTTACGAAACGTTTTAGTATTCCATCGGCGTTGTATATGAAACGTGTTTCTAGTGGTGGCGTTGCTTGAAAACGCAAGTTCTAACAGGTGCTTAAGTGGTTCCGCGGATTTGCTTTTGGTTTGGTTGTAATCTGCCGTACAATATGGACAATCAACCTGGGCCTTCTGGTATTAAAAAAATACATTGTAGTGATGAAAAAAAGGTATATGATAAGAAAAAGAAGCTAACTGACACTGAATTATTGCAGCTATTGGAAGAAAGCGGAGGTAGTAGTGACGAACATTACGTACCAGACACAGACGATAGTGATGTAAATTCAAGCTCCGAGTCCGAAGAAGAGAATTTTATAGACCCTATTCGGCCACATCAAACACTTCCTAGCCTTGATGAGATAAAATGGAACGACAGAGGTGCGTTAAAATAAATTTTGTTCCAGAAAACCCAGGAATTATTGGTGCAAATTCCAGGACAGGGTGCACCTATCGATTTTTTCGAAATGATCATTGATGATGATTTTTTACAAACTATTGTAGAATGAACGAACTCTTACGCAGTCGAGGTTTTGCTGCGCCCAGAAACAAGTACAAAATCACGTATTACTAATTTTAAAGATCTTACTCTTGACGAACTAAAAATTTTTTTGGCCCTGTTACTTCACACTGGCACAATATCCTTGAGCCGTCTTAACGATTATTGGAAAACTGATCCGCTATTTAATCTACCTGTTTTTAGAAAATATATGTCAATGAATAGATTTTTGCTTATCTTGAGGTGTTTGCATTTTACATCTCCAGATATGGATCCGGCAGATCAGCTAGGAAAGATTAGATTTGTGGCAGATTTTTTTAACAACAAGATGGGAGAAATTTACTATCCTGGAAGAGAGTTGTCTTTGGATGAAGCTATGGTAATTTATCGGGGTCGTCTCCAGTTTAAACAGTATATCAAGAATAAGCGTCATAAGTATGGTATGAAGTTATACATGCTGACAGAGCCGAATGGACTTATTTTGAAATTTAGTGTCTACGAAGGTGCGACAGATGTTTATGGTGGAAGCGGACATACTGAAAAGATTGTTTTACATTTATTGGAGGAAAAAATTGGATGTGGGACATGCTGTTTATCTAGACAATTTTTATAATAGTGTTAATTTAGTTAGGAAATTACTTCAACAAAATACATACTGCACTGGTACGCTGAGAGCTGAGAGGAAAGATAATCCGAAAGAGATAATGAGTGCAAACTTAAAACGTGGTGAGAATAAATCTATGTTTTGCAATGGAGTGCATGTCGGAAAATGGCGCGATAAACGCAATGTTCAATATATTTCAACAGAATTTGGAAACGAAATGGGCATTTTTAAAAACAAAAGAAATCAAGAATCTGAAAAAACCTTCCGCAATCATTGGATATAATGCTTTTATGTCCGGTATAGACAGACAGGATCAAATGATGGCATATTATCCTTGCAGCCGTAAAACCATTCGGTGGTACAAAAAGTTATTCATGCATGTGCTGCAAATGAGCATGATAAACGCCTATTTTTTGTACAATAAATATTCGCGGTCTGACCAGTTACGATTATATGACTTCCGATTGGATGTCATAAGAAATTTACTAGCCAGACGACCAATTACTAATTTGCCGCAAATTCCTCCAGGCCAAATAAATGTCCACAGCATTAGCAAAGTAGAAAAAAGTTAGTGAAAAAAAAGGAACTAAGAGAATAAAACGGGTAAGCAGAAAGGAATGCAAAGAATGCAGGAAAAATAAAATAAGAAAGCAAACAGTGTATGAATGCAAAATGTGCCCTGGACAACCAGGTTTTTGCCTTAATTGCTTTGAGGATTACCATAAAAACGTACAAAAATGATTTAGAAATAAATGTTTTGAGTTCATGAGTTCGATTTATTATTTCTTTACTTATTTAATTGGACACTCCGATCGGAGTGTTCGGCATCTAGTAAAAATTTTCACTTGCAATGCCGATTACTCCGATCGGAGCGAAATTTTTTTTTCTAATATTTTGAATGGCACATAAAAAAAACACATCCAAGACTCATTTTAATTCATATTTACCACAATAAAATAAAAATATTTGGAAAAATCTTACCGGCGTCAACCACAAACTCAAAAATATAGATCGGCAGTCAACCTGTTAAGGCAGTCCTCTGTATCATCTATTATGTTATAGATGTCTATGTCGTCAGTATACGATAGAAAATTGGCATTATGAAAACAGTTTATGATATTGTTAATATATATTATGAAAAGAGGAGCTTCCAAGGGACTGGCCTGAGGCACATTTTGGTTTGCTAAAAATGCGCTCGAACATACCGTTACCTATCACTTAAAAATATTAGAACAAATTAATCTGTAAATATCGTTTTACGAAAAACTAATGCCGTTCATTTATTATATTTCTATTAATCCATTGTAAATATTTTCTAAAACATTTTAGCAAAATGTTAAAAACTACTTGTATGTCAGTAATTATTTAAATATTGCCAAATACGTTATTAGCAAGTTATCTAACTAATAGGCGACAACAGAGCAATGTCGTGACTCAGTTGAGTAAAGCGCCACCGGGGCGTATACTCTGAGATCGTGGGTACGATTCCCACCGGCATCAAAAAATGTTTTTTTAATTTTCTTGTGGTTGGCTCTTTACCTTCATATATTTTCCTGTTTGTTGATGTTTTCGGGGACCTTAAACCGATAGTATTTTCTATCCATTTCGACTTTGATCAAAAATATGACTTACGTAATCCTTAACGTTTATTATATGAACGGACGAAAGAATAATATTGATGTCTCCATTTTTGAGCAATGCCAATACGAGTGACGTCGAGGAAATGGAAAAATCGTTCTCAAGGGTGGGGAGAAGACGATAAAAAGGATCTCCAGCTAACAGGCGGCAGCAAGCTTAATTGGTTAGAGCACAGGAGCGTATATTCCGAGAATGTGGATTCGATCTTCACCAAATCGAAAAACATTTTTTAATTCTCCCTCTGGATGTTTCTTTACCTGGTTGTGTGTTTCCCGTTTATATAATTTTTTGTTAAGATTTACATGATAGCTCAGTTGCCAGGGGTTCTGAGCTCTCATTAAATGTTAACAGGCCGCATTTTGGTACACAGGTAGTTTTTTGCACATAGAATACGATAAAAACGATAAAAGTTCGCTAAAATTCAATGTATGCTAAGCTTACAAAATCCAAAATAATATCAAAAATTCGGTTTTTCGTTAATATCTCGGAAAATAAAAAAGATACCACCATATGAGAGAGCAGAAAATTTTACAAAAAAAAATAGTATTTACGAGGAAGGATTGAAAAGTTCGCCGCCTAGTCAAGAAAACAAAATAAAATACGTACAAGAATATTTTTCTTTTTCGACGTTATCTCCACCTAGCTCTATGCACTTCTTCCAGCTGCTTTTCAAAGCTTCCACACCTGTTTGACAAAAAGATTCCTCAAGGTCTTCAAAATACTGGTTAACTGCAGCTTCGACTTCTTCACTTGATGAAAATTTTTGGCCACCGAGGTGTTTTTTTAGGTTTGGAAACAGATGAAAGTCCGAAGGTGCCAAATCAGGAGAATAAGCCGGGTGAGGGAGCAATTCGAAACCACAATCACGAATTTGAGGCATAGACTCAACAGACGTGTGAACGCGAGCCTTGTCCTAATGGAACAAAACTTTTTTTCCCAGTAATCCTGAACGTTTTTCTTTAATTTCTTGACGTAAACGGCGCAAACGGGTGCAATAGTAAATCGAGTTTATTGTTTCGCCTTTCGGAAGATAGTCATCATTTTTCCAGCCGACAGAATTGCCTTCGCTTTCTTTGGGGGCGGTTCACCAGATTTTTTCCACTGGTTGGGTTGTTGTTTTGACTCTGGAGTACAGTGATGAACCCAGGTTTCGTCCATTGTCACAAACCTGTTAAGAAAATCTTGCAGATCAGCCCCAAACATCTCCAGACAGTCGCGAGAAATCGTGAGTCGAATTCGTTTTTGTTCAACTGAAAGCAATCTGGGGACCCACCTAGCGGAAACCTTTGAAAATCCAAGTTCGTTGGCAATGATGTCTTGTGTTCGTTCATACGAGATGCCTATAGTGTCTGCCATCTCCGGCCTTTCAATATGAGATCACACACTTTGCCGATGTTTTCTTCAGTCGTAGACGTTGTGAGCCGGCCGAAGCGAGGGTCATCTTCGATGCTCTCTCGTCCACGTTTAAATTCTGCAACCCATTTTTTCACAGAGGTATATGACGGAGCAGATTTCCCTAGTGCTGTTTTCATATCATCGCGAATCTCCTTTGGTGTTAATCTTTTTTTTACAGGTACTTGATGACCGCACGTTGTTCAATTTTTTCCATTTTTTCAAAAATGCTGCACTTGGTCTCACTAAACTCGTTCTAACCTAAAAACCACAAATTTTACTGCAACAAAATTTTACACTGTGACAACCAAAGAAAGTATGAACTTATTGAGGGTACTATAATAAAAATATTATAATTATTTTTTGGTGAGGCCGCGAACTGTTCAATCCATTCACGTAGATCAGGGGTGCTCAAACGGTCGATCGCGATCGACAAGTCGATCGCGAGTGCTTTTTGAGTGAGGAAAAAATTCCGATATAGAACTATTCACAGATTTTGTTTTAGGTAACTATGTTAAAACAAAATGTAATGAATAAACTACTAAAATTTATTCGATCCGCAATTAGGCCAGAATAACCCCCTCATCGCTTTCTTTTATCGTAATAACCCCCTGCTAGCGGCAAAAGGTGGCTTTATCAAAGGAACGCGCGGTACTTGTCAAAGAAAAGCCGCGTTTTTGATTCCCGCCGATTTTTCTAGAAACTTCGGGCGGCGTGTTTGACGGGAACATTCGAGACTTCGTTCGCGCCGATATAAATGTTGCGCCTGCAGTTGTAACTTGAAGGCGATACATCGATACAAAGTTTATTAATAAATAGTCCAAAATGAGTGTGGCGAAGAAAAGTAAAACTTATCATTTTAATAACGATTGGGAGGAAGAATCTTTCTTTTGTGTGGTAAAGGATAAGTGCATAAGTCTCATTTGCGGTGCGTCAGTTGCAATACCTAAGCGTGGGAACTTAGAGAGGCATCATAAAACGGTTCGTAACAACTATAAAAAGGATTTTCCGTCACAGAGTGAATTAAGAAAACGAAAAGTACGTGATTTGATAACTTGTTTAAAAAAAGAACAAACCATGTTCACAAGACCAGCCAAACAATCAAAAGCTGCAACGATCGTGTCATTTAAAATATCTCATATATTGGCGAAACACAAGAAACCATTGATGATGTATTGGTTGTGAAGGAAGCATTTATTGAAGCGGGTGATTTTAAAAATAAAACAAAGATTATGTCTGCTATTAGAGAACTTCAGTTATCTCGTCCGACTGTCACAAGGCGTGTTGAAGTCATGAGTCAGGACATGGCAGATAAACTCAAACATGATATCATGGAATGTACATACTTGTTTTTACAGTTCGACGAATCCACCGATATGACAGACACTGCCCAGCTGTGTATTTTTATTCGGTATTCAATGACATGTCGGCTAAGGAAGAGTTTTTGACAATGATTCCTCTGAAAGGAAAGACCCGTGGCGAAGATATATATGACGTTTTCTTCAATTTTGTAACAAACTACAAGCTACCAATATATAAACTAGTGTGCATTACAACCGATGGAGCACCAGCAATGACTGCAAACGAAAACGGTTTTGTGGCATTGTGTCGAGCTAATGATGATTTCCCTTCATTTTTCTCCTTCCATTGCATTATACATCAACAAGTTTTGTGTTCAAAAGTTCTAAACATGGAGGAGATTATGGGCATTGCAATAAAAATTGTGAATTCTATCCATGCACGTAGCTTGCAACGACGGCTCTTTAAATTGCAGTTGGAAGATAGTGAGTCAGCTGAACACACTGATTTAGTTCTTTACACGGACGTCAGGTGGTTGAGTCGCAGAAAATTCCTAGAAAGGTTTCAAGAATTATTGCCCGAAATAACAGCTTTTCTGGACGAAAGAGGTTATGACACTCAGATGCTGAAAAACGGAAAATGGCTGACTGATTTGGCATTTTTGACAGACATCACAATGCATTTAAACACCATTAATTTGGAGCTTCAAGGTAAAGGAAAAACTATTATTGAGATGATTAGCACAATAAACGCATTCAAAAGTAAATTGCAACTTATGATAGATCAACTGAAAAGAAAGGATCTGAAAAATTTTCCGTCTTTGAAAGCAAGGATTCCTCAGTTGAATTATGATATTTATGAGGCAGAATTATCAAATATTTTGGGCCAATTCGAAATACGTTTTCATGATTTCAGTAAATTGGCAAATATCGCATCATTTATGAGTTATCCTTTTTCGTGTAAAAACATTGAGGAATTAGCTACTGAAATAGCAAGATTCTGGTGTTTTATATCTGAAGATAAATATCCGAATCTAAGGCAAATCGCCCTTCAACTGACAGCAATGTTTGGGTCAACTTACTTGTGCGAGTCTGCATTTTCTGAAATGAAGATAATTAAGTCAAAATATCGCAATCGACTAACTTTTTTTTTTTTTTTTTTATGGGTCTAGCACACGTGCTGCAGGGAAGTCCCTAAAGCGCTACAGGAGCGGCACGAGTGCGGAAAAAGCAATTCACGTTGTTCTTGAATCGCTGTAAATTATACTCGGTGGGAAACACAGCGCTGTGCAAATTATTTCAAAGGGATGACGTTCTCCATATAAAAGATTGCTTGAAAAGCGTTGTACGCAGAGTAACAAGATGAACCTCATACGGATGCGAAGCACCAGCGCGACGTCTATTTCTAACATTCTAGCTTTGGGAGGAATTAAGCGGGCTACATCCTTCGAACACTTTCCATGAAAATACTTGTAGAACTGACGAACATATGTCATCATGCTTGCGATTAGCACTCGGTAATTACGTACCATCTTATGAAAAGTATGCTGAGGACATGCAGTGCCACGCTTCAACATCCAAAGTCACTCTTCAGTTAAGTTTAGACACTAGAACTCGTTTGTTTTGTAAGAACCAAAAAACTCGCAATTTTGAATAATTATGAGTTTTTTCATTGACATTTTAGAGCAGACCTACACTTACCTTGACTAAAAAAATGCATATTGTGCGGAAAAAACTAATATCTATGCCACGATACACCCTACCTAGACGACGATCCTGCATCACACTTACTTGCAGCCTCTCAGAGTCGATCAAATCGTAGTCTAACAATATTGAGGTAGATCGCCAGCAGTTCAAGTTTGAGCACCCCTGACGTAGATGTTTTGCCAGATTTGTTTTATTAGCGTGAGAATTTATTTAAAATTCGGAGAGATGATTCAAAAAGTGTAGCACGCCAAACAGGTTAATTTGAAAGTCTACGCGCACCGCTGGAATGTTAATCGATATTACTTGTTTTCAGAGATAGCTTTTTGAAGAGGAGACTTTCACCTTTCCGATGATACTAATAGTTTTTATTTTTGTTGCTTTATAATTTCTAAAACTTAAAACGAAATTTTGTTTACATCAGTTTAACAGGAATACAGTAAATTACAAATCTATAATATATATAAAATGCAACGTCTCTCTCTCTCTCTGTCTGTCTGTCTGTCCGTTAGTGCGCTTATCACTGTAGAACCACTTATCCGATTTACGTACTTTTTTTTTAAAACATACATATGTTCTCTGGTCAGGTTATAGGCTATATTTTATTACGATAGGTAGCATAAGGAATGAGCAGTGACGATAATAGTGAATGAAGTCGGAAAAAAGTTTGCCGCTAGCGCGTACCCTTGCAATACACAGCCTAAACCCTTAAATATGGAACAATATTATGTAGCAGAGAATATCTATAATATATATAAAATGCGATGTCTCTCTGTCTGTCTGTCTGTCCATTAGTGCGTTTATCACGTGAGAACCAGTTATCCGATTTACGTGTCTTTTTTAAATTCATACATATATTCTTTGGACAGGTTATATAATAATAATAATAATTTATATCTATAATATATAAAACGCAACGTCTCTCTGTCTGTCTGTCTGTCCGTTAGTGCGCTTATCCCTCGAGAACCACTTATCTGATTTACGTGATTTTTTAAATTCATACCAGGTTATAGATATATATTTTATTACATCTATAATATATATATATATATATATATATATATATATATATATATATATATATATATATATATATATATGTATATATATATATATATATATATATATATATATATATATATATATATATATATATATATATATATATATATATATATATATACATATATATATATATATATATATATGTATATATATATATATATATATATATATATATATATATATGTCTGTCTGCCTGCCTGTCTATCTGTCTGTCCGTTAGTGCGCTTATCACTGGAGAACCACTTATCCGATTTAAGTGCTTTTTTTTTAAAACATACATATGTTCTCTGGCCAGCTTATCTATCTATAATATATATAAAATGCAACGTCTCTCTGTCTGTCTGTCTGTCTGTCTGTCTGTCCGTTATTGCGTTACATGCTTTTTTTTTAAACAAACATATGTTCTCTGGCCAGGTTATAGGATATATTTTATTTCGTTAGGTAACATAAAGAATAAGCAGTGAATCAAGTCTGAAAAATGGTTACCGTTAGCGCGTTCTCTTGCGATACACTGCCCAAACCATTAAATATGGAACAATATCATGTTGCAAAGAATATAATAGATATAAAATGCAACGTCTTTTTGTCTGTCTGTCTGTCCGTTAGTGCGCTTATCACTTGAGAACCCCTTATCCAATTTACGTGTTTTTATAAATTTATACATATGTTCTATATAATTCGATATAAGCCTAGATAATGGAAGATAAGGTGAGATAATGGAAGATAAGGAGAAATAATGGAAGATAAGCCGAGATAAGCCTCGATAATGGGAGATAAGGTGAGATAATGGAAGATAAGTATAAATAATGGGAGATAAGTAGAAATAATGGGAGATAAGCAGAGATAAGTCTAGATAATGGGAGTTATGGTGAGATAATGGGAGATAACGAGAAATAATGGGAGATAAGAAAAAATATTGCGAGATAAGTCGAGATAAGCCTAGATAATGGGAGATAAGGAGAAATAATGGGAGATGAGCAGAGATAAGCCTAGATAATGGAAATTATCTAGGCTATAGATAAGGAGAAATAATGGGATATAAGGGGAAATAATGGGAGATATTTTATTATGTTGGGTAACATAAGGAATAAGCAGTGACGATAGTAGTGAATCAAGTCCACGCGAGCGGAGCCGCGGGCCGGCTAGTATTTAATAAATATAGTATTTAAAAAAAATCCTTGCGCATATATCATTATTATACCTTAAGTTTCAATATAAGAATAATTAAAAATACCCATATTGTCTGTATTATTTAGAAACTGAATTTTAAAATATGAAACTTGGCCTGCTGTAGTGCGCCGCCAGCAATTTTACGTTCAAAACAGTACGAAATGGTCAAAAAGTCGGACAATTTTTTTTTTTAGTTACAATTAAAAGGATTATGGCCTTAACTTTTCTTTTTTTTTTCTTATAATTTCTGAGAATGGATTGAGTGGATATTAATATTAAAAGAACTAAAGAAATTAAACATACACTAGCTCAGTTTTTTCTTGGTAGAGTAATATGGGTAAGAGCTAATTTTTTATACGTCTTTTGGAAATAGTCTCTTTAGTTGTTTAAAAATTTTTTGGTTGTACGGATTTTGGGCTCCATTCATTTTGAAATAAAAAAGGAGCTAACTTCAGCTAAAAAAATGAAAAAATACTGAAGGATTATGTAGGTGTTAAGAATAATTTTGATATGGTACAACCGTTGCGCCCTGAAAAGTAAAATAGGTGATTCAGTGAAATGCTAGCCTTAAATAAGAAAAAAAGGTTTATTGATGACAAAATTAACAGTTCTAAATTCGCTACACTACTATTACTCTTATTACTAAAAAAAAATCCCTTAGTCTAATAGGTGGTATTATTAAATAATCTTTAAATCAGGATTTTTAATTAAATCTTTGTTAAACACGATGTTGAAGGTTCATGAGGTTCACTTCACGAGTTACCAGTTCGATACGATGTAAAACACACTTGTCAGCGGGAAATTAGGTCTACGGATTGATATACTGATGACTTACGGTTTTTCTATGAGTTTTTGGCCTGTCCTGGTGAGATATTCATAACACTGATGTCTCCATCTTGGCTACCCCAGTTCCCTTTGGGCTACTAACCTTTTTGACCCCTAAAGGTCTGGGAATAAACAGAATATTTCAAGGAAAAAGGACTTGAACTTGAACACTCAAACCGTTTTGCACTACTACATCACTAATATATCAGTACGGCAACTTGATAAAAAAAAAAGCCTACTGGGCGGCTTTCTGAAGAAAAAGCCCTTACTTTGGCTTCACAAAATATCTGCCCTACTTCATCTCGGCCGGGAAAAAAGACCTAGATCCATGCCATCCGGACCCTTAAATATCTTTCTCCCTTTCGTAAAATCACGTCTTCAAGATGACTATTTCCCGGATACAAATATCTAGCCAATCGACGCATTAAAAGCGAATTCTATAAATCCAGTAGATAACCCGCAATGCACACTGTAATATAAACGGCTCAAAAATTTGAATGAACTACATTGCTTAAAAGTTAGTAAACACTGCAATAAATATAAAAATGGGGAAAAAAAGGAAATCATAAGGAGAAAAACAGTAACATAACATGATCTTAAAATCTAGGAAAAAATTATTGTTACAGTATAGTTGATATTAAAAAATTATTAAAAACTTTAAAAAAACTTTCTCTTTTTTTTGTAATCTTGCTCTTAAAAAAATGTTCATGATAAACGTATTTTTTGCTTGTTATTAATCATACAACTTAAACTTAGAATAAAAAAAATATTTAAAGGTGGAACATAAAAGCCTAAGCTTTAAGTATAATGTATTTATATTTCAATTAAATATCCAAGCACAAAAAAAACAGTTATTGAAAACACAAAATTACTCGAAGAAATTAAATGAATTACGTACCCTCTGGCCGTCATATTGGATCCGTCATTTTGATTTTTTAAAATCTGTCAATGTATTCTTAATCAATACCCCGAGAAACCCCTTAATAGCCAATTTTAAAATATTTAACGGTATACAGAAACGTTAATTTAATTATAAGTGAGCATAATTCCCACTACAACTGAAGGAGTTAAACCAGTCATTTTATTTTAAATTAATAAAATATATATATAAAATAATAAATATAAAAATAAAAAAAATAATCTATATACTATTAGTTTTTAGATATCTTTTTTATTTTTAGAGATATTTGCGAAGAACCGAATTTTTCATTTTAGTTTCGATTTTGTAAGCTTAACGTACACTTTAGAGCAGCAAACTTTTTATTGTATTCTACATCCAAAGAGTTGCCTGTATCCCAAAATGCAACCTGTTAACATTTAGTAAGAGCTTTTCGTCAAAATTTGCCTCTGATGACTAGACTATGACAGATATGAATTATTGTACGGGAAATTGTAATTTCCATTCCTGAAAATACTATTTCCTGAACAAAAAATTGTACGGAAAGTAATAATTTTTCGAACTAATGCACAACAAATATTTATATTAACATAAATACACTCCTCGTGATAATACCAGACATAATATCAACAGAGAATATTTTAATCCTTTCTGAAATTTTGTTACTAATGAGACATTCTATGCCTGAATATGCGTATCTGGATAAGCTTCCTGCTTTGCCCTCTTTATGTCACTCACCTTCGTAATACAGACGAATGGAGGATTACATTTTAAAGGTTCAGGGTTTTGCCAAAAAAAAAAACACTTTTTGGTTATAAATTATTCTCTATATTTTAAAATTCACTGGGTTACTGTACATAAATTTATGCACATTAAACAGTGTTTTAAGTAAATTTCAAACAGTATAATTACACAGCCCCACAAAAAAAAAAGTGGGGTATACTTTTGATGCGATATATCAGATCCGTAGTATTTTTGCCCGCTGATCACGAATCTGACGTCAGAATATCGCCATCACATCTCACTTTTTTTCTAACCTCAAAAAATTGGTAAAAAATTAGTAAAAATTAAGAAAAATATACTCCTAAAAAATTGATTCAAGCTTTTTCATGAATCCAAAGATGTATTAATATGTATTCGGACACGCTAAGGTAATATTCATCGGTTGGATTGAGCCATACAGTTCTGTTTTCTTTCTAACCTCAATAAATCAGACAGATATAGTGCTTCTCGAATGCAAAAACGAATTCAAATTAAAATTCAACCGATCCTTACCAAATTTGGTACACGGGGATTTTTTTGGGTCGCTGATCACGAATCTGAGGTTGGATTTGCAAAAATCAAGATGGCAGATGTTTTCGCGGCATTTTGAACGCCGAGAAAATTCATCGGTCGATTTTTATTCTTCTACCTGCATCCAGGGCACCTCCACGTGGTGACGGTGGGCAACGGTGTTACTCCACTAGCCGGCAGAGTCCCTGGATAACGGCTTAGATGCCGTCATGGCAGGTAGAAGAAAGAGAATTACGATGCAGGGACTCGGAAACCCAGTATCGGCGGTTGGTCAGGGTGGGAAAGCGGGCCCGCAGCCGTCGTCATCCAGCGACCGTAGCTCTTCATGTGTGGGTGACTTGGCTCATATAGAGTATAATGCTACAAGAAAACGGTCTCACGTACAAGGACTTTTCATAAGTGCGATAAAAACAGTGATTCATTTTGTTATATTTGCTGTCAACACGTATTGAGTAAAATGGGGTCACCGATAACGCATAAGATTAAAACCTTATATAAAGATTGTTTTAAACATTGAAATACAGCACCAGGATACAGATTGGGTTCCCCACATCATTTGCAGTTCTTGCAAAATAATGTTGTACATCAATAAGAAGGCGATTAAATATTCCAGACCAGCAATATGGAATAGACCATACAGTGAAAATGATTGCTACTTTTGTATGAATGTTGTATCTAGGCATAACCGAAAAAATAAAAGCACTATTACTTATAACGATGTTTCGACAGTAACAAGACCAACTAAACTAATTCCTGAACCACTTGATGCTGATGTTATGGAAACAAATGATTTCACCTTATCAGTTCATGCCGAAAACATTGAGACTGTCGAAAAAGATTCAAACACTGTTACTAATGAATGTTCTAGTGACAACCTATCATATACTAGTGACACAGATAAAGAATTTCTACCATATAAACCGTAAACCAGAACCAATACTCGTATCACAGTCAGAACTTAGTGATCTAGTCAGAGATTTAGGCTTATCCAAAGATGGTTCAGAGCATCTTGCTTCCTTTTTAAAGAAAAGACATTTACTTAAGCCAGAAGCTACGATTTCTTATTATAGAAACAGAGATGAAGAATTTCAAAAATATTTCACAATGGACGAGGAATTGTCACTTCCATATTGTACCGATGTAAAAGGTCTAATGGATGAATTTCAAAATAACTCATACGATCCTGAAGAATGGAGACTGTTCATTGATTCTTCTAAACGGAGCATTAAGGCAGTTTTGCTGCATAATACCAACGTTTACGCTCCCATTCCGATTGCTCATTCCACAGTTATGGAAGAGCAATATGAAAAAATGAAGCAGCTTTTGATAAAAATAAAATATGCTGATCATAACTGGAAAATTTGTGGAGATCTGAAAATTGTAACAATATTGCTTGGCCAACAGTCAGGGTTTACACTTTATCCCTGTTATAAATGTCTGTGGAATAGCAGAGACAGGGAACGTCAACGCCAACAAGAGAATCGTTCACTCCTGGTGAAAATAATGTATTGTTTCCACCATTGGTAGATCCAGGAAAAGTTCTTATTCCCCCGCTTCACATTAAGCTTGGACTTATGAAGCAATTCACGAGAGCATTAGATACAAACGGCCCATGTTTCAAATATTTACATAAAAAATTTCCGAAATTTTCTGAAGCTAAAATTAAGGCAGGCGTATTTGACGGGCCACAAATAAGAAAATTGTTTCAAGATTCATTATTTGTTACTAAAATGAATAAAGTTAAAAAAGCTGCTTGGCTTAGTTTTAAAGAAGTCGCAACAAACTTTTTGGGAAATAATAAAAGTCCTAAGTACAAAGAAATAGTCGAGAAAATGGTAAAAAATTTTCAAACATTAGGTTGCTTAATGAATCTAAAATTACATTTCCTGGACTCCCACATCGATGATTTCCCAGATAATCTTGGTGACTATAGTGAGGAGCAATGGGAACGTTTTTCACCAAGATCTGAAAATCATAGAAAATCGGTATCAAGGACGATAGGATGACAATATGCTAGCGGACTATTGCTGGTCGCTAAAAAAAAGAGAAACAAGTCCTCAAAAGCGTTTAGGCAGAAAGCCTTTGAATAGGTCATTCGCGGAAAAAAGAACAAGATACAGCCAAAAAAAGGAAAGTTAGGCGCGGGTCTAACCTTCGCAATTCTAGGGCTTAAGGGTCTACTATTTGAGAGTATATGGTTTAAAAGTTCTGGTTTTGAGTTTATTGGGTCTCATTTTTAAAGTTACAGGGTTATTGAGGTCTATTTTTTGAGGTTACAGGGTGTGGGAGTCTAAGGTTTCAGAGTTTAGGGTTTAAGAATATCAGGTTTGAGGATTCCCCAACTGTATACCAAATTTGGTAGGAATCGGTTGGTTTTCAAAAATTTTGTCCGCCATCTTGGATCCGCCATTTTGAATTTTGCAAATCCGACCTCAGATTCATGATCAGCAACCCAAAAAACCCCCGTGTACCAAATTTGGTAAGAATCGGTTGAATTTTAATTTGAATTCGTTTTTGCATTCGAGAAGCACTATATCTGTCTGATTTATTGAGGTTAGAAAGAAAACAGAACTGTATGGCTTAATCCAACCGATGAATATTAGCTTAGCGTGTCCGAATACATATTAATACATCTTTGGATTCATGAAAAAGCTTGAATCAATTTTTTAGGAGTATATTTTTCTTAATTTTTACTAATTTTTACCTATTTTTTGAGGTTAGAAAAAAATTGAGATGTGATGGCGATATTCTGACGTCAGATTCGTGATCAGCGGGCAAAAATACTACGGATCTGATATATCGCGCATCAAAAGTATACCCCACTTTTTTTTTGTGGGGCTGTAGTATTAAAGAAGCCAAAAATTATTAAACATGCAAAAAAATATAGTGGCTTGTCAGACGAAGAATGTCAGTATATTTGGCTCCTGCGTTAAAAGTTCGGGAGGTCAAAAAATAATGAGCGTTCTATTTCATAGTTCGTTAACTGGCCTAGGTGAAGATGACAATGTTAAACATCTCGCGATACAATGACAACAGCAGAAAACATTTAAGAACAATATCTCATAAGATATTTTAAACTTGTAATTCACCAGTGATAATAAACGCACGACAATGTTAAATAACCGGTCAAGTGCAAGTTGAACTTGCGCAATTAGTGTTCCGTACGTTGATTGCTTTTCAAATAAAAAATTTTGTTACAAAGGTGTAAAATGATCAATTACTTCGCAAAACACACCCCAAATGAGTTTTCAACAAAGTTTGTTTCCAATCTTTACTGAAATCTGATGACCTTGAAATTTTTTGTTTTTTTTATATACCAGATAAATTATTAAAGGTAATGCACTCGTGATAATTTTCGTTCAATCTATACCTCGTGGAGAATATTCCAGAATTTTTTCAAAATTTTTTGATAAGTACTTTTCGAGATAAGGCGGGTGGACAGCGATTTTTCGCGATTTTTTTAAAATAATACAAAGGAAAGTGCGCGCAAGTATTACATTATATATACATTTTTTACTCGTGTTTTCACAAGCTTTCATTTAACACCACACTCGATTACCTAGTAAAAAAATTTTTTTTTCACCTCCGATTTCACCCCCAAAAACTAACCCCTTAAGTCAAAATTTAACTTTCAAAACTACATGGGTCTGATGAGGCCATCAATTCCTACATTATTACCAAATTTTAACTTTCTATGACAAATAGTTTCGGAGAAAATCGGGTGTGACAAACAGACGGACAGGCAGACTGACAGACACCGAAGTCATCTTATAAGTTTTCCATACGGAACACTAAAAAAATGAAAGATAAAAGTCTAAGCTTTAAGTATTAAATATTTATATTTCATTTAAATATCCAAGCACAAAAAAAAAACAGTTATTGGAAACACAAAACTACTCGAAGAAATTAAATGAATTACTTACTCTCTGGCCGTTATATTGGATACGCCATTTTGAATTTTTTAAATCTGTCAACGGATTCTTAATCAATACCCCGAGAAAGCCTTAATAGCTAATTTCAAAATATTTTACAGAAACGTTAATTTAATCATAAATGAGCATGATTCCCACTACAACTGGAGGGGTTAAACCAGTCATTTTATTTTAAATATTTTTTTTACCATAAAACAAAAAAAAAATCTATATACTATGTTTTTGTAAAATTTCCCGTTCTTTCACGTGATGCTATTAAATTTTGGATATCTTTTTTTATTTTTAGCAATATTTGCAGAGAACCGAATTTTTCATTTTAGTTTCGATTTTGTAAGCTTAACATACATTTTAAAGCAGCAAACTTTTTATCGTATTCTACGTCCAAAGAGTTACCTGCATGCCAAAATGCAACCTGTTGATATTTAATAAGAACTTTTCGTCAAAATTTGCCTCTGACGACTGGGCTATGACAGATATGAATTATTGTACAGGAAATTGTAATTTCCAGTCCTGAAAATACTATTTCCTTAACAAAAAATTGTAGAAAAAGTAATAATTTTTTTGAACTAACGCACAAAAAATATTTATATCAACATAAATACACTCCTCGTGATAATACCAGACATAATATCAACAGAGAATATTTTAATCCTTTCTGAAATTTTGTTACTAATGTGACGTTCTATGCCTGAATATGCGTATCTGGATAAGCTTCCTGCTTTGCCCTCTTTATGTCACTCACCTTCGTAATACAGACGAATGGAGGATTACATTTTAAAGGTTCAGAGTTTTGCCAAAAAAAAATACTTTTTGGTTATAAATTATTCTCTATATTTTAAAATCCACTGGGTTACTGTAGATAAATTTATGCGACATTAAACAGTGTTTTTAAGTAAATTTCAAAGAGTATAATTATTAAACACGCAAAAAAAATATAGTGGCTTGTCAGACGAAGAATGTCAGTAATTATGCTCCTGCGTTAAAAGTTCGGGAGGGCAAAAAAATAATGAGCGACTCGAACATGTCATGTTTCGTTCTATTTCATAGTTCGTTAACTGGCCTAGGTGAAGATGACAATGTTAAACATCTCGCGATACAATGACAATAGCAGGAAGCATTTAAAAACAATATGTCATAAAATATTTTAAACTTATAATTCACCAGTGCGTTTATTGCACTGCTAAAAAAGATTAATATACAATTAAACTGCAATTTGGGAAACCTGTTGTTGTACTTTGAGACTGGTTCATTTTCATTACAATTAAGAGTTGACAAAATAAAATTTAAAGTTCAGGCAGAAAGCACAGAGAAACTTTACTGTCATCTCTACGAATATTTGTGATATTCTGTTCCCCTTATTTTCTTTCAAGGCATTAATATAGTTAGTCGGCCTTTATTGTTAGAGATCTTTTCTCTTTACGTTCAAAGCTTCCCTTTTCTTTAACATGATCCATAAGAAAGGTTGAAGGTTACGAAATATTTAGTAAAAAAAGCTTCCTTTTAAATTCAATTATCTAAAAACCATTTTTTTGCACCATTGTATTGTATAAAATAAATATTTATCGTCCGTGAAAAATATAGACGAAAGAAAAGTTATATTTCGGCTTTAGCGGACCAAAACTGTGCTCTTTGCTCTTGTACCAAAACTACGGGCATTCAAAACTATCGACTACCCGGGCGTGCCATCTGTAAATTACCAAACTAGGACATACATGTTTCGCTCTATAGCATAGCTCGGTAGCCAGCCTTGGCGGAGGCAGCAGCCAGTATTAACAGAATAAGTTTAAAAGTCATACACCCGGAAGTGTCGGTAGCCAACAAACCTCAGCGCCATCCAGTGTGAAACCGCCAAAACTATTAATTCAAGATCAAAACTCATAGGTACAATAACAATAGTGCCTTTACCGAATAAGATATGAATCCGGCTATTATGTTAAGTAAATACTCGTACAAGTAGTAAAAATAGAGTTACCACTAATGGTGGTTTAGATAGATAAAGAAACACTGCTGAACCCGGTATATATTATTCGCCCCCGTCTTCACTTTTTGGCGATTTTTCTGACAGGTTCGCACTTCCAATCTCACCAGGAGGGTGAAGTACTAAAGTGATCTCTATACAGGAGGCCTCAATATTCCCTTTTATATTGATGTTTATTTTTTAGAGCTACTGCTAAACATTTAATAGTGGTATTAGTACTCTATTTTTATAGAGCTTTTTATTTAATAGTGGCATTAGTACCATATTCGCTTGGTACTAAAATCTTATTTTGTTTTTTGCTCTTGTATTAAAAGTTTTGGCGGTCTGGCAGCTTCTTTTTACAGAAAATTCCCTAAACGGTAGCTCTTAGGTCGTAGAGAGAGGGTCCCAGCTGTAAAGACACTTCGAAATATGTTTTTTTTTAGTTTCTTTTAGGTACCGCTTATTTTAACCAGCAACTGTGTTTGCCTAGCATAAAACTAGGAAATGCAAGATCCTATAAACGTTGTTAAAAAAAACAAAATGAGATTTCACTATACTAGACAATAAAACAAAGAAATTAAGATAAAATTAAACCTACATTTATATCTACGTGTTTACGTATCAGATTTGTAACCCAGTATAGTACTAAAAATATTAAAATATGAAACTGTGATAGAATTAAAAGATCAGCAGGTCGGCTGCAGCTCAGGATCTGTTTTCGATAAAGAGCATCGAACGATACGTGTTATGTTAATTTTCTATGTCATTTTTGTGTTAGAAAATTCACTCTATGGAAAGCGCAATCACATTCCTTCCAGATACTTCTAGCCACATGCTGCAGATTCGATAATGGTTTTATGACTTTTATTACTTTTACTGCTCTTTTCTTCGCTATAACTTTTACTATCAGTTCGCCTTCCTGCTATAATTTTTCTCTATAAAGAGGTTTTCAGATACGTTTCTTGGTCTTTCGGATATTCTCTTGTGTTTCCAATTTTTCAACCAATCTTTTTGGAGTGTATTACCAAGACTTCGACCGGTGGGCCACTTATATATATATATATATATACATATATATATATATATATATATATATATATATATATATATATATATATATATGTATATACACAACTACTGTTGATGTCTTACAAGAATTCCTTCTTCTCTACTAATGAAAGAGTTTTTTCGCTTGGGCCGGTGGGCCGAAGTCTTCGTAATATACTCAAAAAAGACTGGTTGAAAAATTGGAAATATAAGAGAATATCCGATAGACCAAGGAGCATATTGAAAACCTCTTTATAGAGAAAAATTGTAGCAGGAAGGCGAACTAATGGTAAAAGTTATAGAGAACAAAAGTAGCACTTCAAGTAATAAAAGTCATAAAAAACCCTTATCGACTCTGCAGCATGTGGCCAGAGGTATCTGGAAAGAATATGTGACTGCACTTTTCATAGAGTGAATTTTCTAACACAAAAATGACAGAAAATTGCAATTTTGGGATGCAGCGTCTTAAAAAACAGGTGCACAGAATTAAGGTAAAACACCTATCGTTCGATGCTTTTTATCGAAAACTGATCCCGCGCTTCAGCCGACCTGCCTGCCCAAAACTCGTCATGCTGGTTCCAACGTTTACGAGACTTAAAAAAGTAAAATATTTATAACCAAACAGATATACTAACTTTATATACTACAAAAAGGGAATATTATACCCTATTACTTACTATTATTAATATAAGAAAAACTAAAAAAATACTCCAGTTAAAAGAACGAATCCTTTCGGATAGGAATATTTCTCTGAAAATCTAATTAAATTGAGGTGATCATTACCAGAGTTTTATTATATACTGGTAATAACCCGTAGCAAAATGTAAAAGAAAGAAGAACAGTAAAAATATAAACGCTACAGCGTTCACATCGGATAGCTCTGAGGTCTGCTGTACTAGCACTTTTAGGTCTTTTACTTCTCTTGTACTGATACTGGATGTACGCAATATGCCACTTCACCTAGGCTGACGAACTCTGAGATGAACTCTAGAGCGAGACATGCATGTCCTAGATTAGTGATTCATAGATAATACGTCTAAAGCGAAGAGCACAATTTTTATCCGCTTATATATTTATATATATATATATATATATATATATATATATATATATATATATATATATATATATATATATATATATATATATACATATATATATATATATATATATATATATATATATATATATATATATATATATATATATAATCTTCCAGATTTTTACTATTCTTCACATCTTAGGGTTCTTAGATCACGAAAAACATAGTCATTTATATCAGTCGGCCTGTCTGTCTGGCTGTCGGTCTATCAGGCTGTCTATCGGGCAGTCTGTCTGTCTTTTGGTCTGTCACGCTATTGGTATGATAACTCGCGAACGAAATGGGATATCAATTTCAAACTTGGTACATATATAATATCTAATAAGAAGATAACGCCTTTTTGAAGGATATTGCTTCAGGCCAAAGGGTAAAGGGGGTAGAAATCGTTAAATTTTAAAAGGTTTTAATAGTAATACAGAGAAGTTTTTCCTGGTTTTCGTTGAATATAAAACAAATTTTATGCATAAATATTTTATAATAAAACATATATGGGGTGAAAGGGGGATTAGAAGGTGTTGCTTCTTATATACCCTTTTCTGGATTTTTAAGCCAGAAAGAAACTGAAGAAAGCGGGGTAGTTTAAAACTGTTTAATTTCAATAGCAAATTGATAAAGATATTTTATTAAAGGCTAACAACTCTCAACAACATAGTAATTAATATTATTATAATTACTGCCAGATTAAAGTATCACAGCCACCTACTACAATTGTTTGAAAACCGTCGAACGTGGCATACAATCCATAACAACCGCGATGACCAAAAAATAATATTTTAGAGGGTTTTTTTCTGCATAACTTCTTTACAAAACGAAAAAAATTAGAGCTTTCCAATGCCGTTTTACAAAAGGTATGTCGATTAAAAAAAAGATATTTGACGTCACGGTGCCCAGCGTCGTTTTCACTACTAAAGGTCACATACGTCAGTATACTCCTTGACATGTACTATACCATTCTACATTTTAAGAAAAATAAATATCCAGCAATTTTCCATAAATTGGGGCTGGGCGTCTAAAAATGATCACACTGTACTGGGTAAATCACTTTAACGATTTTTTTTTTACATTAAATACATTATACTTATAATGCTTCTTAAATCATTCATATTATACATATATATATATATATATATATATATATATATATATATATATATATATATATATATATATATATATATATATATATATACTCGTGTATATATATATATATATATATATATATATATATATATATATATATATATGTATATATATACAAATATTGCTAATTGTCTTAAGAATACTTGTACATGTTATAATAATTAATAACATATATAAAAATAAATACCGCACATTGCTGATCAGCTAAAATTAGGGTTTGCCGATGTCACAATTCCCATAACATAATTCAATCATCGGTCGTTATTCACTCGTTAGTATACCAATATAATCCAATCTCACACCTCTGCGGCCTGTTAGAACCGGTGTGCGTAAATTTATTGTTAACTCACCCCCGTTATTAAGGAAAACTGGCCTCTGGATAGACTAATTAATTAAGCCTAAACAGTGGAATGATCCATTTGACATGAATGAGCAATTAATTATAACAAGTATTAATATATTTTAGATTATACATTTGATAGCGTGAATCGTACAATATCTAAATGCAATCAGTACAAATTGATAGTGAAATATGTGAAAGAAGAATTTTTCTATCACTTGAAGTTTTAACTGGACAAAATCTTATTCCATTTATATTTCTAGATAGTCCGTCTAAAACGACAATACATCAAAGCATTATTTGATGATAATGGCTGCTCTAAGCTTTCAGTTCGTGCTTATGAGGTAGCGGCATGGAAACACAAAAACCACATGCTTAATATGACTATTGAGATCGTCGAGTATATATTGTGCAAGCGGAAATACAATAACCCAGGCACAACGTAGAGAAAATCAATGATGGATAGTTGGTGCTAACAAGAAAACAAGATGAATTAACGCTATTTAGTTACGTAAAAAGTAATCTTGATGCAAACTTCCATAGAATAGGGAGCTTATACACTGTTAAGTAAGAACGTAACCGCTCATATTCTTTAATAAATGTGTTTCGAGAACATTTTTTGCCATCAGTGTATTCTTTGGTGTGCTAACAACGGCGCAATTACCTCAGTAAGTTGTCCAATCGCTTCCTGCATCAATAATCGCCTAGAATCTTAGAGGCATACTGACGACGAGATTTTCTGAATCTCTACAAATTTTTCGAATCTCGCGACATAACTGAGTCAAAGTTCTCTGAGCTTTCTCTTTACAAGGTACCAAACGTTCCCAATAGGGTTGGTGTCCGGCGATTGTGAGAGCCACTCTAGTACAGGGGTGCTCAAACGGTCGATCGCGAGTGCTTTTTGAGTCGATCTCGAGAAAAAAATTCCGGTATAGAACTATTCACAAATTTTGTTTTAGGTAACTAAAACAAAATGTAATGAATAAACTACTAAAATTTATTCGATCCACAATTAGGCCAGAATAACCCCCTCATCACTTTCTTTTATCGTAATAACCCCCTGCTAGCGGCAAAAGGCAGCTTTATCAAAGGAACGCGCGGTACTTGTCAAAGAAAAAGCCGCGTTTTTGATTCCCGCCGATTTTTCTAGAAACTTGGGGGGGCGTGTTTGATGGGAACATTCGAGACTTCGGTCGCGCCGATATAAATGTTGCGCCTGCAGGAATAGGAGTCAGTCTGAGTTGTAAGTTGAAGGCGATACATCAATCCAAAGTTTATTAATAAATAGTCCAAAATGAATGCGGCGAAGAAAAGTAAAACTTATCATTTTAATAACGATTGAGAGGAAGAATTTTTCTTTTGTATGGTAAAAGATAAGTGCATTTGTCTCATTTGCCGTGCGTCAGTTGCAATACCTAAGCGTGGGAACTTAGAGAGGCATCATAAAACGGTTCATAAAAACTATGAAAAGGATTTTCCGTCACAGAGTGAATTAAGAAAACGAAAAGTACGTGATTTGATAACTTGTTTGAAAAAAGAACAAACCATGTTCACAAGACCAACCAAACAATCAAAAGCTGCAACGATAGCGTCATTTAAAATATCTCATATATTGGAGAAACACAAGAAACCATTTGTTGATGGATTGGTTGTGAAGGAAGCATTTATTGAAGCGGGTGAGACTTTATTTGGAGATTTTAAAAATAAAACAGAGATTATGTCTGCTATTAGAGAACTTCAGTTATCTCGTCCGACTGTCACAAGGCGTGTTGAAGTCATGAGTCAGGACATGGCAGATAAACTAAAACATGATATCATGGAATGTACATACTTTTTTTTTACAGTTCGACGAATCCACCGATATGACAGATACTGCTCAGCTGCGTATTTTTATTCGAATGGTATTCAATGACATGTCGGCTAAGGAAGAGTTTTTGACAATGATTCCTCTGAAAGGAAAGACCCGTGGCGAAGATATATATGACGTTTTCTTCAATTTTGTAACAAACTACAAGCTACCAATATATAAACTAGTGTGCATTACAACCGATGGAACACCAGCAATGACTGGAAACCAAAATGGTTTTGTGGCATTGTGTCGAGCTAATGATGATTTCTCTTCATTTTTTTCTCCTTCCATTGCATTATACATCAACAAGTTTTGTGTTCAAAAGTTCTAAACATGGAGGAGATTATGGGCATTGCAATAAAAATTGTGAATTCTATCCGTGCACGTAGCTTGCAACGACGGCTCTTTAAATTGCAGTTGGAAGATAGTGAGTCAGCTGAACACACTGATTTAGTTCTTCACACGGACGTCAGGTGGTTGAGTCGCGGAAAATTCCTAGAAAGGTTTCAAGAATTATTGCCCGAAATAACAGCTTTTCTGGACGAAAGAGGTGATGACACTCAGATGCTGAAAAACGGAAAATGGCTGACTGATTTGGCATTTTTGACAGACATCACAATGCATTTAAAGACCATTAATTTGGAGCTTCAAGGTAAAGTAAAAACTATTATTGAGATGATTAGCGCAATAAACGCATTCAAAAGTAAATTGCAACTTATGATAGATCAACTGAAAAGAAAGGATCTGAAAAATTTTCCGTCTTTGAAAGCAAGGATTCCTCAGTTGAATTATGATATTTATGAGGCAGAATTATCAAATATTTTGGGCCAATTCGAAATACGTTTTTATGATTTCAGTAAATTGGCAAATATCGCATCATTTATGAGTTATCCTTTTTCGTGTAAAAACATTGAGGAATTAGCTACTGAAATAGCAAGTCAGTTTAACATGGACTCATGTTCTGTTGAAAATGAGTTAGTGCAGATTATATCAGATACACATCTCAAAGCCACAGCATCTGATACAAAATTCTGGTGTTTTATATCTGAAGATAAATATTCGAATCTAAGGCAAATCGCCCTTCAACTGAAATGAAGATAATTAGGTCAAAATATCGCAATCGACTAACTGACGAACATATGTCATCATGCTTGTGATTAGCATTCGGTAATTACGTATAATCTTATGAAAAGTATGCTGAGGACATGCAGTGCCACGCTTCAACATCCATCTTTAGTTAAGTTTAGACACTAGAACTCGTTTGTTTTGTAAGAACCAATAAACTCGCAATTTTGAATAATTATGAGTTTTTTCATTGACATTTTAGAGCAGACCGACACTTATGTTACCTTGACTAAAAAATGCATATTGTGCGGAAAACTAATATCTATGCCACGATACACCCTACCTAGACGACAATCCTGCATCACACTTACTTGCAGCCTCTCAGAGTCGATCGATCGTAGTCTAACAATATTGAGGTAGATCGCCAGCAGTTCAAGTTTGAGCACCCCTGCTCTAGTATCTTATTGTGGACCCAAGGGAGCCATTTCGCGACGTGATTTTCGCCCAGCAAGGGTTTGTTCAACATGCTTCAGACATCATGATCACGAATACCAGGTGTACAAGTATGAAATGCGGATTTCAGACAACAGATGGTGCACCAATGCAGTTTATCCTATAAAGATTTGACGCCGCGCCATTTTGTTATGTCATCAACAGGTGTCAGATGCGCACGAGTGATAAATTGGAAAAGTGTTTGCATAGTGTTGTGTTCAATATGTAGAAATTTATACCGAACAAAGAGCATTCGCAGACAGCATTAATATTTTGTTTTCATTTGAAGAAAACTGCTGTTGAATCATACCGATTACTTCGAGAAGCTTATGGTGAACATGCTCCATCGCAAGATACGTGTGAACGATGGTTTCCGCGTTTCAAAAGTGGTGACTTCGATGTTGCAGACAAGGAACGTGGAAAACCGCCAAAAAAATACGAAGATGTGGAATTGCAAGCATTGTTGGACGAAGATGATTCGCAAACACAAAAACAACTCGCAGAGCAATTGGGCGTTAGTCAACAAGCTGTTTCCAATCAGCTACGAGAGATGGGAAAGATTCAGAAGACCGGTAGATGGGTACCACATGAGTTGAACGACAGGCAAATGGAAAAACGCAAAAACACGTGTGACATTTTGCTCGCTCGGTACAAAAGGAAGTCATTTTTGTATCATATAGTTACAGGGGATGAAAAGTGGATTTATTTTGAGAAACTCAAGCGCAAAAAATTATGGGTAGACCCAGGCGCACCATCCACATCAACCGCAAGACCGAATCGCTTTGGCAGAAAGACGATACTCTGTGTTTGGTGGGACCAGAGGGGCGTGGTCTACTATGAGCTGTTAAAACCTGGGGAAACGGTTAATACTAAACGTTACCAACAACAGTTGACTGATTTGAACCATTCGCTGCTTGAAAAAATGCCAGAATACCGAAAGAGGCAACACGAAGTCATTTTTTCTTCATGACAATGTTCCATCACATACGGCAAAACCAGTTCGCGACACGTTGGAAGCACTCAGCTGGGAAGTTCTACCCTATGCAGCTTACTCATCAGACTTGGTTCCTTCCGATTACCACTTATTTGCATCGATGGGTCACGCACTTGCAGTGCAGCGCTCTGGCTCGTACGAAGATGTGAAAAAATGGCTCGATGAATGGTTCGCAGCAAAAGGGAAAGATTTTTGCTGGCGTGGTATTCTCAAATTGCCTGAAAGATGGGAAAAATGTATAATAAGCGATGGAGCATACTTTGAATAAAGCACTTTTATCATTCAAACATTTAACATGTTTTTTTGGAAAAAAAAATCCACATTTCATATACCTGGTAATCTCATAGGACACATTCAAACCCGATTTTCTTAATTTTTCCGCTCCTTGACTCAGCGTCAATTTCGAGTCCCGTGAAAACAAACACACGATTCGTTTTTCGACTTTCGGAGTGATTTTGCCTACCGACCACGTTTTGGCAAGTCGTCGTAATTTTTTCGCCTCGTTAACATTATTTACCCACTTCTTCACAAACGACATCGACTTTCTAATATATTTAGCGGCTGCGGAATGTGTCATTTTAGGCCTCTTTGAATGGGAACAATGGAAAACTGCCTCGAACCGACGCACACTGGCCAATTTTCATTAAAAGCTGGCCAAAACCTTAAAATTGTTTTGGATTGTATCAAAATTGGATTTAGATAGTTTTTGAGGTGGCTGATTACGAATGTGATACGCAAAATAAAAAAAAAAACATAAAACTCAATATAATAAAACGATATTTTAAAATTTTATTACATATAAAACGAAACATGTCTTACAATTTCATTCTAGCTGAAAATAAACAACTAGGTCTATTTTTCGTAAGTAGTAAGACATAAGAATCTTTTTCAAACATATATATATATATATATATATATATATATATATATATATATATATATATATATATATATATAGCTGGTCTCTTCTTCTTCCTTCAGCCCCTCTCAACCCACTGTCGGGTATAGGCCTCTCTCAAATCTTTTCATTTTTCTCTATGTTGTGCTTGTTGATAACAGTTAAGCCCTCCGATTCTCTTCAGATCGTCGCTCCATCTCTGTTGGGATCTTCGTATGCTTCACTTTTTACCCCATGGTCTCCACCTAGTGATGTTGCCACTCCACTTATAAGTCGCTCTCGCTACATGGCCGGCCCAGCTCCATTTCAGAGATGTTATCTGTTTGGTGATATCATCCACCTTTGTTTATTCTCTAATCCTTTTATTAGTTTTCTTGTCGTTCAAAGTAACACTCAACATCTTCCTTTCCATTGCTCGTTGGTGAACTTGTAGTTTTTCTATTGTTCTTTTAGTTAAAACCCATGTCTCGGCTCCATGCATTGTAGCTGGTAAGATACATTGATTATAGATTTGGGTTTTTGAGCTTTGAGGAATGTTCATATTTAGTACATATTTCAATTTTCCATATGCTGCACATCCCATACGTATCCTTCTTTCTATTTCAAGCTGCTGGTTTTCCTTTCCTATCGTTATTGTTTGGCCCAGATAGATGTACGTGTTTACTTTTTCTATTGTTAAATGTTCAATCACTATATTTTCATCATTGGTCTCTTCGTTACTCATGTACTTTGTCTTGGAGAAATTTATGTCAAGTCCCACTTTTCTTGTTTGGTGATGGAGATCTGTGATCATCTTGATCATACCATATATATGGTATATATATATATATATATATATATATATATATATTATATATATATATATATATATATATATATATATATACATATATATATATATATATATATATATATATATATATATATATATATATATATATATATATATATATATACATATATGTATAAACAAAAATAATTTGATATTTAGTAACACATAGCAACTGAATATTTAAACATATAATTTAATTGTTGCAAGAATAAAAAAAATTAATCTGTATCGCTAGACGAAACTATATAATTATTTTGTGCATATTGTGATGAAGGATAATCTGTATCGCTAGACGAAACTATATAATTATTTTGTGCATATTGTGATGAGGATGTCACTGATACAGCTGTATCAGGCGCTAATAGGAGTGCTAAAACATCTCTTGATAGTATTTTAATTTTTTTTTGGGTAAACTTCTAATACTCGAAATGTATGGATCTGAGGAAATTAGAGTTGATGAAGAAGATCTTCTGTTTGCATTGTTCTCTAAAATTTACGCGTAAAATCTCGCGATATCTCTTAATATGTAATTTATTATATTATTCGTATCCACTCATATAACGTAGAGAGACCAAATTTAGTTAATTAGTTAGACTTAAAAGGAGTCCTCTGTATAAATTAGCAAAAATTAGCAAACTTGCTTTATGGTATATGATAAAGCATTAAATATATTATAATATCATGCTTATAACTGAGCGGGATTAGGCGGGATAGACAACTATATCACTACATTAAAAAAAATCGCAAATAGCAAATTCTACATCTGAGGTTTCATGACTCTAAAAGTCTTATAACTATTAAAATAAAAAAGAATAGATAATATAACATATTCTACTGATCTCCAGAAATCGAATGCATACTTGGGTATTTGTATCATATATCAATTATTATAAATTTCCTTAGTATAATGTTGTCGCTGTTACATTGAGCATATATGTAACGTTAAAAACAAGCAAATTTAGATTAACGTTACGGACTATTCCGAAACAGAGGAATGAGATGGGAATTACGTCATGATGTATCAAAAATGTTGGAATTTCGACTGGTATACCTCAAAACTGTGGAAAAACTTTAATTTTTTTAGGTTTTGGCCAGCATTTTGTGAAAATTGCCCAGTATGCGATGAGCAAACAAGTCACTAATTTTGGATTTTACGTGATTTTGACGAAAGTTCGGAATCGACTGTTACTTTTATTAAAATGCGTCGTAGACAAAGATTCCCTCTACCGATATTTTGTCGAATCGCTAGAATCGCATCTACCAAAAATGAATTATCGCAGACACGTTCTTACTTGACAGAGTATAGATATAATTCTTCTGGATTTCTCCTGTTTCGACTCCCCAATTTTTCTAGGATAGAAAAAGAAATTTGTTACAATTATCTTTGATTGGCCAGAGAGAATCTGGTGTCCTGTTTCGTGCTGATGTTCTACAAATGTTGAAGTGGACATGTTACGAAGACGTACAGCCTTTTGACGTTTTTTTCTGCACCTATATAGAATATTGTAGAGTCCCGAATTTTTCAAAGGAAGCTAACCTTTGACATATCTAAGATGTGAGGATTTAGGAAATGTAGGGAATCGTGTTATTATGTTATGTTTCCACAGAATTTTCAAAATGCGATCTGTGGCAGTCTTAATATATCGAAGGACCCAGTCTTCCAGTCTTCAGAAATACCAAGGCACAGTTAAAAATCTTTTTAAGAAATTTAATTAAATAATTACAAGATGAAAGAGCTAGACTAGAACAGATCGAAAATGTTTTTACATTTGGTAGTATGACTTTATTCACTGAATATTATCTCATCCCATCTCATCTATAGGCTCTACTCCATCCAAGTTTGGACATAAGCCGTTCCTCGGCCGTTCTCGGCCATTTAGGTCCAGCGTATTTTCAAAGATTAACACGTAGGCTGAAATGTTTTTGGTCTCACACATAGATGTCGCCCTTTTCAAAAAATCAATATGCTTTTTTAGGAAGTACCAACCTTCAAACGATACGTGTCACAATTTCATGACATTTCGACGATTAGTTTACAAGTTACAGTGGTTTTAGTGACTCCATATTTGATATTTTTAAAACGATGGAAAAAACTGAACTTCGTGTATTGATTAAACACTGTGTTTTAATGGGAAAAAATACTGTTCAAGCAAAGTATGACTTGATAAGTCTTACGGAGACTCTGCCTCCGAAAATCACTCATCATTTACTTTGTATGCTAAAGTTAAACACGGTCGTACAGATACAAATGGTGCTGAACGCTCTGGACGCCCAAATGAGGTAGTTACACCAGAAAACATCAAAAAAATCCACAAAATTGTTTTGGATGACCATAAAGTAAAATTGCGTGAGATAGCTGACACCCTAAACATATCAAAAGAACATGTTGGTCATAGTTTGCATGAATATTTGGGCATGAGAAAGCTCTGTTCGAAATGGGTACCGCGTTTGCCCACAGTGGACCAAAAACAATAACGGGTTGATGATTCTGAGAACTGTTTGAACCTGTTTAAGGGCAGTAGTTAACCTGGGGCGGTTCTGGGTCACCTCGATGGCCTCTTGCATTTTTGGTGCTATCCTGAGCGTTACCAGTAGCCGAAGAATGACCTTGAGAGCTGCAAGAAGTGGTCGACAATGACGTCACATTACCAGAGGCTGTTGAAACAGCGCCCGTTGGGCATCTTGAGATGTCCAAAAGGTCCTTATTGACGAAGAATAGGTGAAAACAGGTGTAAACACCTTTAATTACAAGTGAGAACAGGTGTATAGACGACACCTGTGAGTCATTTACTTATTGGAAAATTATTAATATTGAATTTTGAAGCACGTTATAAAAATATTCTCATTGAAATCAAGATGTAAACAAAACCAGCGACCGCGCTGGCAGCCATGTTGTTAGTATGATGCGTGACACAAAACAGAACCTAAAAATCTTCTTGAGCGTCGCTACTATGTTTTATATTTACTGTACTATTATAATCAAGTAAAATGCCTTAGCTTAAAAACCCGTGTATTGCCTAAGTATTAGTTTGAAAAGGATTTTGTTTTCATGAAGATGAGAACTAGATATCAAATTTATATAAGAAAACTTATTTTAGATACACTATATATAATAATCATTTAGTGTATTTTATGTTAAGCCTTCGCATTTTGTTTGCTTTTATGCATAAACATACAAAAATTCATTTTAAAAAACTACATACAGTATACGTTGAGTTTAAATTCAACTCAGATTAAACCAGTTAAGATTAAATTTCACAAATCTGATAGTAATATAAGCATAACTACTAACAACAAATCCAAACTTTAGTAAACACCTCCAGACACAATATTGCTTGTTGCTTTGCATTACCAAAAAATGCATCACATTCACTTTAACATCCTTTCTATTGTCGTAAACCACTTTACCCAGCTTAAACTCATTACCTTCCATCACCATATATGTAATACTGCTATATAGCTGGCGACCTATCTTCGCCTGTAAGCAAAGAGAGTGCCACTAAAGAGAGAAGCAAGAGAGTAGGTTGCTAACGCGCATGCGAGCCTCATATACACTATGCAGTATATAATGCATTCGTTTCGTGCATAAAGAAAAAAAGAGAATGGAATATTTTTATGAATTAATATAATAAATTATATAGTTAAACTAATAATAATTATATTATTTAAAAAAGCTAGAGTGCGAGAGAGAAGCGTTCGTTTGTACTCTACTAACGGCGATACACTTCTCTCTCAATCTAACTATATAGGAGTATTACATATATGTCCATTACTAATATTTCTCTTCACAATAACTGACGTACGTCGTAGATATAGTGTGTAGGAAATAAGAATTTTTTCCATTCTTTATTATTACTTCAAGAAATGAATTAAATTTTACGTGGCGGACAACAATGTTCGACCATCTTTTCCAAAACATTTCGCTATACATTTATTATACGACATACGAGCTGTAACCTCTAAAGTTATTCCCTATTAGCCTCTCCAAAATTCAGCCACGCTCCTTTTCTTCTGATTCTAGAGACGTATGTCTGCGGTACGCGCGCGCAGTTCACGTAAGTCTCTGAGTTCACAAGCAGTGGTGTGTCTACAGGTTGGCGATACAGACAACGATAACCAGGAGACACAGGCCATGGACATGAGCTGGCCGGATACAGCTCGTAAACGGATTACCTATGTGCTTTTGGCCCCCATTGTCTTCCCGCTCTGGTTGACTTTACCTGATACCAGAGGTCCTAGAGGTAAGTGTGTCCACTACACAAAATACTAGATTTTTGATAATAAAAACTAATAGATTTTCACACCAAAATAAATAAAAAAAATATTTTCATATTTCGCGGGAAAAGTCATTATTGAATCATAAACTAAAATATACCCATTTCGCCCTTTAAAAACGTCGTCGTCAGGGTTGAATCTTAAGAATAATAATAAAAAAATATTCACATCACTTAAACATGAAACCCATAATCGGTTCTATACGTGAAATTTTGCAAGCACTCACAACAGTTATGTCAGAAATGATAAAGTGAGATAAAAAGCATACGAAAAGGCTGCCAAATTTCGTCCAGAACTATCGGAAATCTACCGTCGTAAATAACTCTTCGATTCAAGGACCTAACCGATATTCAGTTCGGCAGTTGGCACCAACTAAAAACTCTGCAACTCAGTCAAAAAATTGGAGATCGTCCAATTTTTGATAATACATTGTCACAAGAAATTACAGTTTAATTTTGCTGTTTTACACAAAAAATAAGTCATCAGTTTTGACAATTTCTTGGCTAAGAATTGTATAGAACAGGCATTAGACGAGTGAGACAAATTCCATTAAAATTGTTAAAGGCGGAGTTACAATTTTGCAAGTTTAACTTGTAGTTGCAATTCGCGAGTTACGGAAGCAAATATATTAAAAACATGTCTCTCCTGCGGCCTCCTTTGACTGCGCTACTCTAAATATGACAAACTGGCAGATTTGTTCATTAATAGTTTCTTTTTCATCTCGGGGTGCCATATCCGATATAATCCTCTCGCTTTGCCAGTAGTTCGTGCTTTTTTTTAGTGTTCCACAGACAAAGGGCACCTACAGTGTATTGCCGGTTCCGAACAGCCAAAGTGGAAGGGGCTTTACTCGACCTGATACTACGGGTGGTTTGCCATTGCCTTCCTGAGAGAAGCGACCGTGACGCAAGTATTTTCTGAGCCCGGAATCGAACTCCAGCGTAGAAAACAGACACATAATATCCATATTTTTTGCAATCTCAAATAAAAGGAGCAATAATGAATACAAAAAACAGATCGAATGATAAATCCTGAAAAGGAAATCTCATTTTTTTATTTACATTACCCAAAACAAAGAGAATTTCAGATTTGCCTCCAACTGATCAGTGATTATAAGCAAAAGGAATATAGGTAATGATAATCTACAAAAACGATAGGCAGTTTTGTGTACCGATTTTGAAGATTAGTTTGATGTTCTCTCTTCTGTTTGTTCAAACGAAGGTTTGAATACTTTCGGGTTTGTTGTTTTACTATATTGAGTTATATTTTCCTTTAATACAAAAGGAGAATAAGTAATAATAAAGAAATTCTTGCTTTCAGAGCTAAATCGTTTAAAAGAAAAAACAAATTTCTACACTGAATTCTCCAAAAATGACGATAAATATAGAGTTCATTTTAAATACTCTATAGAGAAAAAAATAAAAATGTTTTTAAGCCAAAAACATAACATAATAATATTAATAATAATACTACTCAGTACATATCACCACTACACCAAACATTTTATTTTTGCCCTCGACGCGCATTTTTCTAACCATGTTAGCCTTATCAGGAATGATGATTGACTAAAGTTAAACTACAAATCTACACTATTTATACTTAGCTTAACCCTTAAATTACCCAGGCGGAACTAATGGCATAGGCGACGTCATCAGTTCCGGTCAAGTAACCAGTAGAGGGGACTATAAGGAATAGGCCCTCTGCCTTTATTTAAACTACTTTTACATTTTATAGTTTCCATACTTTCGTATACGTTCAACAATCTCCTATCAGATATATTTTTAATTAGTCTTAAATTATCTAATGTTACAGTATGTTCAGCTTCAAGGGCATGTTCGGCAATGCTAGACTTCTGTGTTCTACTGTATTTTAAGTGTGCTAAATGTTCTTTAAATCGTGTTTTAATAGACCTTTTAGTTTGCCCAACATACCTTTTGTCGCAATCATTACAACTAATTTCATAATGAAAGGAATCGTATTAGAAATATAAATAATGAAATGAATAAATAATGAAAGGAATCGTATTAGAAATATAACTAGAGTTAATGCTTATGACGATGACTTAGTAAACAAGTTAATAAATAGACATAAGTTCAGGTTAAATATTCAGAATTCCACCTTTTTTACACGCGAAGAAAATAAGACGAAGTATATACCCAATATGGTATTTAATAAGGTAGGCTTCACCTTAGCCTATAAGTCATCAGACAATCTGAGGAATATCTTAGGAAATCCCAAAGATAAGATTCCTAATTGTAAGAAAAGTGGAATTTATGAAATTAGTTTTAATGATTGCGACAAAGAGTATGTTGGGCAAACTAAAAGGTCAATTAAAACACGATTGAAAGAACATTTAGCACACTTAAAATACAGTAGAACAGAAAAGTCTAGTATTGCAGAACATGCCCTTGAAGCTGATCATACTGTAACATCAGATAGTCTAAGATTAATTAAAAATGTATCTGATAGAATATTGTTGAACGCATACGAAAGTATGGAAATTATAAAACGTAAAAGTAGTTTAAATAAAGACATAGGGCCTATTTCTTATAGTCCCCTCTACTGATTACTTGATCGGAACTGATGGCCCCGCCTATGCCATTAGTTCCGCCCGGGTAATTCAAGGGTTAGGCTAAGAATAAATAGGATAGATTTGTAGTTTAGCTTTAGTTAATCATTGCTCCTGATGAAGCTAACATGGTTAGCGAAACGCGCGTCGAGTGCAAAAATAAAGTGGTGATATATACTGAGTAGGGTAATTATGCCAAAGATTCCACATTCTCAACTTCATTAATAATAATGATATTTTTTTAAATAGGTAAAAAGTTCTTCCCCATAACATTTTTGGGCAGCATACTCTGGATCGCGGCCTACTCGTACTTAATGGTATGGTGGGCCAACAGGGCGGGTGATACGGTGGGCATTCCACCCGAGGTCATGGGATTAACGTTTCTGGCCGCGGGCACATCCATTCCCGATCTGATCACGTCAGTGATCGTGGCGCGGAAAGGATTCGGAGACATGGCCGTGTCATCATCTGTTGGCAGCAATATTTTCGACGTTACAGTCGGGTAAGTAGAAAAATGTATTCCCTTTCTATTAGTGCTCAACAAATAACACCTAGACTGAAAAGTTTTTGGTCTAGCTACTTAAAACACATTTTTTTGCAAAATTCGACTTTATTCATCAACATAGTCTCCTTTAAGAGCGATATCATCAGTCCAATGCTTTTCTAACATTTCTATACCTTTCTCGTAGAAGGATTTGTCTTTGCCTTCAAAATAGGCCTCACTTTCGGCGATAAGTTCTTCACTGGAGCCAAATCTCTTTTCCGCGAGCATTTTTTGAGGTCTGCGAATAGATTATAGTTGCTGGGAGCCAAATCTGGAGAATACGGTGGATGAGGAAGCAATTCATGCAATTTCGCCATCGCAACCATTGGCTCGTGACACGGTGCATTGTCTTGATGAAAGAGCACTTTTTTTTTGTTCATTTGCCGTTTCTTTCCAATTTCTGCCTTCAAACGTACCAATAACTTTATATAATATTCGCTATTGATGATTTTTTTCTTCTCAGCATAGTCGATGAGAATGATTCCATGCGCATCCCAAAATACAGATGCCAAAACCTTCCCAGCCGACTGTTATGTCTTTGGTCGCTTCGGGCGGCTTTCACCGGCTGCTGTCCACTTAGCTGATCGCCGATTTGATTCCGGTGTGTAGTGGTGGATCCAGGTTGTATCCATTGTCACATAATGCATGAAAGAAACCTTTTTTATTGCGCCTAAAACAGGTCCAAAGCAGCGGTCAGAATCATCAACACGTTGTTGTTTTTAGTACACTGTGAGCAAACGCTGTACTTATTTCGAACAGAGCTTTCTCATACCCAAATGTTCACGCAAAATATGACCAACACGTTCTTTTAATATCTTTAGGGTGTCAGCTATCTCACACAATTTCACTTTACGGTCATCCAAAACAATTTTGTGGATTTTTTTGATGTTTTCCGATGTAACCACCCCATTTGGGCGTCTAGAGCGTTTAGCAACATTTGTGTCTGTACGACCGCATTTAAATTCAGCATACCAGTAAATAATGAGTGATTTTCCAGGGCAGGGTCCCCGTAACACTTATTAATCCATTGAACGATATTTTTCCCCATCAAAAACAGTGTTTAATCAACACACGAATTTCGATTTTTTTCATTGTTTTTAAGATATCAAAAGTAGCGTTACTAAAACCACTGTAACTTGTAAACTAATCGTCGAGATGTTATGAAATTTTGACACGTATCATTTGAAGGTTGGTACTTCCTAAAAATCATATGGATTTTATTGAAAAGGGCGACATCTATGTGTCAGACCAAGAACTTTTCAGCCTATATGTTATATAAAATATAGTACAATAAATACAAAAAATCTGTTTTTAGTCTTAGTTAAGCGTTTGAAAATGTAATTGTACTACGAAATCACGATAACGCATTTGTAATATATATTTAGTGTCAGTTAACAAAGTAAATATGTAATTTTATTGTCAGTTTAACGTTATTTCCATCAATAATTCACATCCATTATTTAAAATCTTAAACACTAAACATTTTAGATTCGATGATGTAGAAAATTGAGAACTATTTTTCACTCCAGCTCTATTTGAACAAAGGAGTACCAATTTAATTAAATGGTTAGATTAAAGCTTTCATTAATTTTGTGTTTAAGACCTAAGCAGCTTACAGCTAGCGTATTCTTTTGTGATTAAGTAAAGCTGATGATCGTTATTAGAGGAACTCTATTCATTTTCAGTTAATAAAGACATAAAACTAGTCTAGTATAAAATTATAAAATAAAGTAAAGCAACTTCTTTTTAAATTAAATAGTCTTGCCACAAGATATCTCTCCCATACATAGATATAACAAATAAAAACAAAATTTTTTGTATATATATATATATATATATATATATATATATATATATATATATATATATATATAGGAGAAGGGTAGTCTTGACCGACTAGTTAAGCAGCAGTATTATGTTCTTGGGGTAAGCAGTCTTTGAAAAAGAACAACAAATTTTTTGACACCTTTTCAGCTACGCCAAGCTTTCGAAAATATTTCATTTTCTTCATCAGGGCTACAATTATAGTAGATTATCAGTATTTTTGAGATCAAAAGTAAAGAACAACCCTATTTTATATGTACTTACTGCTAAGTGATGTGTTCAAAAATTGTTCTTTGTGGGGCACTTTATTACACTTATTCAACAGAAAAAACATGAGAAAAACCCGACATACTTATCTCTGGGAAATATAATAAACTTTTACTTCATTTTGTTAGTATGGTACGAAGAATTGTGTGGTTGTAAAGTGATTTTAATTTATAAAGGATTTTTTTGTTATGTTTTCTTGTCATTTTGATAGGGCAGTGTGTTTCTATCTCTTAGTTAGGTTATGGTTAATTTATATTTGAAAGTAGAATGACGTTGACATTTTGTTTGATCGTTTTAAAATTGAAAATTTAGTGAAAATCAGTAGGATTATTATCAAAGAGATATGTCAGATATGTTGTAAGAGTATTTTCGTTTTGACTGCCTATTTGTAATAGATTGAGAAAATTAAACTCATATATATATATATATAATATATATATATATAATATATATATATATATATATATATATATATATATATATATATGTACTACACTACATTGGTCAGGAAATTTGACATATGGATTATTTAATAGTTATCCACAATTTCAACGTCATGTTGTGAATTAAGTCATATGATTGTCATCGATATAAATAAATAAACGTGTTTTTTTTTTTGCATGTTTCTCAAATTAAGGTTATTATGACATAACTGTACAATACTCTTGGAAAAACCATGTATACTTTAAATTTTTTCTCATCCATCTAGACCAGAGGTTCCCAAACTTTTTTTTCTTGTAGACCACTTTCAAATTTTACTGGTTTCGGTGGACCCCTGCTGGTACATTTGTACCATATTCCCAAAACTCGTCAAAAATGTGAAGATTAGATCTAACGATGGAAATTTGCGTCGTGGCTGAGTTCCAACCCAATTCGGAGTGGTAAAATAAAAAGAAAATTAATATATTTTCTTGTGTTCTATTTATTAAAATAATATGATTACAGACTTAATAGAATTAAAATTAAACATTAATGACGTACCGTAACTTCAACAATGCAAATCAACAATTAAAAAAAATAGTCATAATTTTAATGAGAGGGATGTACTTGATGGATTGACAGCAAATTATCAATATTTGGTTTCAGTTTTGTAAGGAATAACCGCAAATCTCCCCGTTCTGTGATGTTCAATCTGCTCCTTTTTTTGTTAATAGGTTTGTAACGACACTAAAACTTTTTTCGACAAATATGACGAGGGAAACGCTATCAAAAGTTTTCTCGCAATTTCCCATAGCCAGGATATTTTTCGGATATTTCTGCCTGCAGCCAAAATATTTGATAGCCTTTTTTAAATTTCACCTTCAGCTCCTCATTGGTGCTAAGCTCGAGTAGCTCCTCTTGTAATACCACATTCGCCACTTCCGTTTCATCAAATGGATTTATGATCCATGGTGGTATTTCCATCGTCAGAATATCTTCAAATCTATTTTTGAAGTCATCATGCAGGGCATTTAAATGTTGAACGTCTGTCTGAATATCCTCATTAAGACATTCAGCCTGTGACAAGTTTAGAAACTGGGAGTATTGGCGCCGACTAATATTTTGTTTCATAAATTTCAATTTTCCAAGAAAAGCCGGAATTACACCCTTTATTTTTATTAAATTTAGGCTGTCCCCTTATAACTGCAAGTTAATGTCATTAAATTTTTTGAATAAGTCTGTCAAATACGCGATGTCTGCCTTTCAGTTTGATCAGGTTTTCTTTTAAATTTGGATCTTTACTTTCCAGAAACTCTAAAACTGATTCAAAAAGTGAGTAAAATCTTGTTAAACATGCACCTTTCGACAACCAGAGTACTTCAGTATGTAAGAGCAATCGTTGGAAGTCGTCATCATTTTCGTCGCACAATTGTGCAAATAAATGGGTATTCAACGCATTGCTTCTTATTTTGTTAACAGCTTTAATCACAAATTGAAGCAATTGGTGCAATCTATCACTCAAATTTTTAGCTACCACGTGTTGTCGGTGGATGACCCAGTGAATTGCAGTTATTCCTGGTATAAATATTTTAAGATGGCTTATAAAACCACGATATCGCCCTAAGATGGCAGGAGCTCCATCTGCTGCCACCGAAATAATGTTTGTAAATGGAATCGATTTTTTCCTTAAAAAAAAAATCACTCAGGACATTAAATATTGATTCGCCTTTAGTGTCCGTCTCCAAAATTTTCGCGAATAGCAGCTCTTCATGAATTTCTTCGTCCATAACAAATCGAACATATGCCAATAATAATGCTTCATTACCAGGTAAAGCTGACTCGTCCAGTTGAATAGAAAAATGAGTTGTTTGCAGATAATTACACAAGAAGCTTTCAATATCAGAGCTCATTTCATCAATACGTCTTTGTACAGTGTTGTTACTCAAAGGAATTCTTTTGAGTACGTCAAATGGAGGTTGTGCAGAACAGTTTTTAAAACCTCTTCAACAACGGTAAAATTAACTGTTCTCCGATGGTGTGCGGTTTTCCAGATTTCGCTATAAGCAATGAGATATTGTAAGATGCCCGCAAGCCCTCATCGTTACTTTGAGACGTTGAAGCGAACATACTGTGCACGTTGGGTCTCTTTTCATATTTTTCCTTCAATGTTTGAAAATATTTTAAATCTTTACCTATTTTATCAGGATGACATCATCTTAGATGATCTTCGAGCTTCGATGGTTTCATAGAGTCATTGCTCAAAACTTTGTTGCATAAAAGGCATATGGGCAATCGTTTGTCTGCCTTTGACGGTAGAAAACCAAATATCAAATAATCAACACTGTACTGTCGACATTTCTTCTTAGATTCAGTCATGTTTCGTATCAGTTACCTACCTGTAAAGAAAAAAATGTTTGTTTTAGTAATCATAAGGCGACTTTAACAGATATGGCTATTTTCACAGAATAAAATAGGATTAATTAATTATTGCAATGAAAAAACCAAAATGCCGGCGGCAAAACTGATTTTAATTATTAAAAGCAATAAGCTGCTAAGACCCATATAGAGGTTTTCACAAAACGGCTGAACCTATTTGAATGTAATATAAAATATATTTGATTAATTATATTTTGATACATTTCTGTAAATTCGAGAGAAAATACTTTTAAGGAATATTTTGACATCAAAACTCTGCGATTTTAATGATTTATTTATTACTTTTTGATGTACGTTACGAGTGGTACATAAAGACACGTACAATTTACGAAAATATTTGTAGTCATTTAGCATTAGCAACTACGAGGGCACTGAAATATGTACAAACATGCAGGTCAATCATATATCTCTCCTTTAGTGAATCACCACAATCTGGTAAATATATAATTTTATAATAAAAAGTACTAAAAGTTCTTTCTCGGCTTTCTGTTCTTTTATAGAAGTATCGAATAATGGCCCTGTTTAGTATTTAATTTTTATTACGCACACATAACAAATATAATTTTATTACAATATAAAATAAAAGTATGAATAACAAATAGGCAGGTACTTACTTTTTTCCGGCACTGGCAAACACTGACATCGATTCACTCACACTTTTCTTTTCAAAATTCCGGAAACAAATGAGTACCGTTTGTCCTTGGCATTCGTATTTATATTGGTGAAGAATCAAACAAGTTCATGCAAGATTGCAAGCACAGCACAAGCCGTATTTCGGCCCTTTGCACGTCTGAACGGGTTACGTTGCGGGCGGGCGGCGCTTTCCATGTCTCGACGCGCGTTGTACTGAATATCGAATATGCAAGTTTTTACAAGTAACAGTCGCTGACCCTAAAATACACTACTCAAAAAAATTAAGGAAGGTTTTAAAACAAGGAATTTAATGCTAAATAAAGCGGCTATCTGATCCATATGCCGGCCTAACTGAAAAAAATTTTTTCAAGCCCGTGGACCAAAAAAAAGGAAAAATATTTGCAATATTATTTTTTCGCGCTATCTGTTAGAATTGCATGAGAACCGTAGCTCCTAAAAAATGTTAGCCAAAAAATCTGAAAATTAGAATCTTAAAGCTTCAAAATGCTTTTTTTTAAAGTCTCAATACGATCATTTTCACCGAAATACAGCCTGTCAAAAATCACCGAAAAATGTGGAATTTTTTTGCTCCCTTAATTTTTTTGAGTAGTGTATTAGCTGCCTACATTGATAGGTAAAAGCCAAGTCAACATTTTTGTTCTTTACTATCGAAACCAGATAAATTTTTCGTGGACCCCCACTTACAACTTGTGAACCCCCATTTTTTTTTTTTTCACGCCAACGTAGACCCCCGTCGAGTCTCCCGTGGACCTCTGGGAGTCCACCTGACCACTTTGGGAATCAGTGATCTAGACACTAATTAACAAAATTTTGTACGCTTCTTAACGTTATTATATACTTTTACGGAGAAAAACAAGGAAACATCTTTATATATTAATAATAGTAAGTAATACGCAGAATAGAGAAAGTTGGGCTTGCTGGTCGATAAATTAAAAAGTTTCGCAGAGAGCGTTTGTTTAATTGCAGCTATTGGTGGAACGAATTTGTGTTGAGGCTCTCGGACAAGCCCCCTCCCTGAGGGCTATTTTACCTCCAGAATTTTTTTTGATCCTGAGAGCTTCATTATTCTATTCTTTTCTCACAGCAGAGTCCGGGGACATCAGCACGTTAGTTTATAAAAACATCATTATGCAATCTAAACCGATATAACGGTATTACACCGGATAATGCCTGGTGGGATCTGAACATGTAACTTCTGATTTTTTTAGTTAGTTGCCTTTTACGACAAGCAGAACATACTGGGGGTTAGGAAAACCTTGTATTAATATACATATATATATATATATATATATATATATATATATATATATATATATATATATATATATATATATATAGTATATGTATATATATATATATATATTATATATATATATATATATATATATATAATATATAATATATATATATATATATATATATATATATATATATATATATATATATATATATATGTATATATATATATATATATATATATATATATATATATATTATATTATTTTTTTCTTATTTACTAAGCTAATAAAATTGTAAAAAAGTTATTCAAAATCACCACCTTTAGCCTTGACACACTTCACTGTACAGTCCGTCCACTCATTTATCTTAACTGGTACCATCGCTATCGGTATAAAAACTCTGTTTTTATCGTCTCAAAGTTTATAGCAAGCCCTCCTCTCTAACATATTCCATAATCGATAATTCAAAAAAATTAATCCAAAATATTAAGATCGAGACTTCCAAAGGGCCAAGATTGATTATAATGCATGTTCCAATCTTTCATACGCACAATCCTCTACTGAGGATATCTGTATCATCCCAAAGAGCAAGACGATTTTCAGTCTGAGAATGGGACGAGACACCACATGGCCCAACTTGTCGAATAAATGATGGACTACCTTAAGTCAACTTTAAGGTGTGGCACAAGGTACTTCTGCTCAAACTCATTCGCTTAGGTTATCCTCCTTATATATTAACAAACTGATTCGATAATTCATCTCGGAGAGAAAATTTAGAGTCAGAGTGAAATGAATGACCTCAGTGAAGGAGATAATGGAGTCCAGAGTCCAGCAAGATTCTTCAATGTCACCACTTTGCTTAATATTTACGAGTCTAGGGCGAGAATACCAATGCGACATTAAATGTAGAAGCCACTATCATTACAACCACGTCAAAAAACCGTAGATAATAACCGACAGGCTGCATTCACAACTGAACCAATTGTCGGATTGGTTTGTGCATAGGAGCATCAAATTCAACCCGAAAGGGACTCGAGTGATATTCTTCTTCAAATCACATAGATTTCACCTCAAAAACACCTTACTCTTAAAAAAATCACTCCTGAATGGCGTAGCCTTCTGCATTCTGAGAACAGGCTGACATGGAAAAGTCAGGTTGTAGCTGTGGTAACTAAGGCCATAGCCTTACCTTACCTATCCACTGCTGAATGGTTTTTAGCAAGCTTTTGCTGCAGAACATATCATAGGCTAGGACTTCTGTATGACTGCTGAAGCATACACATTTGTAAAAAGTATAGAAACATTGTGCAAACGATGCCGAATAAGGCCCTATGAATAATCACCAGTAGCATCTGGTTGATAAGAAACAATCCATTACACCAGGATCTGGACATCCAGTCGTGACACAACAGGCAGCCCATCATATCAACGCAACGATCCGACAGCAGCTCGAACAGGGTCAGAACGCGAGGGGTAGGTACCATCGACTAGCGACGGAGTACTAGATACTTAAGCGAGTGAAGTGGACCACTGCTTAACGCAGCAAACTGCAACAAGACAAGCATAACAAAGACGTAAGAGTAGTACGAAAATTGTGCCCTAACTAAGAAATCAGCATATGCAATTAGGCGCTCAGCTAGCCGACAAAGACATAGGATACCGAAGCAGATAAGTCACTGAACACCCCTTGTATAGTAGACAAATTATTAAATAAAGTAATTTTTATTTACTTTAGAGTATCTCTATCAATCACATATATCCTCCGAAAATAATATCACTGCTCTAGCAACCAATCAGAAATGACATTGTAAACAAATCGCGTTTTATTATCCATCATTCCATCGATGTAACGTCTCTATTATGTACATAAATAGTTTTATGGCAATTTTTAATCACTTTTATTGACGTTTTATTATCTCTTTTATGAAATTGAATCAGACGGGGTCAGTCGTTCGACATACCATTTCATTATTTTTAATCAAAAAATGCCGAGAAAGTTTATGTGTTTGAAAAATAGTATTTATTGATGCATTTGAAAGATTATTTTCGGTATTTACTTGGAACATCGTAAACGCAAATTAATTACCTATTCTTTTTTTCATTCATGTTTTTTTAGTGTTCCGAAGTGATCCCACTTATGGGATCACTTCGGTGTCCGTCTGTCTGTCACAACACCCGATTTTCTCCGGAACTATTTGACGTAGAAAGTTAAAATTTGGCACAAATATAGAAATTATTGGCCCAATGAAAAGACGAACTGTTGTTCAGATTTTCACTATACGGCTCAGTATATATCACCACTACACCAAACACTTTATTTTTGCACTCGACGCGCGTTTCACTAACCATGTTAGCTTCATCAGGAGCGATGATTGACTAAAGCTAAACTACAAATCTACCCTATTTATACTTAGCCTAATCCTTGAATTACTCAGGCGGAACTTATTGCATAGGTAAGGCTATCAGTTCCGGGCAAGTAACCAGTAGAGGGGACTATAAGGAATAGGCCCTCTGTCTTTATTTAAACTACTTTTACATTTTATAATTTCCATACTTTCGTATGCGTTCAACAATCTCCTATCAGATACATTTTTTTATTAATCTTAGATTATCTAATGTTACAATATGATCAGCTTCAAGGGCATGTTCGACAATGCTAGACTTTTCTGTTCTACTGTATTTTAAGTGTGCTAAATGTTCTTTAAATCGTGTTTTAATTGACCTCTTAGTTTGCCCAACATACTTTTTGTCACAATCACAACTAATTTCATAAATTCCACTTTTCTCACAATTAGGAATCTTATCTTTGGGATTTCCTAAGATATTCCTCAGATTGTCTGATAACCTATAGATTAAGGTGAAGCCTACCTTATTAAATACTTTATTGAGTCCCTTGCTATATTTCGGATTATATGGAATGGAGACATACTTGGTGTTGTTTGCTTCGCGTGTAAAAAAGGTGGAATTCTGAATATTAAACCTAAACTTATGTCTATTTATTAGCTTATTTACTAAGTCATCATCATAACCATTAACTCTAGTTATATTTCTAATACGATGTCTTTCTTTATTAAAGTTTACTCTATTCAGAGGGAAAGTGACCAAACGATGAACTAAAAAAATGTATTGAGGCTAATTTGTGTTGTTTGCAATGAAATGAATCATTAAGAATATATCTATCAGTTACTGTGTCCTTCCTATAGATATCAAATTCTAATCTATTATTATTTTTAATAATTAAAAATATCTAGAAAAGGCAATTGTCCTTTGTTCTCAACTTCGTAAGTGAATTTAATGGAATCATACCGGAAACAGAAACGAAATCATCAATATTTGCTTTCTTTGTATCAAAAATCGCGAAAATATCATCCACATACCTATACCATACCCTTGGGAAATATTCGAATTCTTGACTGGCTTCGGTTTCAAACTTACTCATGAATAAATTGGCTATGAAAGGCAATTACCCATAGCTGTTCCTTCTTTCTGAACATAAAAATGACTGTTATGCTATGGGTAATTGCTTATCTCCTTTCATAGCCAATTTATTCATGAGTAAGTTTGAAACCGAAGTCAGTCAAGAATTCGAATATTTCCCAAGGGTATGATATAGGTAGGTGGATGATATTTTAGCGATTTTTGACACAAAGAAAGCAAATATTGATGATTTCGTTTTCTAAATTAAATAGCCGGTATGATTCAATTAAATTCACTTACGAAGTTGAGAACAAAGGACAATTGCCTTTTCTAGATATTTTAATTGTTAAAAATAATAATAGATTAGAATTTGATATCTATAGAAGGACACAGTAACAGACAGATATATTCCTAACGATTCATTTCATTGCAAACAACACAAATTAGCCTCATTACGTTTTTTTAGTTCATCGTTTGGTCACCTTCCCTCTGAACAGAGTAAACTTTAATAAAGAAAGGAATCGTATTAGAAATATAACTAGAGTTGATGGTTATGATGATAACTTAGTAAATAAGCTAATAAATAGACATGAGTTTAGGTTTAATATTCAAAATTCCACCTTTTATAAACTCGAAGCAAATAACACCAAGTATGCCTCCATTCCATATAATCCGAAATATAGAAAGGGAGGGAGAGTAAATTTTTTGCTAAGTTCTTCCAGTCGGCATATGTTGATTCCTCTATGTTTTCAGAATAACCCTCCTGATAACTACTCACATATCTCTCTCTCTCTCATCTCTAATTGTTAACACTATAGAGGAAGGAGACGTGGTCAGTGCCTTAAAGACCTAAATTGAACGCTGGAACCGATGGTCTACCAGCTTTGTTTATTCGAGATCCAAACCTCTCACGATATTTTCAATCTATGTTTAAGATCATCGTCCTTTCCATAAATCTGGAAGAAGTCCAAAATATGTCCCGTATTCAAAAAGGGTGATAAGAGCCTCACTGAAAATTACAGACCTGTGGTAATATTGAACAACTTTTCAAAAGTTTTTAAAATTGTGCGGTATGACATTTCATTTAATCATGTTAAACTTTTCATAACTGAAAGCCAACATGGATTATTTCCAGGGCGTTCAACCATTACCAATTTAGTTACAATTACTCAGTTTATTTTGGAAAGTATGAACAATGGAGGACAAGTCGACGTAGTTTATACAGACTTCTCAAAGGCTTTTGACCGGCTTGACCATGGTATTCTGCTTGAAAAATCCTCAAACTGTGGAGTTAATGGCAGGTTATTAAACCTGCTGAAATCTTATTTAATTGGTAAATTATCATGGTTTTGAGTCGGTCATTATTAATGCTACCTCTGGTGTTCCTCAAGGGTCTATCCTAGGACCATTATTATTTAACATATTTATAAATGACATCACCAGTGGCCTTACCTCGTCCTCTTTGCTTTATGCTGACGATCTGAAAATATACCGAAGCATAGACTCTCTCCGTATTTGTATAACACTTCGGGATGATCTAGATTCTTTAAATATATTCTTAATAACTTATATTTGAACACAAAGAAATGTTTTTCTATGTCATTCACTCGAAAGAAATTGCCAGTAATTTTTTTATATAATTTAAACCATAATGATCTTCAGAAATGTTATCGTTTCAAAGATCTGGTATAACGTTTGATGCTAAACTCAGCTTTGTGGACCATATAAAATGAGACCATTCCTTCTTCTTATAAGGGCATCGGTTTCATCACGAGGAATTCTAGAGACCTTTCAAACATTAAAACCCTAATCACTTTATTCAATGCTTTGATACGTTCTAAACTGGAATATGGTTCAATTATCTGGTATCCAACATATAAGATCCACAGTAATCACATTGAAAAAATCCAAAGACGATTTGTGAAGTTCCTCTGGTTTAAATTAGATGGTATTTATCCACCATTAGGTTTCCCTAATGATGTTTTATTGAGAAGATTCAGTATCGTTAACCTTTCTCGGCGTAGAAAATATGCTACAACCTTGTTTTTATATAAAATCTTGAACAACAGGATCGAATGCCCTTGCGCCCTCTGAACTATTAGGTTCGGTGTACCATCTCAACACGCTCGCCTAAGCCATTTCCCTTTTCTACATACCTGTTCCAAGAACAAACTTGTTGATATACTCTCTGCTATACGTTATGTGCATGAATTATGAAAGGGTTAAACATATAGTTGATATTTTTTGTTGCAGTATAACATCTTAACGTAGGTCATGTTTAACTGTGCATTAGGTCTCTCTTTTTTTTTTGTTTTTCTTTAGCTTGTAGTGTAGTTATTAGAATTATTAAAATACTAATGTGATAGATACTTATCTATTTGTATTTGTTATATTTGAATAGTCGTTTCCTATAATTGGATTATTCTGTAGGATAGTTGTATTAAATAAGTAAATAAAAAAATAAAATGTAAGTAGGACAAAACTTATCGGCTAAAGTATCTATATGTAAGTATCGAGGCCATTTATCTATTGTAAGGCACCGTCGTTAGTCTGAAAGAAGTCTATCAGCGATCCCCCGTACGCCCTTTGCTCACAGTCTGTAACTATATGTTCTATGGTCCGTTGCGAAGCCCCACAGTCGCATTGTGAGGGTAGGTGCTTTGCCCCACTTTTGTAAGGAGTCCTGGCATACGTATGGTAGGTGCAAAATCTGTTTAATGTTCTCCAGCCCTGTCGCTTCAGATCGAATCCTGACAATATCTAGATGGGGTCAACTATATTTCGTCCATTCTAAGGGCGTTCAGCATACCACTTCCCCCTCCATTGCGCCTTGGTGTTGTAGTTATTCTCCATCAACTGTTCTACAAGCCTTCAAATGAGGTTTCTGGATTTCAGCCTCCTGGTTGCTAGGCGTCGGAAATCGGAGTGTACTGGTAACAGAGGGTTGATAGTAATTTTTTCTATACTCTCTCAGAAGTGCCTCGTTTCTGCATAGTTCCGGCGGTGTGATGGGCTAAAGCAGTTAGGTGTGCTTTTTGTACATCCTATGATAGTTCGCATTGTGCCATTTAGTCTGGCATCTAATTTGTTTATGTGGCAGCTGTTTAGCCACACAGGAGCACAATATTCAACAGACGAGTAGACAAGTCCAACTATAGATGTTCTAAGCGTAAAAGCGGAGACTCACCATCACAGTTTCTGGAGGATATTGTGTTGATTTAAATGCAATGTTCTCTATAGGCTTGTTAAAAGCGAGTGTTCGGTCGCCAAGATATTTGGTATGGATATGGAAGGAGGTTGTTGTTGAGGTAAACTTTTCCCTTTTTTTGATTGTTGGTTGTTTAGGTGAAAGCACATACTTTCAGTATTTATTTTAAAAATACATGTTTGCAAGAGAACTACTGGATAAATTATTTTACCAGCTTTTTATAATTCTGAACAAAATAAATATCTATATTTATTAGATGTCCCTAAATAAGCACGCTGAGCCTCTTGCGGCCGGTCAAATGGTTTAACACTTGGGACGTTGCTATTAACAAGCACACAATATGCTAATACATTTAGGAAGCTTCAAAGGATCTCGGAGAACGTAACTGTTTACCCCAACAGTTAATTAAGAGATTAATATCTACTATTTACGGTCGTAAAATGAGCATCAATTTCATCAGTTTCATTTTCACATTCAAAATTTGTGCTAAAATATTATTTCTCTTACGGTGAATTACTAAACTTTTTTTACAAAAAATCTAAAAATTGTTATCGCGCAAATAGAGAGAAATATTATAAGGAGAAACGTTAAATATGAACATAGTACCTATAAAAAAACCGGTCAAGTGCAAGTCGGACTTGCGCAATTAGTGTTCCGTACGTTGATTGCTTTCAAAATAAAAAAAATTGTTACAGAGGTATAATATGATCATTGACTGCGCAAAACATTCCCTAAATGAGTTGTCAAAAAAATTTTTTCCGATTTTTACTGAAAACTGATGACCTTGAAATTTTTGTTTTTTTTAAATACCAGATAAATTATTAACTCGTGATAATTTTCATTCAATATACACCTTGTGGAGAATATTCCACAAGGTGTAAAGAGATCAGTACTTTTCGAGATAAGATAGGGGAACAGCGATTTTTGGCATTTTTTTAAAATAATACAACGAAAAGTGTGCACAAGTATTACATTATATATATTTTTAAATTCGTGTTTTTACAAGCTTTCCTTTGACATCCCACTCGATGGCCTGGTAAAAAAATTTTTTTTTCACTTCGGATTTCATCTCCGAAAACTAACCCCTTAAGTCAAAATTTAACTTTCAAAATTACACGGCTCTGATGAGACCATCAATTTCTATATTAGTACCAAATACCAGCTTTCTATGTCAAATAGTTTTGGAGAAAATCGGGTGTCACAGACGGACACACAGACACCGAAGTGATCTTATAAGTGTTCTGTACGGAACATTAAAAACAGTATCACAATTCAAAAAATGTGGAAGCTAGTAGCGTTGAAGAAGTTATTTAACGCTCAAATAATAAATTTGTGTTTCAAACGGACATCCTGTGCCTAAACCATATCTATAATCTATAATATATATAAAATGCAACGTCTCGCTGTCTGTCTGTCTGTCCTTTAGTGCGCTTATCACTGTAGAACCACTTATCCGATTTACGTACTTTTTTTAAAAAAAACATACATATGTTCTCTGGCCAGGATATAGGCTATATTTTATTACGATAGCTGGCATAAGGAATGAGCAGTGACGATAATAGTGAATAAAGTCGGAAAAAAGTTTGCCGCTAGCGCGTTCCCTTGCAATACACAGCCTAAACCATTAAATATGGAACAATATTATGTAGCAGAGAATATCTATAATCTATAATCTATAATATATATAAAATGCAATTTCTCTCTGTCTGTCTGTCTGTCCATTAGTGCGTTTATCACGCGATAATCACTTATCCGATTTACGTGTCTTTTTTGAATTCATACATATATTCTTTGACCAGGTTATATAATAATAATAATAATCTATATCTATAATATATAAAATGCAACGTCTCTCTGTCTGTCTGTCCGTTAGTGCGCTTATCCTTCGAGAACCACTTATCCGATTTACGTGATTTTTTAAATTCATAAATATGTTCTCTGACCAGGTTATAGATATGTATTTTATTACATCTATAATATATATAAAATGCAACGTATCTCTGTCTGTCTGTCTGTCCGTTAGTGCACTTATCACTCGAGAAACACTTATCCGATTTACGTGTTTTTATAAATTTATACATATGTTCTATATAATTCGATATAAGCCTAGATAATGGGAGATAAGGTGAGATAATGGAAGATAAGTATAAATAATGGGAGATAAGGAAAATAATGGAAGATAAGCAGAGATAAGTCTAGATAATGGGAATTATGGTGAGATAATGGGAGATAAGGAAAAATAATGAGAGATAAGGAGAGATATTGCGAGATAACTCGAGATAAGCCTGGATAATGGGAGATAAGGTGAGATAATGAAAGATAAGGGGAAATAATGGGAGATAAGGAGAAATAATGGGAGATGAGCAGAGATAATCCTAGATAATGGAAATTATGTAGAGATAATGGGAGATAAGGAGAAATAATGAGAGATAAGGGGAAATAATGGCGGATATTTTATTATGTTAGGTAACATAAGGAATAAGCAGTGACGATAGTAGTGAATGAAGTCCACGCGAGCAGAGCCGCGAGCACTGCTAGTCAATTCCTAATAAAAGCAACACAATTTATAGACAAACAAATGATAAAGGAGGACATGGAATATATGCTTCGGAAACTCGTTGAAGAATATAATAAATAAGGCCAAAAGGTAAATATAAATAAAACGAAATATCTTTGTGAGGCGGCGAGACAACAAAACCTCCAACTAGAAAAAGATTACTTATCTATATGTCAAAAATACTATAGATATTTGGGTGTGTCACTTTTACTGTACAGATAAGAGGAAAATAGAAATCAGAATCATACATCAAAAAAAGAAAATATAATATCTGTGAAACAATATTAGCGTACTCTATAGCAATGATTTATAGAAAAACATAAGCAGAAGCTCTAGAAATGAGCACCATTAGAAGACTGGTTAAAACTTCCAGAATAGATTCAGTAAGAAATGACACCATAAAAGAAAGATTTCGTTATCGTGTCTTCAGCAAGGTAAAATAAGACATAATATCGAACAAAAACAAGTCATGGTATGAACAGGTAAACAAAATGGACAATAGAAGACTTCTAGAATTAACGATGTAGTGACAACCACAAGAAAGAAGGTGATGGAAAGGCGGAATTAGAAGTGCAATGAGAGCAAGAAATGTTCAAGAACAGTGGACCAAGTAATTGGGGAATGGGCTATATATATATATATATATATATATATATATATATATATATATATATATATATATATATATATATATATATATACAGTCCCTGGCCAAATTATTAGACGCACTGCAAGATTTCATGTAAAATATTAATTACCGAGTGATATTGTACCGTTTTATTATTTTAAATTGATTTGTTTTTTTATTTTTATATTATCCAATCAATTACCTATTTGTTTGACATAAATAAAACAGCATTAATTTAGAAAAGCATAAGTTTATTAAGTTTTAAAGAAAAGTGAAATTAATGTTAGTAAAAGTCAATATTTAGTTGAGCCACCTTTAGCCGCTATCAAAGCTTTAATTCTGCGCGGCATGCTATCAATGCAAGATTGTACTGTCTCCTGCATTTGAGGATGATGATTCCACACATGAATAATCTTTTCTAGGAGCTGGGTTTTGTTGGTAATCACATCTTTAGCCACTTCTCTTTTCATCAGCTCCCACACATTTTCAATGGGGTTCATATCAGGGCCAATCCAACAGAGAGATATTTTTTCTGCCAAAAAAGCTTTAACAGACCGAGCAGTGTGGCAGGGAGCTCCATCTTGCATGAAAGTGAATGGTTCCCCATTTGGAAACCATTCTCTGAGCTGCGAAATCAACCGATTTTGTAATACTTCTTTGTACTGATCTTGCCTCATTATTCCTTTGACGACGTACAGACGTCCAGTGCCCTTGCCGCTGATGACTGACCAAATCATCACTTTGGTGGGATGTTTAACCGTCGGGACGACACAATCAGGATGAAACTTTTCTCCATGACGACAACGCACATACTAAGCTTTATTCTGCAAAATTTCGAATGTGCTTTCGTCTGTCAAAAAGACCTGTCAAAAATAGGAAAAATATATAAACTTCCATGTTTATTTGCTTTATTTAACTGAAAATGATAATATTGTATCAAATATTGATTAAATTGCTGTATCTTACCGATCTCCAGAAGTCCACATCTTTGTCTTGCCATTGTTTGGCCCACTTCAGGCGCTTTGCTTTCATTGCAGCTGTTAACTTGGGCTTCCTGGCGGGGCGACAGGCCTTAAAATCTAATTCTTTCAATTTTCTTCGAACAGTGCGCTCAGAAGCATTTACGCTAGCATCCTGGAGTTGTGATTTTATTACCTTTGTGGTAGCAAATCTGTTTTCTACACAAATTTTCTTCAAACATCTCTCTGACCGTGGAGTGAAAATTGGTTTTCTACCGCATCTTTTCTTTCTTTTCGGGCTTAATTCCTTCCCTGACTCAATTTTCTTTTTTATGCGTCGTACACTAGCTTCAGAAACCTCCAATCTTCGTGATATTTCTCGGTTTGTAAATGTTTTCGCAATCACAAGGGCCTTCGCTTCAGCTTTTTTACGTGGTGAAAGATCGCCTTTTCTACCCATAATGAAAATAGTCCAATTACTTTTTTAAAACACTGCATACAAAATAAACTAATAACTGAGTAGTATAAAACTGTTAAACAAACAATCACAGTCCATAAAGCCACAGAAACACGTCCGTACCTGACTCGATTCCGATCGCGATTGATACAGGTTTGTACTTATTTACGTTCATGTATCACTTTGTCACCACAGTGTTGCCATATGTTAAAAATAAATACAAATATGTAGTCTACAACAATTCTTTTAAATAAAAATCAGTAATATTGTAGTTTAAATATACCATTATTGCATAAAAACTCTTAAGAAACATAAAATTACTAAAAAAAATACAGTGCGTCTAATAATTTGGCCAGGGACTGTATATATATATATATATATATATATATATATATATATATATATATATATATATATATATATATATATATATATATATACTTCTACATACATACATTTCATTATATTGAAATATATATTATTTCTTAGATCAAGTAAAAAACAATTCACTACTTTGGCTTTTTTTAATTCAAATTTTTTAAAACTTAGTAAAAATCCCTTTACCGTTATCTGTTGTGACGCTGTTACGGAAGCAAATAAATTTATGTAGTATTTCGACCACAAAACCATGTATACGAAATCGCGACACATCTATTATGAATTTAGGACATACCGTATATATATACCGTACACTTTATTTAAATAGCTCATATTTACAAGTTACCCCAAATCTAGAACATTCCCCAAAATATAGTAACATATTCTCCAATAATGATGCCTGCCCACTCACTAAACTGCTTTACTGGTCTTCAGAGGTAGCACGACATTAGCGCTAATTTATAATGTATGCGTAGTCTCTTTAGTAAATAGACCGATTGTATGAGGTCATCAAGTTTAGGATATTAGGATACTACTACCTCAATTAGTCGAAGAATGGAAACTAAAAAAGGGAAACGATCTCAGAATAAACATCGACTTTATTACATCATCCTTATTTTCGTCGTATTGTGAAATCAAAAACAGATTATCTATATCTGTATATCTATATCTACATATGTTATAAAACGCAACGTCTCTCTGCTATCTGTTTGTCTGTTAGTGCGCTTATCACTCGTGAACCACTTATCCGATTTACGTAATTTTTTTTTTAATTCATACATATGTTCTCTCCTAAGTTGGGAATGTGGAATCTTTGGCACAATGATACTACTCAGTATATATCACCACTACACCAAACACTTTATTTTTGCACTCGACGCGCGTTTCGCTAACCATGTTAGCTTCATACTTTATCGTAAGTACAGTAGTAAGATTAGATTAGTAGGTGCAGATATTTGGTTTTTAAAGTCTTGCAAGAAATTTAAAGTTTTTCCTAATTTTATTAAGGTTAATTTACCAAAATCAAACATTTCAGAAAAAGTTTCATTCTTTGCTAAACAAAAATGGCTTGACTTAGAAATCAAGAATTTGTACACAAAACGTAGTATGTTAGAAGTAGAATCATACAGCATATTCAAAAAACTTACTTCAGGATTAAACAATATTGAATATGAAGTATGGAGCGAGTTCCAGAGGAAAATGTTTTTAGTTATTGGTATTCAATATAAAAAGAAATTCTCTATTCTAAGTAAAAAATTAAAAAAGCTCTTACCGAAGAAGAATAGTCCTCAGGAACTCGTAAATATTGTAGAAAATCATTCATCTCAATCCTTTACACCAAATGAAATTTGCATCTTAAACAAAGGTCTTAACTTTGCAGTACCCCCTCCTAGAGATAATTTATCAGAAATAGTTGCTCACATTGAAAGTTCGATTAGTACACTTCCAGAAAAATAGTAAATCTTTTGTTAGGGAAGCATGTCGCAATCAAATATCGAAAAACATAGTTAACAACACAAATTCTAATTCACGAAAAAAACATAAAAGTAGTTAAAGGATTGAAAAAGAAAGATGTCTTCTACTTAAAAGCGGATAAAGGAAATAAGGTTGTTATATTGGATAAGAAAGATTACTTTGAACGAGTAGATAATCTTATCGAATCTGGCCCCTATGAAAAGGTAATAAGAAATCCATTACCGAGAATGATATCAGAGGTTAAAAATTCTTTAAAAAAATTTAAGAACCTTGTCTCCGATTCGCTAAAATTTAAATTAAATGTGAGTAATCCGACCATACCAAAATTGTATTGCTTACCCAAAATTCACAAACCTGGAAAAGCAATGCGACCCATTGTTTCATCGGTCGGATCACCCACATATTTAATATCCAAATGGTTATCAAAAGAACTTGAGAAGTTACCGTTAAATACTTTCGCAGTGAAGAATTCGTTAGAATTCATTAAATAAAACAAAAAATCTAGTTCTTAATGAAGGTGAAGTCTTAAATTCTTTTGATGTTAGTTCTTTGTTCCCAAGTGTGCCAACTCCACAAACTTTACAATATCTCGAAGAATTACTTAGAATGAATGACTTTGAAGACGAAATTATTCGTGAATACTTAAAACATTATCTAAACTTTATATGGAACAAAATTATTTCCAATATAACAATCAATTTTATGTTCAGAAAGAAGGAACAGCTATGGGTAATTGCTTGTCACCTTTCATAGCCAATTTATTCATGAGTAAGTTTGAAATCGAAGCCAGTTAAGAATTCGAATATTTCCCAAGGGTATGGTATAGGTATGTGGATGATATTTTCGCGATTTTTGATACAAAGAAAGCAAATATTGATGATTTTGTTTCTAAATTAAATAGCCGGTATGATTCCATTAAATTCACTTACGAAGTTGAGAACAAAGGACAATTGCCTTTTCTAGATATTTTAATTATTAAAAATAATAATAGATTAGAATTTAATATCTATACGAAGGACACAATAACAGATAGATATATTCCTAATGATTCATTTCATTGCAAACAACATAAATTAGCCTCATTACATTTTTTAGTTCATCGTTTGGTCACTTTCCCTTTGAATAGAGTAAACTTTAATAAAGAAAGGAATCGTATTAGAAATATAACTAGAGTTAATGGTTATGACGATGACTTAGTAAATAAGCTAATAAATAGACATAAATTTAGGTTTAATATTCAGAATTCCACCTTTATTACAAGCGAAGAAAATAACACCAAGTATGTCTCCATACCATATAATCCGAAATATAGCAAGGGACTCGATAAGGTATTTAATAAGGTAGGCCTCACCTTAGTCTATAAGTCATCAGACAATCTGAGGAATATCTTAGGAAATCCCAAAGATAAGATTCCTAATTGTGAGAAAAGTGGAATTTATGAAATTAGTTGTAATGATTGTGACAAAAAGTATGTTGGGCAAACTAAAAGGTCAATTAAAATACGATTTAAAGAACATTTGGCACACTTAAGATACAATGGAAATCATAAAATGTAAAAGTAGTTTAAATAAAGACAGAGGGCCTATTCCTTATAGTCCCCTCTACTGGTTACTTGGCCGGAACTGATCGCCTTGCCTATGTCATTAGTTCCGCTTGAGTAATTCAAGGGTTAGGCTAAGTAGAAATAGGGTAGATTTGTAGTTTAGCTTTAGTCAATCATCGCTCCTGATGAAGCTAACATGGTTAGCGAAACGCGCGTCGAGTGCAAAAATAAAGTGTTTGGTGTATATACTGAGTAGTATATGTTCTCTCGCCAGGTTTTAGTATATAATTTATTACGTTAGGTAACATAAGGAATAAGCAGTGTTGATAATAGTGAATCAAGTCGGAAAAAAGTTTGCCGCCAGCGCTCTCCCTTGCAAAAAAAAAACCTAAATAATTCTGTAGTCCACGCAAGCGGAGCCGCGGGCACAGCTAGTATTTAATACATAACTGACATCCCGGAATAAAACGATACGCTTTATTGAAGTATAGAGGACCAAAAAACAACGTCACGGCAATCTCATTACCTATCTATCTACTATTATTTCGATCTCTAAATGGTAGATGCCCAGATCCCACCAGCATTGCCCGGTGTGATACCATCGCATCGGCTTAGGCTGTGTGAAGTTGCTTAACGTTTCGTGGCTGTGCCGATGTCCCGGACTGTGGGACCAAATAGCATGATGAGGCACCTGGATACAAAAAATTCCGGAGGTAAAATAGCCCCCCATTCAGATCTCCGGGTGGGGGCTGGTTCAGGAGCGTCGACATGCAGAGATCAGAATTTCAAAATGAATTTTTGCAACATACGAGGTTTAAACACGAACATAAATTCAGTGCACCAACACCTGCAATCAAACAAACCTCATGTACTCGCTCTCTGTGAAACTAAGGTCAGTTCATCGACCAGCACAGTAAACTATCTTTATCCTGGGCACGACTTCTATTCCCGATTTAGGCGTAACTTTGGAATCTGTCTTTATGTCAGAAGCGACCTCTCTTGCCAACGAGAAGAGGCTCTGGAGCCCCCAAACTTTGATGTTATGTGGTTAAAAATAACGACTCAACCAACCACAAGGTTCATCTGTATCCTATACCGACCACCAAGTGATACTAACTTTAGAACACTTTTCGCTTCTCTTGCAGACACCATCGATCATTTACAAATTAACTATCCAAATGCCGAAATTGCGATCCTGGGCGACTTTAATGTCCACAACATCAACTGGCTTAAATACTCAAATACTACCGACGAACAAGGTCGTGAAGCCGAATCATTTTCAATCAGTTGTGGCTTAACGCAGCTTATTGATGAACCAACACGGATCCCTAATCGAGACGGAGAGTTCGCCAATCTTCTTGATCTGTTTTTAACCGCCAATCCGGAGATTTACAGGGTCGGCGTAAATCCGCCGTTAGGTTCTTCCGACCATAAACTACTTTCGACATTGAGTATTCTACCAATCAGTGACAGAGAGACGCCTAAATCGCGCAAGATTTGGCACTACAAGTCTGCTAAATGGGAAGATCTCATGGCATATTTTCGACCTTTCCCTTGGTTAGACGTTTGTTTTCGATCCGACGACCCATCTGAGTGCGCCAGGGAGGTTTCCGATGTTATTTTGGCCGGTATGGAGGCTTACATCCCTTTTTCGAAGAAATGCCCTCCCAACGGCAAGCCTTGGTTTGACCGAAAATGCAAAGAAGCTGTTGCTTCTAAACACCTTGCATACCGACAATGGCATGAAAATCCTAACACCATAAATCGTAACACATTTGTTCTTGCCAGGAACAGATGCAAAAGAGGTTATCGACGAAACCAAGGAGGTACGCAATCAACGGATTAGAAACAAACTTCTCGCTTGTCCCGAAAATTCCAGGTCCTTTTGGTCGGTCGCTAAGGCAGTTAGTCAAAATTTCACCAAATCCACCATAGCACCACTCACACGGCCAGATAATTCTATTGCAACGACACCTGTTGAGAAAACGAACTTATTGGCTGAACTCTTTGCTTCACATTCTACTGTCGATTTCCAAGGAAAAACACCACCTACTATTCCCATAGTGTAGTCAAGGATGCCCGATGTTGTCTTCAGACAGCGTATCATAAAGCGTATACTGATGAAACTAGACACCAAAAAAGGCTTCTGGCCCTGACGGAATACCTGCCATAGTTCTTAAAAAACTGTGCGAGGGAACTAACACCAGTTTTCTGTAGACTTTTCAACCTATCCTACAGAAAGGGAATAGTTCCTTCCTGCTGGAAATGTGCTACAGTTCAGCCGATACCTAAAAAAGGCAAGAAGACCTTGCCAAATAACTACCGACCAATCGCACTGCTTTCAATAATATCGAAAGTCATGGAAAAGGCTATCAATCAGCATCTTCTAAAATATCTTGAAGGATTCAACATTATTAGCGATCACCAATATGGTTTTCGTAAAAATAGATCAACAGGAGATCTTCTGACTTAAGTAACACATGTCTGGAACAACGCAATTGAACACTTTGGAGAATCTCGGGCGGTTGCTCTTGACATATTCAAAGCATTCGACCGTGTTTGGCACGATGAGCTGTTGGCTAAGCTACGTTCTTATATATGTCTGAAAGATTCTGTTTGTGCCTCTCATGTTTCCTCAAAGAGCGTTCTTTACGAGTGGCAGTCGACGGATTTCTTTCTAACACCTTCACTATCAACGCCGGTGTACCCCAAGAGTCCATACTGTCTCCTACTCTCTTTCTCATTTACATTAACGATCTGCTGGAAAAGACCGAGAATCCAATCTACAGCTTTGCAGATGACAGTACACTTATCTCTTCATTCACTTTGAACGCTCGGACATCGGCTACTCAGACGAATGTCCGCAGACAGCAGGAAGTCATTCAACTTAACAAAGACCTGGAAGAAATTCTATCTTGGGGTGACAGTAACCAAGTAGAATTTAACGCTACAAAAACCCAAGCTGCAGTTTTCTCTAAAAAAGTTAACGTTGCTGAACCCGACATAGTTATGTCGGGGCACTCCATCCCTCTAACATCGTCGCTCAATTTGTTGGGCGTTTATTTGGAAGCAAATATGTCCTGGCATGAACATGTTGCAGGAATAGCCAGGAGAGCTTCTCAAAAGTTGGGAATATTATTTCGAACCAGAAAGCTTTACGCTCCACAACAACTGTTAATTCTTTACAAAGCTCAAATTCGACCAAACATGGAATCCCATGTTTGGAGCTCCGCTCCCAAACATACACTGCATTTGTTGGATTCTATTCAGAGAAGAGCTGTTCGTCTGATTGGAGACCCGGAACTGACCGACGGCCTTGATTCGCTGGAACATCGAAGAACGGTTGGCGACTTGAGCCTATTCTACAAGTACTTTCATGGAAAATGTTCGAAGGATATGTCCCGCTTAATTCCTCCCAGAGCAGTGCAAGTTAGAAGTACACGTCGCGCTAATTCTTCACATCCGTATGAGGCTCAGCTTGTTACTCCTCGTACAACGCTCTTCAAGCAGTCTTTTATATGGAGAACATCATCCCTTTAGGATAATTTGCCTAGGACTGTATTTCCCACCGAGTACAATTTACAGCGATTCAAGAACAACGTGAATCGCTTTCTCCGCACACGTGTCGCTCCTGTAGCGGTTTAGGGACTTCCCTGTAGCACGTGTGCTAGACTCATAAAAAAAAATAAATAAAATAAATAATATCATAGCACTACACCAGTACGTGTTCTGCCATCTACGTCGTACTTGAGCAACTATACGCAGGATTTGTCTAAATTCTCAAAATAACATATTTTCTGCATTTTTAAAATAGAGTCATAAATGTCCCAAATTCTATATTTAATCAATTTCAAAATAGATTCATAGATGCGAGAAATTTATTTTAATGACTTGAAAAGAGAATCCTATAATATTATTTTTGCAATTTTGCCTCTCTGTTTGACCGAATTTTAATGAAATATTGTGGAACACCTGGTTAAACTACACGTGAAGGAAAAATGAATAAAAATTATATTATTCGATCTCGAACTGTACCCGGGCATACACACGTCATAGTTTACGGAAATAAAATTTCGGCGATTTGTTGCACATACATACAGGGTCGCGAAGAGAATCTTAGGGCCCAAGAGGATTCAACAGTACGGACTTATCTCAAAAAAAAAACTGACGCCAACAGGTATGCCTTCAAAAAAAGGCTTATAACAGACGAAATGCAAATTGTTGTATCTTGTTCATTCTTTGCGCTAGTACTTTGAATTTTATCAGCTCATATGTCGTGATACGACGAAACGCATCCAGAAATGGATGCACAGTAAATGAGTGCTGAAATTTGGACATTGTTCAATTTTAGTATTTGATATTAATATTTCTTAGAGTTGAACTTAAAAAGGATGAAGGAGAGCTTTTCTAATAATAAATCTTTAGCTCACCTTACTTCAGAAAATGATAATCGGGGTGTCAGGATCTCCGAAAAAACGCTTTCATAATAGAGCTTTACCAGCTTCAAAAATTCATACTATAGACGCCATATTTATAATCCGCCAAATTATCGAAAAAGCCATAGAGTTTAATAAGATAGCCTTTATATGTTTCATTGATCTTACCCAGGCATTCGATAGGATGCGGTTAACTGATGTCATAACCCTACTACAAAAAAGGCGAATTCACCCGAATATAATAAAAAACTATCGAAGAGTTGAACATCCACAGCCACACATATGTAAGAGTGGCAAATAAATTAAGCAATAAAATATCTATGACAACCGGAATCAGACAAGGAGATAGCCTAAGCCCAATCTTATTTAACATCATAATGGATGAAATTATAAACGAAGTAAAGAAAACTGGGATAGATAAACATGTGACAGAACAGAAAAATTCCACATTAACTACTGTGGGACCAAAGAGCATGATGAGGCGCCTGGATGCAAGAAGTTCCGGAGGTAGAATGGCCCCCCGTTCGGATCTCCGGGTAGGGGCTGGTTCGGAGGCGTCGACTTGCAGACATCATAATTTTAAGATAGATTTTTGCAACATACGAGGTATAAACTCGAACATAAATTCAGTGCATCAACACCTGCAATCAGATAAACCTCATGTACTCGCTCTATGTGAAACCAAGGTCAGTCCATCGACCAGCACGGTCAACTATCTTTATCCTGGGTACGACTTCTATTCCCGATTTAGGCGTAACTTTGGAATCTGTCTTTTTGTCAGAAGCGACCTCTCTTGCCAACGAGAAGAAGCTCTGGAGCCTCCAAACTTTGATGTTATGTGGTTAAAAATAACGACTCAACAAACCACAAGGTTCATCTGTATCCTGTATCGACCACCAAGTGATACCAATTTTCGAACACTTTTCGCTTCTCTTGCAGACACCATCGATCATTTACAAAGTAACTATCCAAGTGCCGAAATTGCCATCCTGGGCGACTTTAATGTCCGCAATATCAACTGGCTCAAATATTCAAATACTACCGACGAACAAGGTCGTGAAGCTGAATCATTCTCAATCAGTTATGGCTTAACTCAGCTTATTGACGAACCAACACGGATCCCTGATCGAGACGGGGAGTTCGCCAGTCTTCTTGATCTGTTTTTAACCACCAATCCGGAGATTTACACGGTCACCGCACATCCGCCGTTAGGTTCTTCCGACCATAAACTGCTTTTGACATCGAGTATCCTGCCAATCAGTGACAGAGAGGCGCCTAGGCCGCGCAAGATTTGGCACTACAAATCTGCTAAATGGGAAGATCTCATGGAATACTTTCGAACTTTCCCTTGGATGGACGTTTGTTTTCGATCCGATAACCCATCTGACTGCGCCAGGGAGGTCTCCGATGTTATTTTGGCTGGTATGGAAGCTTACATCCCTTTTTCGAAGAAATGCTCCTCCAACGGCAAGCCTTGGTTCGACCGAAAATGCAAAGAAGCTGTTGCTTCTAAACATATTGCCTACCGACAATGGCGTGAAAATCCTAACACCTTAAATCGAAACATCTTTGTTCATGCCCGGAACAGATGCAAGGGAATTATCGACGAAACCAAGGAGGCACAAAATCAACGAATTAGAAACAAACTTCTCGCTTGTCCCAACAATTCCAGGTCCTTTTGGGCAGTCGCTAAGGCAGTTAGTCAAAACTTTACCAAATCCACGATACCACCACTCACACGGCCAGATAATTCCATTGCAACCACACCTGTTGAGAGAGCGAACTTGTTGGCTGAACTCTTTGCTTCACATTCTACTGTCGATTTCCAAGGAAAAACACCACCTACTATTCCCATATTGCAGTCAAGGATGCCCGATGTTGTCTTCAGACAGCGCATCATAAAGCGTATTTTAATGAAGCTAGACACCAAGAAGGCTTCTGGCGCTGACGGAATACCTGCCATAGTTCTCAAAAACTGTGCAAGGGAACTAACACCAGTTTTCTGTAGACTTTTTAACCTATCCTACAGAAAGGGAATATTTCCGTCCTGCTGGAAATGTGCCACGGTTCAGCCGATACCTAAAAAAGGTAAGAAGTCCTTGCCAAATAACTACCGACCAGTTGCCCTGCTTTCAATAATATCGAAAGTCATGGAAAAGGTTATCAATGAGCATCTTCTAAAATATCTTGAACGATTCAATATTATTAGCGATCACCAATATGGTTTTCGTAAACATAGATCAACAGAGATCTTCTGACTTATGTAACACATGTTTGGAACAACGCAATTGAACACTTTGGAGAATCTCGAGCGGTTGCTCTTGACATATCCAAGGCATTCGACCGTGTTTGGCACGATGGACTGTTGGCTAAGTTGCGCTCTTATGGTATGTCTGAAAGGTTCTGTTTGTGGCTCTCATGTTTCCTCAGAGAGCGTTCTTTACGAGTGGCGGTCGACGGATTTCTTTCTAACACCCTCACTATCAACGCCGGTGTGCCCCAGGGCTCCATACTGTCTCCTACTCTCTTTCTCATTTACATTAACGATCTGCTGGAAAAGACCGGGAATCCAATCTATAGCTTTGCAGATGACAGTACGCTTGTCTCTTCATTCACCTTGAACGCTCGGACATCGGCTGCTCAGGCGAATATCCGCAGACAGCAGGAGGTCGTTCAACTTAACAAAGACCTGGAAGAATTTCTATCTTGGGGTGACAGTAACCAAGTGGAATTTAACGCTACAAAAACTCAAGCGGCAGTTTTTTCTAAAAAAGTTAACGTTGCTGAACCCGACATAGTTATGTCGGGGCACTCCATTCCCCTAGCATCGTCGCTCAATTTGTTGGGCGTTAGTTTGGGAGCAAATATGTCTTGGCATGAACATGTTGCAGGCATAGCAAGGAGAGCTTCTCAAAAATTGGGAATATTATTTAGAACCAGAAAGCTTTACACCCCACAGCAACTGTTAATTCTTTACAAAGCCCAAATTCGACCAACTATGGAATACTGCTCCCACGTTTGGGGCTCCGCTCCCAAACATACACTGCATTTGTTGGATTCTGTTCAGAGAAGAGCGGTCCGTCTGATTGGGGACCCGGAATTGACCGGCGGCCTTGATTCGCTGGAACATCGAAGAACGGTTGGCGACTTGAGTCTGTTCTACAAGTATTTTCATGGAAAGTGTTCGAAGGATGTAGCCCGCTTAATTCCTCCCAAAGCGGTGCATGTTAGAAATACACGTCGCGCTGGTGCTTCGCATCCGTATGAGGTTCAGCTTGTTTACTCCGCGTACGACGCTTTTCAAGCAATCTGTTATATGGAGAACATCATCCCTTTGGAATAATTTGCCCAGCGCTGTGTTTCCCACCGAGTACAATTTACAGCGATTCAAGAACAACGTGAATCGCTTTTTTCCGCACTCGTGCCGCTCCTGGAGCGTTTTAGGGACTTCCATGCAGCACGTGTGCTAGACCAATAAAAAAAAAAAAATAAAAATAAAAAAGATGAAATTATAAACGAAGTAAAGAAAACTGGGAGAGGATATCGATTGGGAGACAAAGAAATAAAAGTAATATGCTACGCCGATGATGCAGTAATCATATCAGAAGACGAAGATAACTTACAGAGACTCCTACATAAGTTCCAACAAACAGTAAAAGTGTTTAATATCCAAATATCTGTAAAGAAAACAAAATCCCTTACAATATCTAAAGAACCGAAAAGATGCAAACTCGTGATTTATGATCAGAGTGTAGAACAAGTGATATCCTTCAAATATCTAGGGGCAAACATAACAAGTACCAGGAACCTTAAGGAGGAAGTAAAAACTGAAACAACAAAGGCAGCATTAATATCAGGATACTTAAAAGATATAATTTGGAGAAATAAATATATGAGCACCAGGAGCAAAGTAAGAATATCATCACCGATCATGACGTATGCGATAGAAACCAGAGCGGAGAACACAATAACAAAACGACTCCTAAGAACAACAGAAATGCGAACACTTAGATCGATAACAGGACATACCTTATTTGACCGAAGAGATGTGAAGAAATAAGGGAAATGTGCGAAATACAGGATGTGGTGAGATGGGCAAGGAATAGGAGAAGAGAATGGAGAGACCATGTGGACAGAATGCCAAATAACCGGTTGGTTAAGGTTGCAAAAGAGAAGCGACGAAACACACCTCGACCGCTTGGAAGACCACCAATAAGATGGTATGAGAGCTGGTCTTCATCATCGCAATTGTTTCTGGGAAACCTTAGAAGTGAACACAGGACATGGTCCTAACGTAGAAAGAAGAAGAAGAAGGAGAAGAAAAATTCATCATTCATAGGGATATTTCAGCGTTTTATGCGGCCAAAATTATTTTTTTGTTTTCAGATATTTTAAATATATAAATATTTTGAGTTTTATTTCCAAATATAGCAGTGAAAACTTTTTGGAGTGCATATTTTGAAGAAAAATACATTCTTACATATGAAAAAATAGTATATTGTTAAAAAAAAAACATGACTTAAACAAAAATTACAAAAATTATTCACGATGAAGAATCCCGCGTCTCTTCGTCCACGCCCGCGCCTTTCCTTGACTTCCTCAGCGAATTTCTCTTCTTCTTCGGAACTTTCGTCGTTAATATTGAGTTCAGCAGAAACAAGCATTTGTATTGCTTCTTTACTAAACGACATAAATCTTTTTTGGGGTTTTGACCTTATACTAGATATTAAGGATCTGAGCTGAGCAATAATCTGTTTAAGACATCTAAATTGCATTCTTTTCTTGAGAATTATCTAGCAAAATTTTGCGACTTCAGGCAAAAGTGCTTGTTTCACACCTCTGCTGCTTCTTCGGACCGTAATCCACTGTCCACATCCATTACTGTAGCACCTGAGTTAATATTTTGTGCCTCGTAGGATCCCAGAAATACAACTCCATATAAATTTTGACGGTCTCATATCCATAGACCGCAAATTTTTTCAAGTCGACTTTACGACCACTCGATATTACTTCCAAAATCACTTTCAAGCGATTTATGAGGTTGAAGTCGACATCGGCAATTTCAGCGGCCACATCTGGATTGGCAAAAAAATCTCCTATTTATATTGCCATCATTGGTGTTACGGAATCCAGCTTTTAGCACATCTGTGATTAAGTCCGTTTGCTTTCTGAATTTTGCCCGTATTTTGGCCTTTTTTTGCTTGACAATTTCTTTGTCACTGTCCGATCTTAGCTCATCTGTGTCGATGTTATTTTTTACATTGAAGGCATTAAACTGCTTTGAAGTAGCACCACAAATGTAGCATCTCATTTGTTGAAGTAGTTGAAGTAGCAGCATTGCACACTTTTGAATCGACCATAGTTAACGTCATTATATGTTTCATGCAAAAAGAGATGTCTCCTTGTACGAATTCACTATTTACCAAAGCTTTTATTGCATTTTCTATGTAAGTAATTTCAGAATTTGTAATATCCACTGTTTCTTTAACAAATCCTCACTGGCCGACAGTATCATGGCGAAAAGGGAGTTGGATTCTGCCAAATAACTTTCTTGTTTGTCCCACAAATCAATTGTAGTAGAACAAAACAACTTTGAAAAATTTTGCTGTCAATTGCATATTCTTCTTGCATTTTTTGCTTAAATTGTGCTATCCGTCACATCCTTATTTCCAAGTGAGTGTCATTGACGCTGCTCTAGATTTAATTCTTTTAGTACATCCTCCAAATATATGGCCAAACGTTTAGCTGGGTGATCCAATAAACGTTATAAGTTAATTTCAGCACGTGTTTCAATTACCCGATAAGCCTCTTTCGCCGTATAACAAGTCCTTTTTGCTTGCTGTAACACGAATAATACTTTTTCTTACTATTCCTTATTATTTCATAGTCGCCTTGAGAGGTCAGCTTCTACAAACATTGAGAGGGCAGCTATTGGATTTAGTTGTGACTGTTTCTCATGCTACTGTAACATTTTGTATGCTTTCTGATATGCTTGGGCTGTCGGGGTGAGTTAGTTATGTCTTTTAGAATACTAGATGCAATTCTCTCTACAGAAATTTGAAGGGATGTTTGAGGAGCACGCATTTTTTTTTCTACGTTTGCTCCTCTCACTTGATTCTACTTTGTTGGTCGCTCAGAAGAACGGCGTTTTACTCTAGGTATTTGAAATGTTCCTTGTAACCATTCGTCATTCTTTTTAAGAAAAACTCCTGCTTTTTAAGCGCTTCTGTCCAATTTTTCTTTAATTATGACTTCAAGTAAGCGAACTTATGCTTCACTTCCTTTGTTTGCTCATCACAATATTCATCGATAAAATATAACTCTCAAGATATATATCAATTTTGCTTTAAAATTTGGCAAGTTTTGTTTCTGCATTTCGGCAAAAAGTAGTCTACGCGTTACTACTCGAGCACCTGAAGTACCCTCGGATCCTAGAATAAAATAAACTGTTTACATTAAAAAAATAAGTAAATGAAAACCTCAATTTCACGGGAAATCACAGCTAATATTCATATATTTGATTAGCGCAAATACTTTTTTAGTGTTTACGTACGGAACACTTATAAGATCACTTCGGTGTCTGTCTGTCTGTCTGTCTGTCTGTCTGTCTGCCTGTCTCTCTCTCTGTCTGTCACACCCGATTTTCTCCGAAACTATTTGACATAGAAAGTAGAAATTTGGTAAAAATATAGGAATTGATGACCTCATCAGAGCCATCTAGTTTTGAGAGTTAAATTTTGACTTAAGGGGTTAGTTTTGGGAGGTGAAATCGGAAGTGAAAAAAAAAATTTTTTACTAGGTCATCGAGTGTGGTGTCAAATGAAAGCTTGTGAAAACACGAGTAAAAAATATATATAATGTAATACTTGCGCGCACTTTTCTTTGCATTATTTTTAAAAAAATCGCGAAAAATCGCTGTCTTATCTCGAAAAATACTTATCAAAAAATTTTGAAAAAATTCTGGAATATTTTCCACGGGGTGTATATTGAATAAAAATTATCACGAGTGTATTACCTTTAATAATTTATCTCGTATTTAAAAAAAAAAATTCAAGGTCATTAGATTTCAGTAAAGGTTGGAAACAAACTTTGTTGAAAACTCATTTGGGGTGTGTTTTGTGAAGTCACTGATTATTATATACCTCGGTAACAAAATTTTTTATTTTAAAAGCAATCAACGTACGGAGCACTAGTTGCGCAAGTTCAACTTGCACTTGACCGGTTATTTTCGGTTAAAACAAATAAAATCTCTGGGACGCACCCTGAAATATAACAAATACCCTTTTAAATTCCGAAAAACGGATTTTCGTACAATTTCGAGTAACATTTTCAACTTTCACAACATTACTAATTGTTTTAAAAAAAAAATACATAAAAACGATCAATATGTATGCGCTTTAATAATGTAATATTCAAATACATCACGATTTTCTTCAAGATAAACTCCAAAAAAGAAATATAACTTTTTTAAATAACTCTTTTGTAACGAATGCCGAGAAGAGAAACGAACACTCAGAGCGACGATCAAATTCCGACTGAGACGCCAGCGCGCGCGCTCTGTCAAATGAATAACTGGATGAGTCGCCTATTGTTCTATGCCTATTCAACACTGTTAGGTTGCAAATTTTTTCTTCCCGGGACAAATGTTAGGACATCGGTTTATGGCCACCTAAAACGCTGAAATATCCCTACGTGTACCGGGGGAAAAATAACCCCTGTCGTATAATAAAATTTCACCACTTTTAGTAATTGATGATCTTTGCAAAAGATTATATAACTTTCCTAAAGAAAAAAAAATTGTCAGGAAAATTAGTACTTTTAAAAAAGCCGTGCCCGTGGAGACTTCCCGTTTCTCATGGATACTGCACCACGTATTTGCACATATACATTCATAGAGATAGGCGTTGAGAATCTTACGCTTCACCATTTTATACGAAAACCGTCTATTCATTAATTTTTCAATTAAATCAAATATGTACCTTTGTTCCGTGCATTTAAAAACAATTGTTTCCTAACAAGCTTTTCGAAATTCAATTAAAACGGCTTTAACGAAAATTTAAAGTTGCTTAAAATACATAAACGAAATTTGCTGCAACGTGATTTAATCTCAAAATTATCTACATTTTTGTGGCATTGTATGCATTGTATGATTAAACAAAGCACAGAATAGTGATTTCATTCGGGTGTTAAACGATAAAAAGCCAAAACAAAAATGCCAATAAAGCCTTTATGACCGCGATAAAATGCTTTTGTACGTTTATAGTTCGTATTACTTAGTTTTGGTTTTATAGTTTTAATTTTTATCTGTGATCTCTAGGAAAGCTGGCGAAAACTAAAACGATTTGTCTGGTCCAGTGATAACATCCAGCTTTATCAATTAAAAAAATACGTATACAGAGTAACTTATTGATAAAAATAACCGGTCAAGTGCAAGTTGAACTTGCACAATTAGTGTTCCGTACGTTGATTGTTTTTAAAATAAAAAATTTGGTTAGGGTCGGGTGGTATAAAATGATCAGTGACTTCACAAAACACACCCCAAATGAGTTTTCAACAAAGTTTGTTTCCAATCTTTACTGAAAACTGGGTACCTTGAAATTTTGGTTTTTTTCTATACCAGATAAATTATTAAAGGTAATGATAATTTTCGTTCAATCTATACCCCGTGGAGAATATTCCGGGGTTTTTTCAAAAGTTTTTGTTCAGTACTTTTCGAGATAAGGTAAGGGACAGCGATTTTTCACGATTTTTTAAAAGTAATACGAAGAAAAGTGTGCGCAAGTATTACATTATATATATATTTTTTACTTGTGTTTTCACAAGCTTTCATTTGACACCACACTCGAGGATCTAATAAAAAAAAATTGTTTTTCACTTCCGATTTCACCCCCCAAAACTAATCCCTTAAGTCAAAATTTAACTTTCAACACTACATGGCTCTGATGTTGCCATCAATTCCTATATTACTACCAAATTTCAACTTTCTATGACAAATAGTTTCGGAGAAAATCGGGTGTGACAGACGGACAGACACCGAAGTGATCTTATAAGTGTTCCGTACGGAACACTAAAAATGATAAGTTAGCCTTTGGGAAAAAGGAATGAAGCAAGACTATGTTCTGAGGGAAAATATCTGACAGGATAAGATTACATTAGTTTAGCTCAGCTCCCTTGCCAAGTTATTATCGTATTAAAAAAAAACACTAGACCAAAAAATGTCATGTTACTGTCTGTCATTATCAGCATTCATTGATTATATAGACTATATACACATTAATGCCCCCTTTAAAGAAATAATTTTGATGGTTTTGCTTTTTTTAAAACACAAGAAAATGTTTTCTGATTATTTCTGCTAGAAAGGTTTAGCAAGGAAGTTTACATATATATATATATATATATATATATATATATATATATATATATATATATATATATATATATATAAATATATATATATATATATATATATATATATATATATATATAAAGGCTGGAATAACTCCTAATATATTGAAGAGAGAGCAATAAAAGGTCTAAGTAGCTCTAAGGAACTTTATTTTTATTCGAACTTTCTAGCAATAGTCCATGTATATGGACTTCTTCAGGAAATCTAAAATGTGTAAATATTCCGGAGTAAAAAGATGTAATTTTAGGAAAATAAACGTACTTACAGAATATTTACAGCAATACTCTTCCCGGAGTAAGATTATTACACATTTCTCGTTTCCAAGACAAGCAGTAAGATATGACTACAGAAACAGGTTAAAAAGTGAAAAAATTCACAAAGCTTACTAAGCCTCAATTTGAGGTGTCACATTTAAAATAATTAAAAGTTAAATTACTGTAGAATTAATATAATACAATATAATTAGACTGGAAAGACACCACAGGTGGTACCGGAAGATCATTTTTGTTTCCCGCCAGTAATTAATAATAGGTTGACATTTGTTTAGTGATATTTCTGGGGATTTTTATTAAATTTGTTGTTAGAAGACATGGTTGCGAATTGATATCTTGGTCTTGGTTGAACTTTAGATGGTTAAGAATTCAAGTTATTTATTAAAAAGATACTTTTTCCCTATTTTCCCTTTGCATCACTCCATTTGTGGTTTTTGTGTAACTTTGCGAGAGTAAATAAGTGTAAATGGAACTCAATCCTTCAAGATCTTTTTGGTGTTCCGTACGGAACACTTATAAGATGACTTCAGTGTCTGTCTGTCTGTCTGTCTGTCACACCCGATTTTTTCTCCGAAACTATTCGGCATAGAAGGTTGAAATTTTGTAATAATATAGGAATTGATGGCCTCATCAGAGCCATGTAGTTTTGAAAGTTAAATTTTGACTTAAGGGGTTAGATTTGGGGGGTGAAATCAGAAGTGAAAAAAAAAAATTTTATTAGGTCATCGAGTGTGATGTCAAATGAAAGGTTATGAAAACACGAGTAAAAATACATATATAATGTAATACTTGCGCGCGCACTTTTCTTTGTATTATTTTTAAAAAATCGCGAAAAATCGCTGTCGCTTATCAAAAAATTTTGAAAAAACTATGGAATATTCTCCACGGGGTGTAGATTGAACGAAAATTATCACGAGTGCATTACCTTTAATAATTTATCCGGTATATAAAAAAAAAACAAAAATTTCAAGTTCATCAATTTTCAATAAAGATTGGCAACAAACTTTGTTGAAAACTCATTTAGGGTGTGTTTTGTGAAGTCACTGATCGTTTTATACCTCCGTAACAATTTTTTTTATTTTAAAAGCAATGAACGTACGGAAAACTAATTGTGCAAGTTCAACTTGCACATGACCGGTTTTTATTTATCTGGAATCTCTACGAAAGCTGACGAAAACTAAAAAGATTTGCCTGGTCCAGTGATAGCATCGAAATAAAATCGTGTCAGCTACACAGCATTAGGTACTTGCAAGTTAATAGCAGTGCTTTAAAATCCAGCCTTATGAATTAAAAAAATACGTATACAAAGTAACTTATTAATAAAAAAACCGGTCAAGTGCAAGTTGAACTTGCACAATTAGTGTTCCGTACGTTGATTGTTTTTAAAATAAAAAATTTTGTAGGGTGGCATAAAATGATTAGTGACTTCACAAAACACACCCCAAATGAGTTTTCAACAAAGTTTGTTTCCAATCTTTACTGAAAACTGGTGACCTTGAAATTTTGTTTTTTTTTCTATACCAGATAAATTATTAAAGGTAATGATAATTTTCGTTCAATCTATACTCCGTGGAGAATATTCCAGGATTTTTTCAAAATTTTTTGATCAGTACTTTTCGAGATAAGGTAGGGGACAGCGATTTTTCACGATTTTTTAAAAGTAATACGAAGAAAAGTGTGCGCAAGTATTACATTATATATGTATTTTTTACTCGTGTTTTCACAAGCTTTCATTTGACACCACACTCGATGACCTAGTAAAAAAATTTTTTTTTCACTTCCGATTTCACCCCTCAAAACGAATCCCTTAAGTCAAAATTTATGTTATGGTGATATAAAATGATCAGTGACTTTACAAAACACACCCCAAATAAGTTTTCAAAAAAGTTTATTTCCAATCTTTACTGAAAATTGATGACCTTGAAATTTTTGTTTTTTTTATATACCAGATAAATTATTACAGGTAATGCACTCGTGATAATTTTCGTTCAATCTACACTCCGTGGAGAATATTCCAGAATTTTATCAAAATTTTTTGATAAGTACTTTCCGAGATAAGGCGGGTGGACAGCGATTTTTCGCGATTTTTTGAAAATAATACAAAGAAAAGTGCGCGCAAGTATTACATTATATATATATTTTTTACTCGTGTTTTCACAAGCTTTCATTTGACACCACACTCGATTAGCTAGTAAAAAAATTTTTTTTTCACTTCCGATTTCACCCCCCAAAACTAAACCCTTAAGTCAAAATTTAACTTTCAAAACTACATGGCTCTGATGAGGCCATCAATTCCTATATTACTACCAAATTTCAACTTTCTATGACAAATAGTTTCGGAGAAAATCGGGTGTGACAGACGGACAGACGGACAGACAGACGGACAGACACCGAAGTGATCTTATAAGTGTTCCGTACGGAACACTAAAAATTGTCTTTGGGAAAAGAAAATAAAGAATACATTTTCGATGCATGAACATATGATAGAAAATATCTTACAGGATAAGGTTACATTGATTTAGCTCAGCTCCCTTGCCAAGTTATTATCATATTTAAATAAAAACACTAGACCTAAAAATTATTTTTATCAGCATTCATTGATTATATATACTATATACACATTAATGCCCCCTTTAAAGAAATAATTTTGATGGTTTTTTTTTTTAAACACAAAAAAATGTTTTCAAATTATATATTATATATATAATTTGAAATATATATATACCATATATATACATATATATATATATATATATATATATATATATATATATATATATATATATATATACAAAAAAGGCGACCAACGAGTATAAGAAAATTATCGAGGAATTACCCTGCTCAACACCGCCTACAAGATTTTGACAACGATGATACACGAAAAACTAAAATATGTAATAAAAAACGTAATAGAACAATACCATTGCGGATTTACACAAGGAAAATCTACGGTAGATTCAATACATGTGGTCAAACAAGCATTGGAAAGAGCACAACAACATGTACTGAACTTGGAATTGTTATTCGTTGACTTCAAGCAAGCATTTGACTCGATTAAGAGAACTGGATTAAATAAAGTGCTAAAAGAACTGGGAGTACCGAACAAGATAAGACGACTATGTATGATGACACTGAAAGAGACATTCGCCAATGTCAAAACACAGAAAGGAAGAACACAAGATTTCGAAATTAGTTAGACAGGGAGATGCATCATCGGCAACGTTATTCAACCGAACACTACAATATGTACTAAGGAATATAAATCAGAGTTCAGTACGAACAAGAGGCAGCCAGCGTATGCGGACGATGTAGTAATTATTGTAAAGACCCAGAAAATAATGAAGGAACTGGTGAGAGAAATAAGCGTAGAAGGAGCAAAAATGATGTTGAAGATAAATGAAGAGAAAACCAAAATAATGAAAAATGGAAAACAGAATGATCAGGAAATGGAAAGGATTAGAATTAACGAATATGCCTTCAAAAGAGTAAAGAAGATTAAATATTTGGGAGTGACGCTGTGTTGAAATGGGAACAAGGAAATGGAAGTAAAGGAAATTAATAATAGCAAATAAGTTGTTTCATAGCAATAAGAAATTGTAGTAAGATAACAGGAAGAAACGGTAAGATGAGGATATACCAGACAATAATACTCCCAAAACTAATGTATGCTACCGAAGTTATAAGCATGACAAAGAAACAAGAGGAAGACATGAGAAGAATTGAACGAAAGATATTAAGAGCTATCCTAGGGCCAATAAGAATATGTGAAGGAGTCTACAGAAGGAGGACTAATCGAGAAATTTTAGAAGAAATGGAGGAAGACATAGTCAAAAAAATAAAACGGAAGAGATTTGATTGGCTAGGGCACACATGAAGAGCAGGCCCAGGAGCACCAATATATGAAATACTTCAATGGGAACCGGGACGTAGAAGGAGAGGTACACCGAGAATAGGATGGCTTTAGCAAGTCAAGGAAGACATAGAGGCGGCAGGGATTACGAACTGGAAGGAGAAGATGTCTAACAGAAAACTTTGGAAACATCTAAGCAGAGAAATATAACAACAAGGAAAACGGATCTGATCAACCCATAAACTAGATCTAGAGAACCCAAAGGGTGGCCCTACCCCAGGGGTGTTTCCAGGCGATTTATTATATATATATATATATATATATATATATATATATATATATATATATATCGCACTCTTGCTTCAAAAGTGCCATAACTCAAAAATTAGGTTTTTTGAGTTATGGCTGCCATTCGGCTTGGTTTTTATGCCTTTACCTACCACCTGAAGTGCGAGATAGTACACTGAAAATCCAGCCGCCAGGTAGCAGTTGTGTCCTTTTTCATGTTTGTAAGATGTCAAAAGGGCCTTCTCAAGAAGTGCCACATCTTCAGTTGTGATCTTACCTTCATAGTGAACGTGAGGTTCAATAGTGCGCTATTTCGAGTTGTGACTTTTTGATGATTCAAGTGGTGATAATCTTCCAAATGATTTTGAATTGTGGCAGTCTAGAAGATTCATGTGTAAATATCTTCCCTTTCCTATTTTGAATTGTGACATTTTTGAAGATCAAGTTAGCTACAATTATTGGTTATAACTCTAAATGTGTCTCTTTTGATGTTACAAACGAGGAAATTTAACAATGTGGGATAAAAGTCGCGGTGCTGTTTTTGTTAAACTCGCTTTAGCTAATCTCGATGAGGAGAAGCAGTCGTCCAATCTTTCGTCTGGTGGCTGTGAAACCAAGTTAAATACTGAATCTTACAATAGTGAACAAGGTGATAACGGAAATGCATCTTCATCTGTCCAATATTCGAACTTTGACGCCACCTTATCTCAGCCTGAAGTAAATATGGACCAATGCGATAACATTCAAGGGAATAATGAAGAAAGGTATCTTGAACTTGGTAAGTTGCCTTTAAGTAGTTTTTCCGATCTACACGTTGTGAGCAGCTGTTCGCAAGGTGGAATTGAAGTGCCAGTATTTCCTGAAAGTTCACAATTTTTCACTCAGTAATCTCCTGAATTAAGAACTTCTGAAGAAAATAATGTTTCACATTATCATTATGAAGCCTCGTATGATTCCACTAATCCTACTGCTTTGCGACTAACTAGATTAAGAGGCAATGAGCGTATTTTTTCCAGTAATGAAAGTGATAATAATAATATAGACGACTCAGATGCTAACTCAAACTTCAGTGATGTCATATCTAATAAGAGTGAAAGTAGTAGTAGCAATTCATCAGAACGCGCAACAGCAGGGAAGAAAGGAAAAAGGAAAGTACAACATCCTGAAAATTGGTGTACTAAAAAAGCCAAATTGCTAAAAAATTCTGGAAAACCTTACGTTTCTGCATCAAAAACAAAAAAGCAGTTCTCTTCAAGGAAAATAGGTCCACCTTGTGGATGCCGATTGGGCTGACACGACTCGGGTTGAGATTTTTTCTGGTTATTGGAACCTCGCCTCTTTACAACGACAAAGAGAATTCATAGTAGCACATGCTGAGCCTATAAAACCAAAGTATAGGTATTCGAGTACTCAGAACTTGAGGAGTATGAATATGGCTTATTGCTTTGATGTGAATCAGAAGCGTATCAGAGTGTGTAAAACGTTCTTTAGGTCTACGCTTGATATTAATGACAAACCTATCCGCCCAGCGTTATCTAAGAAGACTGAATTAGGATTTGTTGAACCTGACAGGAGAGGAAAGCACGTAACTTCTCTTTTTGTTTCAAGAAGTTTAATTATATTGGTACAATCGATAAATTTATTATACATTAAAATTTTACTTTAAAAACCTTGGTTAGTTATTGATCTCGTGTTGAATCTAGTGAAAACAGTTTACTAATTAGCTGTGCGCTTATCTTCCACTTATGGAACACTCAGGATCAAATCTGTAAGCTCAGTAGCATTAACTACAACTGGTTAATTTACACTAAACTAACTATGTTTAGAGTTAAAAATTTGCAAAGGAACACATTTTCTTGAAGTTACCTATTATGAAAATTGTTTAGTTACCATTTTGAAGGCAATCAAAATAAAAGAATATTATTCAATCTTGTTTGCCGCTTCATTTATTCACCCAATATGATATACTATCTACAGATGAAAAAAAAATAGATTACTTAATCTTCTATAATATATATAAAATGCAACGTCTCTCTGTCTGTCTGTCCGTTAGTGCGCTTATCACTGGAGAACCACTTATCCGATTTACGTACTTTTTTTTTAAAACATACATATGTTCTCTGGCCAGGTTATAGGCTATATTTTATTACGATAGGTAGCATAAGGAATGAGTAGTGACGTAAAATAGTGAATGATGTCGGAAAAAATTTTGTCGCTAGCCTGTTGCCTTGCAATACACCGCCTAAACCATTAAATATGGAACACTATTATGTAGCAGAAAATATCTATAATCTATAATCTAGAATATATATAAAATGCAATGCCTCTCTGTCTGTCTGTCTGTCCATTAGTGCGTTTAGCACGCGAAAACCACTTATCCGATTTATGTGTCTTTTTTTTAAATTCATACATATATTCTTTAGCCAGGTTACATAATAATAATCTATATCTATAATATATATAAAATACAACGTCTCCCTCTGTCTGTCTGTCTGTCCATTAGTGCGCTTATCCCTCGAGATCCACTTATCCGATTTACGTGATTTTTTAAATTCAAACATATTATCTCTGACCAGGTTACAGATATATATTTTATTACATCTATAATATATATAAAATGTAACGTATATCTGTCTGTTTGTCCGCTTGTGCGCTTATGTCTGGAGACCCACTTATCCGATTTACGTGCTTTTTTTTTAAACATGCTAAACCATTAAATATGGAACAATATCATGTAGCAAAGAATATCTATAAATATATATAAAATGCAACGTCTCTCTGTCTGTCTGTTAGTGCGCTTATCACTGAAGAACCACTTATCCGATTTACGTGCTTTTTTGTTAAACAAACATATGTTCTCTGGCCAGGTTATAGGATATATTTTATTACGTTAGGTGACATAAGGAATAAGCAGTGACGATAATAGTGAATCAAGTCGGAGAAAAGTTTGCCGCTAGCGAGTTCTCTTGCAATACACTGCCTAAAGCATTAAATATGGAACAATATCATGTAGCAAAGAATATAATATATATAAAATACAACATCTCTCTGTCTGTGTGTCTGTCCGTTAGTGCGCTTATCACTCGAGAACCCCTTATCCGATTTACATGTTTTTTTTTTTAATTCATACATTTGTTCTCTGGCCAGGTTATCTATAATCTTCTATCTAGATTATATATAAAATGCAACGTCTTTCTGTCTGTCCGTTAGTGCACTTATTACTTGAGAACCACTTATCCGATTTACGTGTTTTTTATAAATTTAAACATATCTATAATATATATAAAATGCAACGTCTCTCTGTCTGTCTGTCTGTCTGTCTGTCTGTCCGTTAGTGCGCTTATCACTGGAGAACCACTTATCCGATTTAAGTACTTTTTTTTCTAAACCATACATATATTCTCTGGCCAGGTTATAGGCTATATTTTATTACGATAGGTAGCATAAGGAATGAGCAGTGACGTAAAATAGTGAGTGAAGTCGGAAAAAAGTTTGTCGCTAGCGCGTTCCTTTGCAATACACAGCCTAAACCATTAATTATGGAACAATATTATGTAGCAGAGAATATCTATAATCTATAATCTACAATATATATAAAATGCAATGTCTCTCTGTCTGCCTGTCTGTCCATTAGTGCGTTGATCACGCGAGAACCACTTATCTGATTTACGTGTCTTTTTTAAATTCATACATATATTCTTTGGCCAGGTTATATAATAATAATAATAATCTATATCTATAATATATATAAAATGCAACGTTTCTCTGTCTGTCTGTCTGTCTGTCTGTCTGTTAGTGTGCTTATCCCTCGAGAACCACTTTTTCCGATTTACTTGATTTTTTAAATTCATACATATGTTCTCTGACCAGGTTATAGATATACATTTTATTACATCTATAATATATATAAAATGCAACGTATCTCTGTCTCTCTGTCTGTCTGTCTATCTGTCTGTCCGTTAGTGCGCTTATCACTGGAGAACCACTCATCCGCTTTTTGTACTTTTTTTTTTAAACATACATATGTTCTCCCGCCAGATTATAGGCTATATTTTATTACGATAGGTAGCATAAGGAATGAGCAGTGACGATAATAGTGACTGAAGTCGGATAAAAGTTTGCCGCTAGCGCGTTCTCTTGCAATACACAATCTAAACTATTAAATATGGAACAATATTATGTAGCAAAGGATATCTATAATATATATAAAACGCAATGTCTCTCTGTCTGTCTGTCTGTCCATTAGTGCGTTTATCACCCGAGACCCACTTATCCGATTTACGTGTCTTTTTTTAAATTCATACATATATTCTTTGGCCAGGTTATATAATAATAATAATCTATATCTATAATATATATAAAATGCAACGTATCTCCGTCTGTCTATTCGTCCGTTAGTGCGCTTATGACTGGAGAACCACTTATCCGATTTACGGGCTTTTTTTTTAAATATACATATGTTCTGCCAGGGTATAGACTATATTTTATTACGTTAGGTAACATGAGGAATAGTGAATCAAATCGGAAAAAAGTTTGCCGCTAGCGCATTCTCTTGCAATACACTGCCTAAACCACTAAATATGGAACAATCTCATATAGCAAAATATATCTATAATATATATAAAATGCAACGTCTCTCTGTTTGCCCGTTTATGGGCTTATCACTGGAGAACCACTTATCCGATTTACGTGCTTTTTTTTAAACATACGTATGTTCTTCGGCCAGGTTATAGGATATATTTTATTTCGTTAGGTGACATAAGGAATAAGCAGCGATGATAATATTGAATCAAGTCGGAGAAAAGTTTGCCGCTAACGCGTTCTCTTGCAATACACTGCCTAAAGCATTAAATATGGAACAATATTATGTAGCAAAGAATATAATATATATAAAATGCAATGTCTCTCTGTCTGTCTGTCCGTTAGTGCGCCTATAACTCGACAACCACTTATCCGATTTACGTGTTTTTATAAATTTATACATATGTTCTATATAATTCGATATAAGCCTAGATAATGGGAGATAAGGTGAGATAATGGAAGATAAGGAGAAATAATGGGAGCTAAGTCGACATAAGCCTCGATAATGGGTGATAAGGTGAGTTATGGGAGATAAGTATAAATAATGGGAGATAAGGAGAAATAATGGGAAATAAGCAGAGATAAGTCTAGATAAGTGGAGTTATGGTGGGATAATGGGAGATAAGGAGAAATAATGGGAGATAAGGAAAAAAAAATTGCGAGATAAGTCGAGATAAGCCTAGATAATGGGAAATAAGGTGAGATAATGGGAGATAAGGAGAAATAATGGGAGATAAGGGGAAATAATGGGAGATATTTTATTACGTTGGGTAATATAAGGAATAAGCAGTGACGATAGTAGTAACTCAAGTTCACGCGAGCGGAGCCGCGGGCCCGGCTAGTTGTTAATAAAACGCCATAACTGAAAACCCATTTGTCTGTCCAGTCATCAAACGTGTCACATGTCCAGAAAACAAACAGCAAAAGTGTCACAACTCAAAATGATGGCATACTCATTAGTGTTTGATAGGCGACAAAAGGGTCACAACTCAAAAAAAAAACGGGATTTTTAGATAAAAACTTGAAAAATCAACAAGAACCACAACCTATCATATATTATACGCATAGTTCTGCTTGGTGACATCACTAGATTAACTAAAATTTACCTACGCAGCTGGAAACCGTTTTTTGTATTTCCTAGAAAATAGAGTTTTTTGAGTTGTGGCACTTTTGAAGCAAGGGTGCGATATATATATATATATATATATATATATATATATATATATATATATATATATATATAAACTTAACTATAACACTGGGATTGCTCCTTTTTAGGTTGAGAGTGCAAATAAAAGTTGGTGTTGCATTATTTCATCGACTGAATTTTATTTTAAATTCTCAAGCTTTCGTCTGTGTTTACAAACTTCTTCAGGAGATCTGTACGAGAGAAACCACCAATCGTGAGGATTAAATTATGTAGATTATATCAGTTTATGAACTTCGTTACTGTTATAAAAGTCTTTTCATACTTACAAAATGTATCAGTGATTGCTCTCCAAGAACATCGGCAAAAACATAAAGCTCTAACATGGTAACATATTAAGACAATGAAAGAGCACTATTGTACATATTAAAATTTTTTGAAATTAGCAAGATGATCCAAGATTTAATTTTTATAAAGACAAAGTTTTTAAGCGTGCCATCATAGAATCATCTAATTTGACAGAAGTCAGTTTTTTTAAAATTTGAAATTTTTTAAGGTTATGGACAGTTCGCAACGTATCAGAATTGTACAAACCCACCTTACTAAATAACAGATAGAAGTACTAAAATGGTGGACAAATGGTACCATACCTGCATCAGTCTACCCAAATTTTATCTTTTTTTATTTTTTAAAAATTTATCCTTACATAATTTAATGAATATATTAGATTTAAATACTAAATAAGACACAGAACACAAAAGTCAAAATTATAAGGGAAAAGTTACATATAAATTAAATAACATCAGGTTCATAGACTCAACTGTTATACGAGGCTGGTTTGAAAAGTCCGTGCAAAAATAAAAACTACTTATGTGTTTGGGGTAAACCTTTTTTATTTTTCGACATAGTCTCCTTTTAGGCTTATACACTTCGTCCAACGATGTTCTAGTTTGTTGATCCCTTCCAAATAATAGGATTTGTCCAAGTCTGCAAAATATCCATTAGTGTCTACAATCACCTCCTCGTTTGAATAAAATCTTTGTCCCGCCAGCCATTTCTTCAAATTGGGAAACAAATAGTAGTCCGAGGGAGCCAAGTCTGGAGAATAGGGGGGATGTGAAACGAGTTGGAATCCTATTTCCATTAATTTTGCGACCACAACTGCCGAGGTGTGTGCTGGTGCGTTGTCGTGATGGAAAAGGATTTTCTTGTGGGCCAATCGCGGGCGTTTTTTTCTTGCAGCTCGGTTTTCAAACGGTCCAATAACGATGAATAATATTTACCTGTAATAGTTTTTTACCCTTTTCCAGATAGTCCCTTGCGAATCCCAAAAGACAGTCGCCATAACCTTTCCGGCCGAAGGAACGGTCTTCGCCTTTTTTGGTGCAGATTCTCCCTTGGTAACCCATTGTTTAGATTGTTGTTTGGTCTCAGGAGTATAGTAATGTATCCATGTTTCATCCACAGTGACGAAACGACGCTTAAAGTCCTCCGGATTCTTCTGGAACAGCTGCAAACCATCCTTGCAACACTTCACACGATTCCGTTTTTGGTCAAGCGTGAGCAATCGCGGCACCCATCTTGCAGATAGCTTTCTCATGTCCAAATGTTTATGCAAAATATTATGTACCCGTTCAGTCGAGATGCCCACAGCACTAGCAATCTCACGCACCTTAACTCTTCTGTCATCCATCACCATATCATGGATTTGATCAATGATTTCTGGAGTCGAAACCTCCACAGGCCGTCCAGAACGTTCAGGGTCACTTGTGCCCATATGGCCAGTCCGAAAATTTTGAAACCACTTATAAACTGTTCTAATTGAAGGTGCAGAGTCACCATAATGTTTATCAAGCTTCTCTTTAGTCTCCTGAGGCGTTTTGCCTTTCATAAAGTAATATTTAATCACCACACGAAATTCTTTTTCGTCCATTTCTTGAAAATCACTCGACTTCCTTGATTCACACGAATGCCAAACATAAAGAAATAGACCAATATGGCTGAAACTTGGTGTGCGTTCATTCAAGAGATGCTACTAACTAAACATGACCTCGATACGCGCCGGTGGTGCCATCTCTCGGACTTTGCACGGACTTTTCAAACCAGCCTCGTAAACCTTGAATATCCTTTTTGTGGTTCAGACTGTTATCGCAGCAATGTATGTAACACATTTCTAGAAAGCTGCGTTTGAATAGGTTATTAGGTTAATAGGTAAATTATGTAAGGATAAATTTTTAAAAAATAAAAAAAAGATGAAATTTGGGTAGACTGATGCAGGTATGGTACCAATTGTCCATCGTTTTAGTACTTCTATCTGTCATTTAGTAAGAAGCTATCCGCTTTTTGCGATTAGCTTCCGATATTAACGGCTTCTTCCTGGCTGCACACTTCCTATAGCCTGCCCTGTGTAAACAATTTCTCACTGTTTATGAACAAACATTTTTCGAAAATAGTTCCCGTACTTCTTCTTTTAATTTTGGTGATCTATAATTATTTGTCTAACAATACTGACCTCTTCACGTGGCGTCAGTTTCTTGAGACGACCGGAGCGTGGTCGAGTTTTATAGGAACCCGTTGATTTATACTGGTTTACAATGTACTGAACAGTAGCATGCGACTTTTTAACAATTTTTCCTATATTTCTTTCCACAAATCAGTTATGATCTTTTGAACTTGAAATGGAATCTCACAATTTCTCTCACTAATTTTTAATACTACTTTGAAAACCCACTGCAAAATTACTAGCAACAAGTGACAGATTATAAAGTATGGCCGAATATTATTCATTTGTTTTCATCTTAGCGAGCAATAGACAGCTTGATAAAATGCGGCTGATTATAAGGTGTTTTTTTCAGTGCAGTCCTTGAGTGTATGGAGATTTTTTTTGACATTAATTTTGTTTACATTGTTGTGACAATGATGTAAGTTCTAAATAAAATGTACCGTATTTATTTTAATACTAATCCTCGTTGGTTATATATATTTGAGACCATCTGCTATGACCCAAGTGGTCAAATTATAAAGAGATAAAAACCTAACAAGAACCACAAAAATGGACTTGGGTAATTTGTACTGCTGACCGACGCCGTATCGATGCTTTTGAGATATGGCGTCGTATGCTTAGAATACCTGAGACTGCAAAAGGAACAAATAACTCCATGTTAAATGAAATCAAACCACAGCAACCACTCTTCTCTCTAACACAAGACCGGATATTAAATTCTTTTGGTCGTATTAATAGCAGCAACAATTTAGAAAAATCGATTGTTTGAGGAAGATCATCTGGAAAGCGTAGACGCGAACGTTCACCAGCTTAATGGACCGAAGCAATCTGTGAACTGACTGACACGAGATTAGAAACCGCAACCCATTAAACCAATAACCAACAGGGATGGCGTCGTTTTGTGCACAGCGTCATCCACAACATGAACGAAAAAGTCTCATAACCACTACACATCGGATACGATATTAGACTAAAAAAAAGAATATATAGAGTTACAGCATCCACCCTGTAGCCCTGATTTAGTGCCCTGTGAGTTTTTTGTATTCAATCATCTAAAAAAAGGCGTCAGGGGCCGAAAATCATGAATTAAAAGTTAAGACAAAAACAGCGTATGTTTTTTGCATCGTGGCTTGTTTTAGGCGGTTTATTACTTCGATGAAGTAAATCGTATAGTCCACTGAAGCAAATCCTCGATCATATGCTTCAATTTAAAACACATGCCTAACTAAAAACTTGTAATGTTCTTACAAAATATCATTTACACAATAAAAATTGTTGCCTGTGTGAATAATTAGGTTAATAATTACACAGGGGAACAGCTGTTTTGGTGTCGATGTTTTTGGAGCTAATTCTATATCAATTTGATGTCCTGAATTCAAATAACGTATTCATTTGTACCTAGGAGCTCAAATTTTTAAGATATACAATTTTAGAGAAATATAAGTTACATTATTATAATTCAAATCCGTAAGTGTAGTAAACAAAAGTAGATACGAAATTTTTATTTTAGTTATACAAAATACAATATTATGTCGTACTTACAAACAAAAAAAAAACATTGAAGAAATGAAATAGTCACTCAACACTTGGAAAGCTTATTTTCCGCGACATTCTTGAATGTTTTTTTAAACAGTCCCTTTTTAAAACTCCAGCAGTAATCTGCCATCATGTGCATGTCCCATCTTCCTTGGTAGCGGTCCTCCATAACTTTAATATCTTGGTGAAATCTTTCACCTTGTTCCTCACTCATGTCTCCTAAATTTTCTGGAAAACGGTCTAAGTGGCTGTGTAAATAGTGTATTTTAATACTCATATTGCACCCTAAGGATTTGAAACTATTAAGCATCTTGTTAACCATTTCAACATAGTTTTGAGCTTTATGTTTGCCTAGAAAAATTTTCTACAACTGCAACAAATGATGTCCAAGCTTCTCGTTCAACTTGATTCATTGAATTTATGAAGGCAGGATCCTTAATTAATTGTCTTATTTGTGGGCCGTCAAATATCCCTGCTTTGAGTTTTTTTTCTGTGCTCAACTGATGCATTTTTACCCCTATATATGCAAAACAAGACCCATTCTTATCAAGAGCCTTTACAAATTGCTTCATTAAGCCCAACTTTATATGTAACGGAGGAAGTATGATTTTTTCTCTTTCAACCAAAGCGCCGTTAATGACATTCTTTTCCCCAACGTCCATGTTTTCTCTCTGAGGCCAATCTTTTCTAACTTTATCTTCTGCAAGACCAATGGTATTATATTCTTCTTTCAGTTTCGTTGAGTGAGCTAGTGGTATTGAACCATATTTATTCCCATTATGTAGAAGGACACATTTTAAACTTCGCTATAAACTGTCAATAAATAGGCGCCAATCATCTGGAATATATTCAGAAAGTCCCATTTTCTTTCATGAGTCCCCTAATTTCCTGACAAAATACAAGATTGTCTTCTTGAGAAAAGAATGGTAGCAGATCTTTTTCTCTTGTACGGTAAAAGGTAATTTTGGTTCCTTGTTCCAGTAAATTTTTGTCGTTCAACCTAGAAGCCAGTACTTCAGAAGCTTTTTTCGATAAATTGAGATCCCTGGTGAGATCATTTAATTCATTTTGATTGAAGCGTTGAGGAACTGATGACGTCCCCTCATAGTCACTGTTAGTTTCATTAGCATCAGAACTTTTATTAGCATCAGAAGAGCGATCAGAGGGAAAATATTCGTCATCAGAGATATGTGGTAGCTGATGAAATGTTGGAATCGGTATTTCATCTGAGTGCGGGATAGGGCGTATTGCCGAGTCTAAATTGGGAGAAGTCCACTTACGGTTATTTCGATTGATTCCATTAGTATTTACTAAACAGAAATAACAATCATCGAAGTGGTTTTTTGGTTCTCTCCAAACCATTGGAACGCCGAATTTTAGACATTTTCTTTTCCCGGTAGTCCACTGCCGTAAATGCTCTGTACAAGTTTTACATACGAGATACGGGGCCCACGTTTTGTCCTGATCACCAAGGTTAACTCCAAAGTATCCAAGATACGCTCGCTTTACAAAGTCAGTAATAGTTTGTCTGTTTTGTTGAAACATGTATTCTCTGCATATATAGCAAAACACATCAGGTTGATTTACACAACTTCTTCTTGAACTGGAAACTGAACTCATTTTAATTCTGTTCAATAACACAAAAACACTCTTTTCTTAACATGAAATAACACGCCGAATTCGATCTACTCTCATTAGTAAGAACGCACAAACTGACGAGACTTACCCGAGTTAGGTGATTAAAAGGGTCAGTTCAGGTACCTGATAGGCAATGGTTCCACTATTTATAGATTTACCTGGAATTTACTCAATTACAGACTGACAATAAAACCATTGTACCTACATTAATGAATATATAATAATTTTAGAACTCTCATAAATGAATATACTGAATAAAAACCACATTGGTAGATAAGTTGATGTATCTAAAAAAGTAGAGCTGATAGAGAAAAACGGATTGCATGTATAGATTTAGCGTCCCAAATATAGTTAAAATCAGCTCTAAAATCCCAGGCACCAAAACAAAAATATTTTTTTGTTGCCCTGTGTTATCATTATTTAGAAACTTTTTTATAAAGACAGGGTCGAACTTTTATTTCTGAATATTTTGATTGGCCTAGTCGGGGGTTGCCATTTAAAGTCTAAATGTTTGTTGTCTCCATAATTTTAAGCATATTCAACTTCATTTTAATATTTAACAGCATTATTTTAGAATACTATATGCCACTGATCATTTTCTATTTTTTAAAATGAAATTTGATGTATATAAAAACACAATATACATGTTAAGAAAGTAGTCACTGTATTAAATTTTTCACAAGTTTGAGGTCATCATGATCCATCAGCCGTCCTCATGCACTGCTGAATATTGGCCTAGTCTAAGAACTTCCACTGATCTCTGTCCTGAGCGGTATTAACCCAATTTACTGCCACTCTTTTGATGCCATCACTCCATCTTGTCGGTGGTCTAACTCTGTTCCTTTTCTCTGCCTGGGTCTCCATTCTATTAATCTTGTACACCATCTGTTATCATACCTTCGGACTATATGATTGCTTAATTTTTTGGATTATATCGATTACTTAGCCGACCATCCTAAACCCACACGATGATGTATCTCACGGGTTTGGTATATTAATTTGGCAAGTAATCTTGTGTATATATACATATATATATATATATATATATATATATATATATATATATATATATATATATATATATATATATATATAATATATATAAAATGCAACGTCTCTCTGTCTGTCTGTCCGTTAATGCGCCTATCACTGAAAAACCACTTATCCGATTTACGTACTATTTTTTCAAAAACATACATATGTTCTCTGGCCAGGTTATAGGCTATATTTTATTACGATAGGTAGCATAACGAATGAGCAGTGACGTAAAATAGCGAATGATGTCGGAAATAAGTTTGGCGCTAGCGCGTGCTTTTGCAATACACAGCCTAAACCATTAAATATGGAACAATATTATGTAGCAAAGAATATCTGTAATGTATAATCTATAATATATATAAAATGCAATGTCTCTCTGTCTGTCCATTAGTGCGTTTATCACGCGGGAACCACTTATCCGATTTACCTGTCTTTTTTTAAATTCATGCATATATTCTTTGGCCAGGTTATATAATAATAATAATAATCTATATCTATAATATATATAAAATGCAATGTTTGTCTGTCTGTCTGTAGCCCTGATTTAGTGCCCTGTGAGTTTTTTGTATTCAATCATCTAAAAAAGACGTCAGGGGCCGAAAATCATGAATTAAAAGTTAAGACAAAAACAGCGTATGTTTTTTGCATTGTGGCTTGTTTTAGGCGGTTTATTACTTCGATGAACTAAATCGTGTAGTCCACTGAAGCAAATCCTCGATCATATGCTTCAATTTAAAACACATGCCTAACTAAAAACTTGTAATGTACTTACAAAATATCATTTACACAATAAAAATTGTTGCCTGTGTCAATAAACCAGCGTTTCACATTAAAATTATTGTAGGAAATTCGCGCTTTTTCGCTTGAATTAGGCCAAATCTACCCCAGGATCATAAAAAAATCCTTTTATTCACCCATGATTTATTTTTATGTTCTATACCCCTTCGTTAAAAATACTATAATTACTTTTAGTTCTAAAAGTAGGGCGCAGATAAGCATCGACCAAGTGTAAATTACGGATCGATCTTTTGCACGAAAGTTTAATATGTTTTGGTAGGTTAGGTTACAACGCATGTATAGTCAAATTATCGATATGATTTAATTAAATGAGGTTAATAATTATCATTATTTAGAAACTTTTTTATAAAGACAGGGTCGAACTTTTATTTCTGAATATTTTGATTGACCTAGTCGGGGGTTGCCATTTAAAGTCTAAATGCTTGTTGTCTCCATAATTTTAAGCATATTCAACTTTATTTTAATATTTAACAACATTATTTTAGAATACTATATGCTATTTTCTATGATCTATATATCTATATAGCTATATGATAATTTTCTATTTTTTAAAATAAAATTTGATGTATATAAAAACACAATATACATGTTAAGAAAGTAGTCACTGTATTAAGTTTTTCACAAGTTTGGGGTCATCATGATCCATCAGCCGTCCTCATGCACTGCTGAATATTGGCCTCCTCTAAGAACTTCCACTGATCTCTGTCCAGAGCCCAATTTACTGCCACTCTTTTGATGCCATCACTCCATCTTGTCGGTGGTCTAATTCTGTTCCTTTTCTCTGTCTGGGTCTCCATTCTATTAATCTTGTACACCATCGGTTATCATCTCTTTGGGCTATATGATTGCGTAATTTTTTGGATTATATCGATTACTTAGCCGACCATCCTAAACCCACACGATGATGTATCTCACGGGTTTGATTATCTTTACCAATTTGTAATTCATGACCCAAATACTTTATTAAAATATTAATTTGGCAAGTAATCTTGTATATATATATATATATATATATATATATATATATATATATATATATATATATATATATATATATATATATATATATATAATATATATAAATGCAACGCGTCTCTGTCTGTCTGTCTGTCCGTTAGTGCGCCTATCACTGAAAAACCACTTTATCCGATTTACGTACTATTTTTTTTAAAAACATACATATGTTCTCTGGCCAGGGTTATAGGCTATATTTTATTACGATAGGTAGCATAAGGAATGAGCTGTGACGTAAAATAGCGAATGATGTCGGAAATAAGTTTGCCGCTAGCGCGTGCCTTTGCAATACACAGCCTAAACCATTAAATATGGAACAATATTATGTAGCAAAGAATATCTGTAATGTATAATCTATAATATATATAAAATGCAATGTCTCTCTGTCTGTCTGTCTGTCCATTAGTGCGTTTATCACGCGGGAACCACTTATCCGATTTACCTGTCTTTTTTTAAATTCATGCATATATTCTTTGGCCAGGTTATATAATAATAATAATAATCTATATCTATAATATATAAAATGCAATGTTTGTCTGTCTGTCCGTTAATGCGCTTATCCCTCGAGAACCACTTATCCGATTTACGTGATTTTTTAAATTCATACATATGTTCTCTGACCAGGTTATAGGTATATATTTTATTACATCTATAATATATATAAAATGCAACGTATTCTGTCTGTCTGTCTGTCTGTCTGTCCGTTAGTGCGCTTATCACTGGAGAACCACTTATCCGAATTTCGTACTTTTTTTTTTTAAACATACATATGTTCTCCGGCCAGATTATAGGCTATATTTTATTACGATAGGTAGCATAAGGAATGAGCAGTGACAATAATAGTAAATGAAGTCGGACAAGGTTTGCCGCTAGCGCTTTCTCTTGCAATACACAGTCCAAACCATTAAATATGGAATAATATTATGTAGCAGAGAATATCTATAATATATATAAAATGCAATGTCTCTCTGTCCGTCTGTCTGTCTGTCCGTCCGTTAGTGTGCTTATCACTGGAGAACTACTTATCCGATTTACGTGCTTTTTTTTTAACCATACGTATGTTCTCTGGCCAGGTTATAGGATATATTTTATTAGGTGATATAAGGAATAAGCAGTGACAATAATAGTGAATTAAGTCGGAGAAAAGTTTGCCGCTAGCGCGTTCTCTTGCAATACACTCCCTAAAGCATTAAATATGGAACAATATCATGTAGCAAAGAATACAATATATATAAAATGCAACGTCTCTCTGTCTGTCTGTCTGTCCGTTATTGCGCTTATCACTCGAGAACCACTTATCCGATTTATATGTTTTTATAAATTTATACATATGTTCTATATAATTCGTTATAAGCCTAAATAATGGGAGATAAGGTGAGATAATGGGAGATAAGGAGAAATAATGGGAGATAAGTCGAGATAAGCCTCGATAATGGGAGATAAGGTAAGATAATGTGAGATAAGTATAAATAATAGGAGATAAGGAGATATAATGGGAGATAAGCAGAGATAAGTCTAGATAATGGGAGTTATGGTGAGATAATGGGAGATAAGGAGAAATAATGGGAGATAAGGTGAGATAATGGGAGATAAGGAGAAATAATGGGAGATAAGGAGAAATAATGGGAGACGAGCAGAGATAAGCCTAGATAATGGAAATTATGTAGAGATAATGGGAAATAAGGAGAAATATTGGGAGATAAGGAGAAATAATGGGAGATATTTTATTACGTTGGGTAACATAAGGAATAAGCAGTGACGATAGTAGTGAATCAAGTCCACGCGCGGAGCCGCGGGCCCGGCTAGTATATATATATATATATATATATATATATATATATATATATATATATATATATATATATATATATATATATATATATAAATATATATATATATATATATATATATATATATATATATATATAAATATATATATATATATATATATATATATATATATATATATATATATATATATATATATATATATGTATATATGTATATATATATATATATATATATATATATATATATATATATATATATATATAAATATATATATATATATATATATATATATATATAAATATATATATATATATATATATATATATATATATATATATATATGTATATAAATATATATATATATATATATATATATATATATATATATATATATATATATATATATATACCATACCATTATTCCGTGGACATAGAACTACCACGTATTTTTGGAATGAAAATAAGTCGACTGGACACAATTTACCTCTATACAAAACTGCTTCGTTTGTCCGTTAGAGGGCATCAAAGTAAAAAAAAATAAACACATTTTTTAAGATATTTTAAGAACCGATATTCCGATTTGAATGAGATTTAAGGTGCCCATGTTTTGCTAGGCGCTCTAATATTTGACTTTGACAAAAAATCGAAAGGGTTCGAGAAGGGTGAAAACTACCCTCACCCCTACATAAATTCTAGTAGAAATGTTTTGCAACTTTAACGACGACTCTAATTTTTTTTTCATAAAAAGGTTCTTTTATTTATTTCATTTTTTGTCTCATGTAAAAAACGCCACCTCGCATAGTTCTTGAGAAAAAAAAATGTTTTTTCCGGTGCTGACCTACAAAACAATTTTCTTGTCACATCAACCGTTAAAATCTAGTAGGCGATAATAATCTAGTTGGCGAAAATGTGGAATGTTATGTCAGTGTCACAAATGATTTTTGACAACAAGCTTCATAAATTTTAAATTAATTAACGTTTGGATTTATTTTTGACTGATAATTTGTTGTTGTTGCTTGTTTTCCCTGTGAATATGGAATATTCTTTTGATGAACAGACTGATATGTTGCTAATACTTGGTTTTTTGCGAAAGTAATTGTAGTAAAAGTGTTCGAGTGTATCAAGAGAGATATCCGAATCGACAAATTCCAAATCGCCATACTTTTGCCAGCATAGAACGTCGACTTCGAGAAATTGGACGATGCCAACCCTTGAGAGTCAATGCTGGAAAACCGCGGCAAGCCCGAACACCTCTAGTGGAAGAAGCTATTCTTGAAGTAGTTGAAGCAAGTCCAGGTATCAGCACTCGCAGGTTAGAACTTGAACAAAGAGTTAAAAAAAGCACTGTTAACCGGAATTTAAATGAACAACTCATTCGTTCATTTCACGTTCAGTCCGTCCAAGAATTCTTGCCCATTGATCATCTCTCACGTCTGAGATTTGTACGAAATGTTTTAGAATGCAGAGCAATTAATAGGCTATTTCACAAAAAAAAATTGTTTACGGATGAGTCATGTTTTACCCGTCGTGGTATGATAAATTTGCATAATACACATGTTTACGCCGAAGAAAATCCGCATACAGTTACAGAAAGACCTTTTCAAAGAGAATTTAAAATTAACGTTTGGATGGGGATTGTTGATAACGTTTTAGTTGGCCCATATAGGTTGCCTGATAACCTAAACAGAGATAGCTATCTACATTTTCTACAGTATTCTTTACCTGAATTATTAGAAGAACTGCCTCTGAATGTAAGAAGAGACATGTTTTTTATGCACGATGGAGCTCCACCCCACTTTGCGCGTTCTGTAAGAAATTATCTGAACGAGAATTTTTGTAGTAGATGGATTGGTAGAGGTCAAGAAGCTCCAATTCAATGGCCACCTCATTCCCTGGACCTTAATCCTTGCGATTTTTTCATTTGGGGAGCGTTGAAAACAAAGGTATACGAGATCCAGATAAACAACGCCGATCAACTATGGGATAGGATTCAAAATGCTGCAATATATATTAAATAATAATGATATTTTAGAGAAAGTTAGTTTCAATTTTTTGCGCCGTATTGTTATGTGCAGGAACGAAGGTGGTGGCCATATTGAACAACTTTTGTAAAAAATACCTGTGTTAAATAAAACTCGTAATAATAATTAATATCATACTTACTTGTTTAATTTCACCCACTAATTTTAATTATAAGTAAAAAGTCTTTTTATTTTTGCCTAAATCATTAGCCAGAATAATGTTGTACAAGAGATAAAAAATGAAGTAAATAGAAGGACCTTTTTATGAAAAAAAATTCAGAGTCGTCGTTAAAGTTGCAAAACATTTCTACTAGAGTTTATGTAGGGGTGAGGGTAGTTTTCACCCTTCGGGTTTTTTGTGAAAGTCAAATATTAGAGCGCCTAGCAAAACATCGGCTCCCTAAATCTCATTCAAATCGGAATATCTGTTCTTAAAATATCTTAAAAAATGTTTTTATTTTTTTTTACTTTGATGCCCTCTAACGGACAAACGAAGCACTTTTGTATAGAGGTAAATTATGCCCAATCGACTTATTTTCATTCCAAAAATACGTGGTAGTTTTTATGTCCACGGAATAATGGGACACCCCGTATATATATATATATATATATATATATATATATATATATATATATATATATATATATATATATATATATATATATATATATATATATATATATATATATATATATATATATATATATATATATATATATATATATATATATATATATATATATATATATATATATATATATATATATATATATATATATATATATATATTAGTAAATGTTCTCGACCGTTAAAATTTATAAGAAAGTGTAGAGATTTCGACTATAATATTAAAGATACATTTTCCTTTGTAAATGCAGTCAACGGTTTGCAAGTACCAACAGATTATATGTTGCTCTCATTGGATGTAATATCGTTGTTTACGAACATACCACTTGAATTGGTAATTGAAATCTTGGGCAATAAGTGGGATCTTATAAAGATACATACTAGTTTATCAAAGAACAATTTTTTAAAATTAATCACATTTATCTTTAAAAACACTTATTTCGGATTCAATGATAAATTTTATAGTCAAATATTTGGTACACCGATGGGCTCACCTATTAGTCCAATCTTAGCCACCATAGTTTTAGACCATCTGCTTGACTGTGTGTTACCAAAGTTACCGTTTGGAATCCCTTTTATGTACAAATATGTGGATGATATTATATGTTCCGTACCTGCTAACTGCACTCAAGTAATTTTGGACGTTTTTAACTCTTTTCATAATAAACTACAATTTACAGTGGAAGCTGAAAAAGATCACAGTGTACCTTTTCTAGACACGAAAGTCATAAGAAATTCAGATAATAAAATCATTTTAGACTGGTTCCAAAAACCCTCGGCATCTAACAGATTTATCAACTTCTTTTCCAACTATCCCTCTAACCAAAAATTTAATACAGTTACAGCTATGAGAAACAGAATAACGCACATCAGTGACGAAAGCTTTTTACACACAAACTTAAAAAAACTTTTTAATATCTTTCTCAATAACGGATTTCCAAAATACATTCTAAAAAGGATTATTTACAACTCCAATATTTATGATGGGCCCTTGGATGACAACAGTCACGAACCTAAATATATCAACTACCATTTATACCAGAATTAACTAACAAAATAGTAAAAATTTTTAAAAAAGTTCCTCACCTAAGGATTGCAAAATATAATACCCTGAGTAATTGGACCCTGTTCAGTAAAGT
>CM032446.1:238406228-238481228 GCA_019049505.1 Pachyrhynchus sulphureomaculatus
GTTAGTCCAGGTTAGTTCAGGTTAGTTCAGGTTAGTTCAGGTTAGTTCAGGTTAGTTCAGGTTAGTCCAGGTTAGTCCAGGTTAGTTCAGGTTAGTTCAGGTTAGTCCAGGTTAGTTCAGGTTAGTTCAGGTTAATCCAGGTTAGTTCAGGTTAGTTCAGGTTAGTCCAGGTTAGTCCAGGTTAGTTCAGGTTAGTTCAGGTTAGGTTAGGTCAGGTTAGTTCATAACACCTTATATATAATATAAGTATTTGCGCGGCATCTTTAAAAAACTAGACGAGGCATATTTTAAAAATCGAGCAGTAGCTAGCCGACTTCGTTTTGTTCTACGTCTTAATCTTTCTGTAGCGAAAATTATATTTTTGGCGCTCATGTTTACAAAATAAAATGGCCGACGCACTTGAGCGTCCTTAATTTTGAATAAATAAAAATGAAACCTCTTTTTTGGTATTTTTTTCAAATTAAATAACTTCAACTCTTACAACAGAGAGATTCTGCAACGCTTATTTATCCTTATCGTTATCTTAAGCATGCGCAGTATTAACGCGAAGGAATTGCAAGGTCGGGTTAGTATTCATCTTCTATAAACTGAACACTAATTAACTATTGTCAGTATTGTTTGCAATAAAAGATTATCATTTCAGTTTTAGTGTATTTTCTTAATGGTTTGTCTGCCTAGTAGGAAAAAAAAACAGGCCCTACCATAATAGCGATAAGAATAACGAACTCAAATAACCTCTCTTGACGATAGCTTACACTATGCAATAATAATGGTAGCATAAAATAAATGAAAACGCTGAAATAAAATAACCCACCCTTCAATATGCATAGCCACCTTAAAGCACAGGATTAAAGTACTCTTGAAATGGAGCAGATGAAAGGTGAAGTGCAGCAGAAGGTTTAATTATCGATATCTCAAAAACTATTAATTTGTGTACATGTACATAAAAATTGTTTAAAAGTCTCTGTAGAATATAAATACTGCAAATTGCATGTACAGGATGAGTCAGCGATAAAGAAAAGTTTATCTCATTTGTTTCGGGAATGACGAAAAAATGTTAAATACAATAGTTTTAGAGAATGTTAAGGTGCACAGTTTAAAAATTATTTTTGAGTATACAGGGTACTTCAAAAAGTGTGGCCGATATAACATATGCTTTTTTAACGGTAACAATTTAAGGGTAAAAATTGAAAAATTCAAAATAAATCGAAAACTATTAGAAATAAGTATATGACATACTTAATAAAAGTTGGAGGGTTTTGTAAAATCTATCAAAAAAAATAATAATATACAGGATGTGCAATTTAAAAATTTTTAGATTTTTCAATTTAAAATAGTCGAAATGCATAAATTTATTTTGAACACCCTGTAGCATCTAACTCAAATTTCTTTACATACATTTTTTTTCATCTCTATAGAACGCTCGTACCAATATGAGTATTCCACCTTCAACACAACACCAAACATTTTTTTACAAAACTGAAAAATATTATTTTTTAAAAAAAAAATTGAAATGTTCGAAAAACTACTAGGTATATAACATTATTAATAAGAAAGTTATAAAATTTTGCGCAGAATTTAAAAACAAATTAGAAAATAGGATGTTCCATTTAAAAAAACATATATTATATTGGCCACACTTTTTTGAAGTACCCTGTATACCCAAAAAATAATTTTAAACTGTGCACCTTAACATTCCCTAAAACTATTGTTTTTAACATTTTTTTCGTCATTCCCGAAATAAATGAGATAATGAACTTGAACGTTGACTCACCCTGTATACCTTAAAAATTGATTTCTTCTTTCTGTTGAACCTGAACTAATATAAGCACAAATAATCGTTATATTTTGTTTATATCTTCAATTATTTTCTGTCAAAAATACAATATCAATGCACCGTTTAACATTTTTAAAAGTTATTTTTTTAAAAAAACTGTCTCTCCTATAAGTTCCTAAATAAGGGAAATTAGTTTCTCTTACTTTCTTTCAATACTGTGTAAGCTTAAGATGGTTGGCACATGCTTCAAATGACGATAACAGCTGAGTCCTTATATTTAATTTCTTCGCTTTACTACTGCGCAAGCTTCAAACGGTAGGCGCATGCTTCAAATAAAAATAAAGGCCCACCAAAATCAGCGTTGCAAAATCTCGCTAATAATTATGATACGATCTTGCGTCCACTACTGAATATGGTACTGGATTTCCCAAAACACAACAGAATACTCTGCTGCGAGTAAAAGATCTTTCAGGACTCAATATACCGGCGTCAATCGAGTACCTGGTGTCGTCTATTAAATTATTGTTAGTTTTTAAAAACCCATTAAATGAATACTCTCCTTACAATATTACTTACATTTTGGTGACATTAAACAATAATAAAACTCATCTACCACTAAACATTTCAGAAATTTAAACCAGACAATCCTGATTTAATTTTAATTGAAGTAGATGAAGGCAATATCCCGGTTTCGTTGAAAAAGGAAATTTATTCCAATAAAATTGCAATGACACTGAAACCTAGCAAAATTTAAATAAAGGCCTTCTAATTTAAAGCCATAAAATCAATTGCCCCAAGCTTAAATTTCTAAATAATTTTTACATGAATTTTCATGTTTATTAGCCTTTTTTGCAATTCTTTTTACTGAAATTATAAAAGTAATGTGAATATTACGAGACTACCTCTAAGAATTTAATTTTTTTTCTTCTTAATTTCAGATTACCAGTGCCTTGGTTGCTGTATGGCATCATTTACCGTAAGCCGGTGGAGGTGAACTCAACAGGCATGGTGTGTTCTATAACCATTCTCTTCATGATGCTATTGTTCGTTATCATGTCCATCGCGTTGTTCCGGTGGCGAATGAACAGGGTAATTTATTATATTTTACATATTTGTTTTTTTTTACGGGTCTAGCACACTTGCTGCAGGGAAGTCCCTATGGCGCTCCAGGAGCGGCACGTGTGTGGAAAAAGCGATTCACGTTTTTCTTGAATCGCTGTAAATTGTACTCGGTGGGAAACACAGCCCTGGGTAAGTTATTCCAAAGGGATAATGTTCTCCATATAAAAGACTGCTTGAAAAGCGTTGTACGCGGAGTAACAAGCTGAACCTCATACGGATGTGAAGTATTAGCGAGACGTGTATTTCTAACATGCACCGCTCTGGGAGGAATTAAGCGGGCCACATCCTTCGAACACTTTCCATGAAAATACTTGTAGAACAGACTCAAAAGGGAATATTTCCTTCCTGCTGGAAATGTGCCACAGTTCAGCCGATACCTAAAAAAGGCAAGAAGACCTTGCCAAATAACTACCGACCAGTGGCGCTGCTTTCAATAATATCGAAAGTCATGGAAAAGGTTATCAATCAGCATCTTCTAAAATATCTTGAACGATTCAACATTATTAGCGATCACCAATATGGCTTTCGTAAACATAGATCAACAGGAAATCTTCTGACTTATGTAACACATGTTTGCGGCAACGCAATTGAACACTTTGGAGAATCTCGAGCGGTTGCTCTTGACATATCCAAGGCATTCGACCGTGTTTAGCGCGATGGATTGTTGGTATGTCTGAAAAGTTCTGTTTGTAGCTCGCATGTTTCCTCAGAGAGCATTCTTTACGAATATTGTGTAGTACGAGTATATTGTATACGACTAACTCAGATGATGTTAATATTTATTTATTTATTTATTTATTGTAGGGCTACACATCCATATATACAGTTATAGGATACACTAATACACTTAGAAAAAATAAGCAGGTACCAATAATGATCACAGACGCAAATTTAAATTATTAAGATAATCTATTGCACTTTCCGTCGCAGTGGGGAAGTCGTTCAGGTCTCCAGTATAGGATCTTATCGCACACTCTTCTATTATGTTCCTCACGGTTTATCTACTACACTGTAGAATTCAAATTTTCCCCGATTTAAACAGGGAATCTGGGCAAAGGCCATGATTTGTCCGAGTTCTGTTTATCGCAGACCAAGTTTTTCGGGTTAATTCAAAACCTGGTGGCCTCTCCTCTATCCAAGGTAGGTGCAAGTGTTCAGCTGGAGCATTTTCCTCCTACTGTCTCCTCCAGGATTCTATGATATTAAAACTCTCACCATGAAGGATTCTAGTAGCGGTGGGTCGTTGGCGCTTTTACTGTCAACGAAACGAAACAAGTTTATCGTCGATGATAAACTAGTTTATAAAACAGTTTCGAGTTGTTTCGACCGTCGTCGACAGAACAACGTCCACGAATGAACTGTTCGTGTTTACTCGGACCGTCGTCGTTGTCCGTTCGCGTCGACTCGTCTGTAGTAGACCATAGGGCCATACAGTTTATCTCGTCGACGGCGACGGTCGGGTTGTGACCGTGCACAAATGTCGTTCACGAGTGAACTAGTTTATCGGTAGACTATAAACTAGTTTATCAGTTAATGCGAAATAAACAGTCTAAAAAAACTGTTCGTTCATTCAACACCCACCACTAGATTCTAGCGTCTTTCAGGGGAGGGTGTCTAGATCGCAGCCTGTTGATAGCAAAATAGTCCACGTCATGGTATAGTATAGTATTGAGATTATATCGAAGGAGAAGAAAAACACGGATCCAATATTTAATTATGCAGAGTTCTATTAGACGTATGGTCTAATAGAACTGTCGAGACCAGCCATATCCAACCAAAACTGTTGGGGGACCAACAAAAATCCAGTTCCCTATTCTGGGCCACACATATAAAAATACAGGAAAAAATTGTCCCGTGTTTTATTTTCGCTAAAAAGAATAAAACCGATCATTTAATTACAAGTACAGATTAGCCTACAAAAAAATAATTTTGGGTGGGGATGACAGTCATGGAATTCTTCGCCAAAAACTGTCGCGTCCAGAACGAACTGTGATGCAGGAGGAAATTCTTCTCGCTCCAAAGCTTTAGCCGTTTTTCTAACCAGTAGAAAATTCTTCAAAGATGCTTAGAATTGTCCATTATTAGCCTTTATAAGTGTTCGGTGAATTTTGGAGATGATTTCGGCCGTGGTTAGAGTCGAAGGTTTTCCGGAACACTCGTCCGTCTTTCACCGAAATTCAGACGGTCCTAAATCACGAAAGCCACTCGAAAATTTGCTGTTAAAACGTGGAAAATACTTTCCAAATCATTTCATACGTTTTAATAGGATTTTTTCCAAGTTTAAAACAAAATTTCACACACACACACACACACACACACACACACACACACACACACACGCGCGCGCGCGTACACGTGCTGCTCGTTTATAATATCTAATGTAAAACCTGCATACTGCACAAACCGAACGAGCTGGCACGTTTAAACTTGTCGCGCTGCATTGTTAGAAATGTACAGGGTGACCATTTTTAGACGCCCGGCCCCGATTTATGGAGAATTGTTCGACCTTTTGTAAAACGGCATTGGAAAGCACTAATTTTTTCCTTAAACTGTTTTTTTTTCTAATTTGTTATGCAAAAAAGTCATATAGCAAAAACCATCTAAAATATTATTTTTTGGTCATCGAGGTTACCATGTGCCACGTTTGGCAGTTTTCAACCAATTTATCTAGTAGGCGGCTGTCATACTTGAATCTGACGGTAATTATAATATTAGTTACTATGCTGTTGAGGTTTTTCCTTTAATAAAATATCTTAAAACAATAATATATATATATATATATATATATATATATATATATATATATATATATATATATATATCAAGGATTTTTAACAGCTGACGCTGTCTTCCTTCTCTCAGTCTTTGATTCCATCCGTTTCTATCTTCCCAGTCTCCATCTGTTAGACCCCTGTCCTCCATAGCCTCGTCCACATCGTCTCTCCACGATCGTCTGGGTCTTCCTCTTTTTCTTCTCCCTATAGGGCTCCACTCCGTTATTTTCTTTATCCACCTATTATCTTCGTTCCGTCTTATGTGTCCATACCATTTTAATCGTTTTTCTTCAATGGTGTTTATTGCGTTCTCTTTGATGCTCATTCTGCTTCTTATTTCTTCATTTGTTATTCTCTCCATACGTGTCACTCTACAACATCTTCTCCAATACTCCATCGCTACCGCGTTAATTTTAGATTTATTTCTTTTGTTGATCGTCCATGTTTCTGACTCGTATGTCATTATGCTTTGTATTATTGATTTGTATATGCGTGTTTTATTTCTCTTTGAAATGTGTTTGTCCCACAGGATCGAATTTAATTGTCTTATGCATGTCCGCATTTGTCCTAATCTAGCTTTAATCTCTTTTTCTGATGTTGCGTTTTTTGAAATGATGGTTCCTAAATATTTAAATCTATCGGTTCCTTTGATTATTGTGTCGTTATCAACTTCTAGATTCTCCACGTTTCCCTCCTTTGTTGTTAGATATTCCGTTTTTATCAAAGTTTATTGCTAATCCTGCTTTAGTGTATTCTTCTTTCAGTTTTCTTACCATATAACTGAGGTCTTCCTCATCTTGCGCCATGATTACTTGGTCGTCTGCGAAACTTAGAGTATATAAGTAATCTTCTCGTATTGGGATTCCACTACATTTTTGCTTCCATTTTTTTAATGTTTGTTCGAGGTATATTTTGAATAGTGTTGGGGATGTAGAGCATCCTTGTAATAGGCCTTTTGATGTTTGGAGTCTCTTCCCTATTTTATGTCCTATTTTTATGTTCACTGTGTTGTTTTCGTAGAGAGCTTTTACTGCGTATATTAGTTCTTTGTCAATGCCTATTTCTTTCATAATCTTTGTCTTGGTACTGAGTCATAGGCCTTTCTTATGTCTATGAAGGCTAGATGAACTTCTCTATTCTTTGCTAGTAAAAAAAAAACTGGCATTATTTTTATTAAGACCACAAAAAAACTATATAACCTTTAACATTTCAAAACTTATTACATAAATCGGGGCCGGGCGTCTAAAAATGATCAGCCTGCACGTAGTGCCCACTATCAATACGAATAGATACTATTTGGCGTTCTTGCTTTATAGCGTTAGTCGGGAGACTTTAATTGCACCACGTACTATACTAAACTGAATTTTTTAACTGTATTCAAGTGGTCATTTATTAGTTTAGTTTATACATTTTTAAGACACATTTTAAACCTACTTTATATTTTAGGGTCTCGGCTTCACAATGTTTTTGCTGTACTTCGTCTTTGTAGCGGTTTCGCTGATGTTTGAATATAAGTGGATTCTGTGTCCTGTATAAAGGAAGGACAAGTGCCGTTGTTTCCAACTTTCAAGACTTATATAACGTAATAGTAGAAAATTTAATGTGATAAAACGACTAGTTTTTTGTGCTTTTTATATTGAATTGACTATAAAAGATAATACCAATTCTGTGGAACGTGAAAAGTTGAATTGAAAATATTAATTTCATTTATTAAATATCTCATAAATTTTACGTTTTCATGTAGTCGAATAAACAGACAATCGAATATGTACTGTTAAAAAATAAATAGTTGACTTTTACCTCTATAAAAAAAAAAAAAGATAGATTTTGGTATCTTCATTACAATATTGTTAACTATGCAGTTAAGTAGCTTTTGAATCATTTTTATCAAAAGTATATATCAATTATATTATTAGATACTTGTAAATGTTGTTAGTTTCAAAACAGTTTAAACTGCTTATAATAAAACATTTTCAAAAAATAAGTTCGTCACGAGGTCTTAACTGTACGTAGTTCACAAAAGTTATTTGGACTATGAACCAATTTTGAAGAGTACTTAAAAGTTTGGTCCGACAACTAAAAAAATGAATTTGTGGAAAAAATTTATTTATCAAATCATTGTCGAGCTATAAATGTGGATGCTTGACTCTGAGTTTTTCAAAATTCAATTTTCGACACTTTTCTAGAGAATTTCCTCTTTCCCATTTACATTTTTGTTGGAAAAAGAAAATAGTTTTTAACGTTATTAAGTGAAAATTTCCCATGTGAACCCACGATTTCCGATGGTGTGAGAAAAATTAAAACTGACTATTGAAAGATAATCTACTAAGTAGTAGAAAGTCACATCATAAAATTTTTTGAGAAAAATTAATTTGTTTATTTACAATGTGCGATTAAAAATTCATGCAACATTTGATAAAAAAAATCATTTTTTCGTAAACTATTCATAAAAAATTGATGAAAATTGGGGACGATGGTAAAAAATAAATGCAATTAACATAACATTCTCAAAAACATGCTGTTATTCATTGTTGCTAATTTTTTATCATTTTTTTATAACCAAATGCCGATTTTGCCCTGTTCTACATGTGGAAATTGAAATGTTTTTAAGTAGTAGGAGCTCTGAATGCTTAAGATTAAGGAACCGTTTCAAAATTTTTATGATCGCTCTTTGCATTTATGATAAATATTATTTTTTTAGAGCCGCGCACGGCGTGCAAGCGCGTTGACAGGCTTGCACACGTGACGAATGAGCATTTATGCAAGTTCGATCCTGTCAATTCTCCGAAAACGGAAATTTTTACTAAAAAGTGCCATTTTGTCAGTCACAAACTGTTTTCGACACGATTCGGATCGTATCGCTGAAAATATTATTATCGTTAAACAGTCATGTAAGGAACTTTTCTAGGTACCTGATTTTAGAAAAACTCATTTTTTTCGTGTAATGGGTCGTGCCAACGAGCAGGGCTGGCCCTAGTTTTTTTGGCGCCGTAGGCAAACTCAAAGAATGCCGCCACACCCAAACTTAAAGGAAACGATGTTAACCAGGAAAATGACATATAACTGAATTAAGAGAACAATACTAATACAGATTTACGAAAAATTATTTTACATTTTTAACGGACTAATGACAGCGAACTTACAAACTAAAACTAGTACCTACTATTTTCAGAAATAATTTAAATAATAAAACTACTTAATTACTTTGTAAACTGTCACTAAATATATTTGTAAAGATTTTACAATTGCGTTATCGCGATTTCGTAGTACAAACTACATTGTCAAACGCTTAACTAAGACTAAAACAGATTTTTGGTATTTTATGTTTATATGATGAACAGATGTGGGTCTATTAGGTACTAAAACAGTTGGAATAGGACGGAATTTGCTACGTCTAATTGACTATTCAGTAAATTTATATTAAGGTCCTTTGAATGTCTGTAAATTTCTATAGATTCTAAGAAGTTGAGTTTTGACCCTTTAGGTGCCATATGGAGTATTTGTAAACAATCGATATTGGGAAAAGTATGGCCTGTTTCTAAGAAATGTTTAGCAAAGTGTGATTTTTCATTTTTTTAGCCTATAAGAGGCATTGTGTTCTGCGAATCTTCTCTTGAAATTCCATCCCGTTTGGCCTACGTAACAGCTATTGCACTCTTGACAATTAAGTTTATAAACTCCTGATTTATTATATTTATTAGTTTTATCTTTGGCATTAAAAAAAATATATTGGATAATTTTTGAGCGGGTTTTAAAGCTATTCTTGTTTTTTCGGTTGTGAGAACTTGGGATATTTTATCCGAGATGGGACCAAAATATGTCAGAGGTATGAATGTTTTCTTTTCTCGGTATTCTTTTAAGGGGTAGATTAAGCTGAGAGTGATTTGTTTTCGTTTACGGCTTATTAAGGTATTAATTATTTTAGGTTGGAAGCCGTTATTGAGTGCTATATTTTTGATTGTGTCCAATTCTTTTTTTAAATTATTTTTACTAAGAGGGATATAGAAGGCTCTATGGATCATAGATCTATAGGCTGCCAGTTTATGGGAGTTAGGGTGTATTAAGTCAGCTGGGATGGTGACATCTGAAAAGGTTGGTTTGCGGAAGATATCGAATTCTAGTCTATTTTCCTTTTTTAAAATTGTAATATCTAAGAAATTTATTTTATTATCGGTTTCCTTTTCAAGTGTGAATTTTATGTTGGGGTGTAAATTATTTAGCTGATTTAAAGTGGAATTTAGTTCAGTATCATTTCCAAGGAAACATACTAAGATGTCGTCCACATATCTAAACCAAAAGAGAATATTTTTCGCGTGTTGAGTTTTTAGAAAACTGTTCCAATTCTGACATAAAGATTTCGGCTAGCAAAGGACTAAGTGGAGACCCCATGGCAAGTCCATCTCTTTGTTTGAAAAATTGATTATTGAACTGAAAATAATTTTCGAATATACAAAATTCGAACAGTTTCAATATATCTTGTTGTATTGTTATATTGACGCTGTTTTTTTGTAACATAGTTTTTATAATTTCTAAACAATCTTTATTTGGAATATTGGAGAACATATTTGTTACATCGAATGAAACTAGAAGGGCGTTATTTGGGATGGAGATATTTTTAAGTTTATTTGTAAGGTCTATAGAGTTTTTTGTTTTGTATTTTGGATTGAATTGTGTAATTTCTTTGAAGATGGTGTTGAATGTGTTGCCAGATTTTTTTTTTTTTTCTCAACACCATCTTCAAAGAAATTACACAATTCAATCCAAAATACAAAACAAAAAACTCTATAGACCTTACAAATAAACTTAAAAATATCTCCATCCCAAATAACGCCCTTCTAGTTTCATTCGATGTAACAAATATGTTCTCCAATATCTCAAATAAAGATTGTTTAGAAATTATAAAAATTTTGTTACAAAAAAACGTCAATATAACAATACAACAAGATATATTGAAACTGTTCGAATTTTGTATATCCGAAAATTATTTTCAGTTCAATAATCAATTTTTCAAACAAAGAGATGGACTTGCTATGGGGTCTCCATTTAGTCCTTTGCTAGCCGAAATTTTTATGTCGGAATTGGAAAACAGTTTTCTAAAAACGCAACACGCGAAAAAATATTCTCTTTTGGTTTAGATATGTGGACGACATCTTAGTATGTTTCCTTGGAAATGATACTGAACTAAATTCCACTTTAAATCAGCTAAATAATTTACACCCCAACATAAAATTCACACTTGAAAAGGAAACCGATAATAAAATAAGTTTCTTAGATATTACAATTTTAAAAAAGGAAAATAGACTAGAATTCGATATCTTCCGCAAACCAACCTTTTCAGATGTCACCATCCCAGCTGACTCAATACACCCTAACTCCCATAAACTGGCAGCCTATAGATCTATGATCCATAGAGCCTTCAATATCCCTCTTAGTAAAAATAATTTAAAAAAAGAACTGGACACAATCAAAAATATAGCACTCAATAACGGCTTCCAACCTAAAATAATTAATACCTTAATAAGCCGTAAACGAAAACAAATCACTCTCAGCTTAATCTACCCCGTAAAAGAATACCGAGAAAAGAAAACATTCATACCTCTGACATATTTTGGTCCCATCTCGGATAAAATATCCCAAGTTCTCACGACCGAAAAAACAAGAATAGCTTTAAAACCCGCTCAAAAATTATCCAATATATTTTTTAATGCCAAAGATAAAACTAATAAATATAATAAATCAGGAGTTTATAAACTTAATTGTCAAGAGTGCAATAGCTGTTACGTAGGCCAAACGGGATGGAATTTCAAGACAAGATTCGCAGAACACAATGCCTCTTATAGGCTAAAAAATGAAAAATCACACTTTGCTAAGCATTTCTTAGAAACAGGCCATACTTTTCCCAATATCGATTGTTTACAAATACTCCATATGGCACCTAAAGGGTCAAAACTCAACTTCTTAGAATCTATAGAAATTTACAGACATTCAAAGGACCATAATATAAATTTACTGAATAGTCAATTAGACGTAGCAAATTCTCTTTTGTTCAAACTTTTTTAACATATAATAGACCCACATCTGTTCATCATATAAACATAAAATACCAAAAATCTGTTTTAGTCTTAGTTAAGCGTTTGACAATGTAGTTGTACTACGAAATCGCGATAACGCAATTGTAAAATCTTTACAAATATATTTAGTGACAGTTAACAAAGTAATTAAGTAGTTTTATTGTTAAAATGTACTGTCACAAAGTAACGGACCACTCAATCAACTCAATAATTTAAATATACTTTTAAAACAATGAACACAATTAGTACAATAATATACAAAGTCTAAACCTAAATTAAAACAGTCTTCATGGTTTCTTAATACCTCACTAATATTTTTCCAGTTTCTATAACCCTCATTTGAAAAGGAATTTAATTCTGAATAATCAAAAAGTGTGCAACAAAAACAAAACTAGGAATCTTTAAACACAGAATAATCAGCCAATCTCTCGTGGCTTGTTCACCATTTTTTAAAATCCTATGATAGTGTATTTCACTAAATCTTCGATTTGGATTTTGATTGTCAAACGAGAAATCGTAATTGAATAAAGCAGATAATGGACCTTTTTTAAATAAAAATATTCAATCTGAGCACTATTGGGCCATAATCCTGGATCTCATCATAAAGTTAGGTTTAAGCTTTCTTCATTTTCCGTGGTAGTATCCATTGTCTTAAAACTTGATGAATTCTGTTCCTGGCTGGGATAACTCACAATTTCATCTTCGTTATTGGTTCGTCTTGATAATCTAAATCCAAATCAGAATTGACGGTAGTGTTCAGACCCCGGCAACCGCATGGTTCTTTGTTTTGTTTGGAACTACTTGCATCTTTTAAGAAGCTGTGCAATGCTCCTGCTTGCTTTTGAAGCTGAGTTTGCTTCTCCAATCTCTTTTATATTTATTACCAAATAGCCTTTTTTCTTCCGTCAGACATTCTAAAACAAAACAATCTATTTAGTATATGATACCGTAATATGACAAAGGCATGATTCAAAGCTTCAAAATCGTCCCAACAGAGGGCGGAGCCTAACCATAAAATTTACTTTTAACAATAACGAAGTTACATACACATATTATTAGCGTAGAAAAATCTGAAATACTAAGATTACAATACGAATATAAAGCCTCTCTTACCTTTTAGCAAAATGAAATCGCTACTTTCCACATCCACTCCACTTGTAACCAGCTAACTCAAACTTTATTACTACCACAAGCGGATGTTGATGCATAAATAAAGCATCTGACTCTCTCTTATACGTGAGTGGAAAAAACTTGTTAAATCCTGTCAGCGGTGCCGGCGTGGGTGCATCTCACAATTTACGTATAGAAATACTCAAAACTTTTAGGTTTTTCTATGGACAAAAATAGACAGACTTCTCTCTTCTGTCTATTCCTGTTATATTTGATTTTAATACTCATTTATTTTCTAGATTCAAGTAATCGAAATATATTTTTGTGAGTTATGTTAATTTTTTTTAGCGGTTTTGCCGCCCCTAAATTTTGCCGCCGTAAGCCGTTGCCTACCTTGCCTACCGTCTACGTGAGCATAAGTGCGTTAGGAAAAATGGGATGCACTATTTGAAAGTTTGTTGGGATGACATGTGTGTAACACTTGTCGACAATCGATTTACTAGAAAAAAGATGATTTAAACTTTACAATCCGTCTTCCTGACCCTGTAAGTGATCCCGAGCAAGACGAAAAAAGTGATCCAAAGTTCCAATATGATGATTTTGATGAAACAGAGAAAATGGAGACGATCAACAATATTCTTCGTGAATCTGGAACCACTGGTGAAAAAAAAATGTATTTCACAACTTTCGCGCAAGAACAAGCAAACGTTAATCGAGGCTGTCAATAAAGTAACAAATAACAAAAACTGTGTTGTTGACAATAACGACTCCGAAACTTCGTACATACATGACATTAATGCTACTTTACCTCAGCAATCTAATCATTCGGGAAAAATACAAATTTTGTTAACAGTCCCGCCACATTGGACTATTGCGAAAACGAGAAGAGAATTTGAAGCGTCTCGCCGAATGGCATCAAAAGCCAAAAAATTGAGGTCAGCTGGGCATGGATCTCCACCAAATAAAAAAGCTGGGCGTAGCCATCCGAACACAATCCTAAGAGCAGTGGAAGTTTTCTATCTCGCCCATGATAATAGCCGTATAATGCCTGAAATGAAGGATTATATATCAATTGTCAAAAATGGGACACGCACTTAAGACACAGAGATATTAGAATAGAGGAGAGAAAGTATATACCTGCTGTGAGTGAAAGCGTACAGTTGTTAAAAAGAGAAAGAAATAATATGAGCCATTCTGCCTCTCTTACTCGGACGCCCACAACACTCTCGCACGGGTACGCACGCCCACAACACTAAGTTAGAGTGCGTACCCGCGCGAATGTTGTAGGCGTGCTCCGAGTAAGAGAAACAGAATGACTCATATTATTTCTTTCTCTTTCTATGAGCACCACGCTTCTCTCGAGAACTTACCTCCTCTATTCTAATGACTTAAGAGCAGAAATAAAAAGAAAAGCAAAATATTTCGCAACTTCATGCAACGCTAAGATGCGCCTGTCAACGCGCCGCTCGAAAGGTCGCCGCTGCTAGCGGTGCGCGGCGCTAAACAATATTGTTATTTATTATGTCTAAACCAGGCCTGTCAAGGTCATGCACAGTTCGAGCCAAGTTCGGAGGTAACGCCTCCCGCTGCCTCCACCACTGCTAGACGTTAAACGGCCGAGCCGCCGATCGCGGCTCGGCCGCTTACCAAACACAATGCGCTCCTCCTATGTCTCTCATAGCCGCTCCCGAGACTGCGCGAACGGCGGCAGCAGCAGTGGTGGGGACAGCGGGAGGCGTTACCTCCGAAATTGGCTCGAACTGTGCATGACCTTGACAGCCCTGGTCTAAACATTTATTATTGTTACGGTTCCTTAATCTTAAGCATTAAGAGCTCCTACTACTTGAAAAAAATTTCAATTTCCGTATATAGAACAGAGCAATATCGGCATTTGTTTATAAAAAAATGATAAAAAATTTACAGCAATGAATAAAAGCACGTTTTTGAGGATGTTATTGTTAATTTTATTTATTTTTTACCATTGTGCCCAATTTTCATCAATTTTCCATAAATAGTTTACGAGAAAATGTTTTTTTTTATGACGCATGCATGAATTTTCAATCACACATTGTAAATAAATTAATTTTTCTCAAAAAATTTTATAATGTGACTTTCTACTACTTAATAAATTATGTTTCAATGGTCAGTTTTAATTTTTCTCACAACATCGAAAATCGCTTGAGAAAAATCAAACTTATGGTCATTAAAGTAATGAAAGTTAAATAATTATGTTTTCGTAGATATAAAAAAAAAATATGCATTAACTCAAAAAAAAGCTTGTTTGGGACATTGTTGAGGTCTTTATTTTTCATCCTATTATAGTTTTTATGATTTCAGTTTAGTCAAACTCGATTAAAAATTAAACTAAAATCAATATTTTTGAGCATAACATTCAATTAGTAATAACGAGGATGCTATCAGTAATGTCAATAAATGAATAATTATTTGTTGTTTATTGTTTAGGGAAAGGAAACTAAAGGTTAAATAATAAGAAAGCATTACAAAAGAGAAATTATTAGTGAATAATCAAATTTAAGTTAGTTCCAAAAGCTAACGCGGTTTGACAAATTATTTTTTAATTTTGGTTAACAATTTTTTATAAAATGTATCTAAAAAAAGTTTTAATTTAAAGGTATTTTTTAGGAATTTTTTTAGCGAAACTATTCATTATATAAATCAGGTTTTTATTTTATATAAGAATACATAGTTTAAAATACAATTTGTGAAATTTTAATTTAAAAAAAAATGACGGCGCTGGACTGCGGGCCGTTTTTAAAACCATTACTGGCTCATCTGAAATCAAAATTTCCAAAGAAATAAGTTTACTAGAAGATCAATCTTATTTTTGAACTAAGAATTAAAAAAGAAATTCATCAAATGCCAATGCCATTTGATTAATTTTTTTTTTAATCCTTCCTTCAAAGACAAGATCGATTTATTTGGAAATCTTAACTTCAGATGAGCCAGTAATCGCAATGGGGTACCACTTATACACTAAGAAAATAATTTAGACTTTTTCTATTATACATTTCTTAGTTAGGGCCGAGTCCTCTTACTACTTTTCCAGTACTTTTTTGAGCTTTAGATTTGTGGAATGGGTAACTGGAGTGAAGTTAAATGTCGTTACCTATGGCCAATCCTCTAGGTTTTTTTGTAGGTCAATCTGTTTCAGGTACTTTGTTCTTTGCTTGATGAAGGTTTCGCTGATGGTGTGATTTTCATACTTATCTAGTTTCTGCAAGAAGTAGGTCTAGATGATCCACAGCGCATAAGTTATAACTCTCGGTACTTTGTTCTACACCGTCTGAAATGCTACCCCGCGTGTTTTATGTACACATCCCTTTCAAGAAAAGGTAAGCTCTGATCTGATAATGGGCTTGCAGATTGTCCGCTTATTCTTAAGTGACAGCTTGCTGGTTCTATTCAGAAGTGGGATCAGGCTTGCCATTGCAATGCTCCTTAAAAAAGGGGGTCTCAGGGGAACGGGTATAGCGTCGCCATTTTTTTTTACTTTTTTAATTAAAATGTCACAAATTGTATTTTAAACTATGTGTTACTATATAAAATAAAAATCTAATTTATGTAATGGATAGTTTCGCTAAAAAAATATTCTAAAAAAACGCGCTTTTTTCGGCTTCATCACTACGTACATCCCCTTAAACACGCTTATTACTAATATAATAATTTTTGAAAAAAATGTGAAAAAAAAAGAAGTTAAAAACAAAATTAAGAAAAGATATTTTTAATACGGCAATAAATTAAACTGGTCATTTTACCACATTCAATATATAACCAATCTCAAGTTGTAGTATTTTATAAAATGACGACTAAAATTTTTTGTAAAGTGAATAGTAAGTTTTTATTTGTTAATCTCGGGTTCACTGACATATCAAGAGTTTGTAGTAAAATTTAGAATTGTCATATTTTAGTCACATTAACTCAAAGATATTATTATGTACACCACCGCTCGAAAGTTTAAGACCAATCTTACCGATAATATCACAAATTCAACATGATTTTTTATATTTATTTAGTAATGTTTGTAAAAAAAAAGAAATTAACTGAGATATAAAATAATTACAAACACTATATCTTTAAGGACGTATTAAACTTTTTAGTGGTAGTAATTAGTTTTTTTTTTTAAATTAAAGTATATTTTTACAGGGACTACCTTGGGAAACTTCAATAGACTCAAAGCTTATAATGAATTTACTTACTTTTATTCCAAAAATATAAAATTTTGTGTGATAATACAACAAAATCATAATTTAATTCGCAGGCACTATAGCAACACTACGTTGGGAGTGTGGAATCTTGGGCACATATCAGTTATTACACCGAACAATTTATTTTTGCACTCGATGCGCGTTTCGTTAACCATGTTAGCATAATCCGGAGCGATGATTGATGCAATTATCGCTCTTGACGATACTAACACGATAAAATTACTTAATTACTTGGTTAACTGTCACTAAATATATTTGTAAAGATTTTACAATTGCGTTATCGCGATTTCGTAGTACAACTACATTGTCAAACGCTTAACTAAAATAGATTTTTGTTATTTTATGTTCATATAATGAACAGATGTAAGTCTATTACATACTGAAACAGTTTGAACAGAACGGAATTTGCTACGTCTAATCGCCTATTCAGTAAATTTATATTAAGGTCCTTTGAATGTCTGTAAATTTCTATGGATTCTAAGAAATTGAGTTTTGACCCTTTAGGTGCCGTATGGAGTATTTGTAAACAATTGATATTGAGAGAAGTATGGCCTGTTTCTAAGAAATGTTTAGCAAAGTGTGATTTTTCATATTTTAGCCTATAAGAGGCATTGTGTTCCGCGAATCTTCTTTTGAAATTCCGTCCCGTTTGGGCTACGTAATAGCTATTGCACTCTTGACAATTAAGTTTATAAACTCCTGATTTATTGTGTTTATTAGTTTTATCTTTGGCATTGAAAAATATATTGGATAATTTGTGAGCGGGTTTCAAAGCTATTCTTGTTCTGCCGTGATTTTTTATCCGAAATGGGACCAAAATATGTCAGACGTATGAATGTTTTCTTATCTCGGTATTCTTTTACGGGGTAGATTAAGTTGTAAAGTGATTTGTTTTCGTTTACGGATTGTTAAGGTATTAATTATTTTAGGTTGAAAAGCCGTTATTGAGTGCTATAGTTTTGATTATATCCAATTTCTTTTTTCTTCTTCTTTCAATCAAAACTGCAGCACTCAATAATGGCTTCCAACCTAAAATAATTATTACCTTAATAAGGCGTAAACGAAAACAAATCACTTTCACGGTTCTGCCGTGATTTTTTATCCGAAATGGGACCAAAATATGTCAGACGTATGAATGTTTTCTTATCTCGGTATTCTTTTACGGGGTAGATTAAGTTGAAAGTGATTTGTTTTCGTTTACGGATTGTTAAGGTATTAATTATTTTAGGTTGAAAGCCGTTATTGAGTGCTATAGTTTTGATTATATCCAATTCTTTTTTTTCTTCTTCTTTCAATCAAAACTGCAGACCTAAAATAATTATTACCTTAATAAGGCGTAAACGAAAACCATTCAGCTTAATCTATCTTGTAAAAGAATCCGAAAAAGAAAACATTCATACCTCTGACATATTTTTGGTCCCATCTCGATAAAATAAGTTCTCACGGCCGAAAAAACAAGAATAGCTTTGAAACCCGCTCAAAAATATCTAGCATACAAGAATAGCTTTGAAACCCGCTCAAAAATTATCTAGCATATTTTTCAATGCCAAAGATAAAACCAATAAACACAATAAATCAGGAGTCTATAAACTTAATTCTCAAGAATGCGATAGCTGTTACGCAGGCCAAACGGGACGTAATTTCAAAACAAGATTCGCAGAACACAATGCCTCTCTTATAGGCTAAAAATTGAAAAAAAATTTCTTAGAAACAGGCCATATTTCTCCCAATATCAATTGTTTACAAATACTCCATACGGCACCTAAAGGGTCAAAACTTAATTTCTTAGAATCCATAGAAATTTACAGACATTCAAAGGACCTTAATATAAATTTACTGAATAGTCAATTAGACGTAGCAAATTCCGTCCTATTCCAACTGTTTTAGTACCTAATAGACCCACATCTGTTCGTCATATAAACATAAAATACCAAAAATCTGTTTTAGTCTTAGTTAAGCGTTTGAGAGTGTAGTTGTACTACGAAATCGCGATAACGCAATTGTAAAATCTTTACAAATATATTTAGTGACAGTTAACAAAATAATTAAGTAATTTTATTGTTAAAATGAACTGTCACAAAGTAACGGACCAATCAATCAACTCTTGATACTAACACGGTTTGCGAAACGCGCGTCAAGAACAAGAATAAAGTGTTTGGTGTAGTGTAGCAACACAACATCGTCATTCTATTTACAAAAAATTTGTTAAACAATCAATATTTTATCCACCGTGCCGGAGGTAATTTAGTTTTAACCAACTTCACTGTTTATATTTCTAAAATTTTTCCTATAATTAACTTAAAACTTGTTAGGTTATTTCAATTCAATCCGTCCACATTACTGGCAAGAGCACTGAAACAGAAGTATATTATGATATACACATCCATTTTTCTAACCCCTTATCCCCTTCTTTTAATCTCATATATCTTTCAACATAAAATGATTAGCTAAAATTTTATAAAATATCCTAACCAAAGACCAGGAATAAGTCTTACGATAATATTGAAATTATACAATATTTAATGATTCTCATCCCTTTTACCCTGTTTCTCTGTAAATATTGAAAATAGCAAAAAAATAATGTAACGTTTCGTTCTCTTGACTCAAGGAACCCGGAAAACACCTATAACATATTAAATACGAAATCACCCTTCTAACTCCCTTCCAAATCTCTTATATGTCGCATAATAATTTATAGTAAATAAATTCTGCTCAAAATTTTGTTTATTGTCGCGACCAAAAACATGGAACAATTCTCATAATACTATTGAAATCAATATCACAATACCCCTTCTACCATAAAAATTAAAAAATAACTTAATTTCCAAATTCCTCGACTCCACAAACCCCGAAAAGAACCAGTAACATCATATGTAGAAAAGAACCCCTTCAATCCTCTATTCCACAAATTTAACCCCTTACATATTTTACCATAAATAATATGCTTAAAATTTGTCCAGTACATCAACTAAAAAACCCGTAAATACCTCAAGATTCTATTGAAATTATACACTAATACATTAGCTCCGCCCTTTTCTGACATAAAATTGTAAGCAAAGCGAATAACCAAATTTTTCGATTCCTCAATTTCAAAAATCCTGAAAAGGATATATAACACGTTATATTCAAAACAATCCCTCTCCTCTGCCCCACTCTTTTCGCTCATTATATATATTATTATAAATATTTACATCTAACAATTTGTTTATTATATCAACAAAAACCAGGAAACACTACCATAGTACTAATAAAACCACATAAAATTTATCGACCCCCACCCCTTTTATTCCCTTGGCCTGAAGCGATATCGTTCAAAAGCTATAGGCTGCGTTCACTCCTAGATATTATCTATGTAGCAAGTTTGAAATTGCGGCCTTATGTCGTTCCAGACTTATCGTGTCAACAGGCTAACAGACCGACAGACATACGGAAATGAGTGACTATGTTTTTTGCAATCTAGGAACCCTAAAACATGAAGGAAAGCAAAAATCTCGGAGTGTGATTTTTTTCACGAATACAATATTTTCTTTTAGCAAGGAAAGTTAAAATAACGATAGACTTTAGTTTTTTATTAAAATTGCAAATTCATGATAAGCTTTTGTCTCCAAATCCCAAAATTTTATTCAAAAAGTATTATTTTTCTAATTCGAAACTAATCGTACAAAGGATACACAAAAATAAATATGGCTCACACAGTCATACATTTTATTGTAAAGACGCCACATTGTCTCTGCGCAACTCACCTAAATTTAAAGTCAGTTCTTTGATTTGTTTAATAAAATAAAGTATATAAAAATATATTTGATTCTGATTATATATATATATATATATATATATATATATATATATATATATATATATATATATATATATATATATTTACGGGTGTTCCAAAAACCAACGTATTCCCTTAGAGGACCGATAGGCCAGCTCATAACTCACCAGAATATGTAAATACTCGTATGACCTTAGTGAAAAATCATTATATTTCGAGATATTGATACTTTTATGAATCTCGTGAAAATTTTATCGAGTGCCATAACTACAAATTTCCGTATTCTAAGATTCTAATTATTGTTACGTAATCTTAAATAACCCTGCTATTGATCACCGTTCAAAATTAAACTAAGTATCCTAAGCCTGTGGAGAAAAAAACATTTCTGGAAGATCAAGAGTAAAATCATTTTAATTAGCTAACTTTGACTCTTCATACTCTCTCATGATACTTGCAAGAAGATTTTTCCCAACACGCTTAGTACAATTAGTTTTATTTTGAACTGTTATCAACAGCAGGATTATACGGGATTACGTAACAGTAATAGAATCTTAAAATACGGAAATTCGGAGTTGTGGCACTCGATAAACTGATCTGAGGTGTCGATTTTCACGAAATTCATAAAAGTGGCAGTATTTCAAAATCTAACGATTTTTCACTAAGATTATATTTCCATATTCTGGTAAGTTATGAACTGGCCTCTCAGTCCTCGAAAGGAATACGTTGGTTTTTAGAACACCGTGTATATATATATATATATATATATATATATATATATATATATATATATATATATATATATATATATATATATATATATATAATCAGTAAAATATTCGTGAAAAAGATATTCTCACGAAAGCCCCAAAAATTGTCCAGTAAACAAATCTTTAACAGCAAAAAAAAATTATTACTTCGTATTATCGATCTGTACTTTATTAATTAAAATTGAATTTTAAAAATCGACTTTAAAGATAGGCAAGTTGATGACAAACAGTATGCCGTGCCTACTTTTTTTTATTAGATATATCATTTTGTCAAAAGTACAAAAAATTTTACGGGCACTTGTTATTTATCCGTCACACAAAACTACCTATGAAAAAAATATGTATAAAAAAATGCGCTTAGTAATTTTAAGTCTTATTTTCTGAACCTGAGAATGTTATGTATAAATTTATTATTGATGTTCAAAGTAAGCACAAATGTAACTTCCATTAAAAAAATATAGTGACTTAATTTAGGATTTAGAAATCAGTTAGATTCATTTGGGTACAGTAGAATTTTTGATAACCTCCCTCTCTTTTGTATATATATATATATATATATATATATATATATATATATATATATATATATATATATATATATATATGTATATATATAATAGAAAACTATTTTAAACCTTGCTTAACTTTTAATGTTTCTGAATTTTTTTAAAAACAGAAAATATTCTGACCTTATTCTTTATCGCTGATCTAATCACACTTCGCTATTGCTTTTTTAGACGTTCACAATCACTTCTGTCGATGAAACAAAAATTTCAGAAATTCTGTTACAGTTGAATCAAATTTCGCGTAATTGTCTCGATAAATTAAATCAAATTCACTGTTTAAATTACAATAAATAAATACATCGTTACTCTGAATTTAAGAAAATTAAGGAACGAATAAACTGAATGTTATAATTTTATTCTGATTTAAAGAACTGTTAAATATCACACTACATATTTATTATGAACATGTAGGTGTGCTTTTATATATTTTTTCTGCACATTAAACAAATATTTTTTTATAAATAATATTCATTGGATATGTCATAGGAGTTAATATTAATTAATTATTTTTTTTACCTTGGCAACGACATATTCAAGCGACATACTTATCTAACAATCATACAGAAAATACTCAAAATTTACTAACAATGGCGGTCATTGATTTCGAATCTGCTTCTGCAACGCAAAATTTGTAGAAAAACTTCAAACTATTTAAAAAATAAAAGTTTCGTGATTTTTATGAAAAATTTTGTGATGAAATTGAAAAACTAGGTACAATTTTTGCGTTGTGAATGGGAAATTCAAAATAAATAAGCCGACTTTAAATAACGAGGTAGTTTTTTGATTATATCTCGAAAAGTAAATCTTGCTGCTAAATTTCACATTGTACTAGCATACCTGAAACAAATATGGATTGAAAATTAAACTAAAATGATCAAAAATATACAAAAAATTCGAAATTAATAGTTATTCGATATATGGTCCAATTTCAAAGCTTTTTTCTTTACGTTTCAGAAACGAGAAAGAGGAAAACGGTACTCAATTTTTAATAGAAAATGGATATACTAAGATTAAGCAACTATATTTTGTTATAAACTAATGGTGCACAAAAAAGTAATTCTCAAATTATATAATTTTAACAGTATTTGTTAAAGATAAGGGAAACGTCATTTTTGACGACAACGCTATAAAAAAAAACTCATTTAGGAGTAATCTTAATAAAACAGACTACATGAAAAAGATTGTATCTTTGGAACTAATCTGACTTTTGAAATTAAGAAATCATGTTTTTTCAACAAAATGAAAGATTTCTGTCATTCTGCGCTAAAAGTCAGCTTCGAAGCGATATTTATGTAATTTTTCCGGGCATTAAATTCTAAATTACAAATAAAAGTATTTATAATATAGTTATTACCGGTGTACTGTACCCAAACTTATTTACCTGATTTGAAAAATTAATTTTTTAGAACAACTAGAAATTTCCCCGACCAGATAGCAATAATAAAAAAAAATTAATTTTTCTTTTAGGAGGGGACATTTCATTACTAAGAAATGCAAAACGAAAAATAGTCGACGAGTGTTTCTTTTTTACATTAATACTTAGTAGTATTTAATAGAGTAAAAGTTTAGAGTTTTTAATAAGAAGTATTTATTAAGTGTAGAGAGCAACGGAAGATATATTTAATAATTATTAATGGACGTCTGAAATTGAATCGCCTAACTTTGAAACAGTAATAGTGTAACTAAGACTTTTAAGAAGCAAATATAGATATTTCAATTATTTTTCCCTGAGGAAATCACGTATCACAACATATAATGATAGGCTATCAGAAATTTCACCTTTAACTTATTTCTAACATCCAACACATCTGTTACGCAAGAGTGTATTGATAAAATTTTAATTCAAAATATAAATATTTTAAATTCCAAAAATTATTTTGTGGTGATTACGCGAAGTTTGTGAGGCCAGTATTTCAAAAAAAAACCGTTCAGATAGTAAATAGCATATTTAAAATAAACTACAATGTTTATTTTAAATAATTTACCTAAAGCATGCACAATTTAAAAAATACTTTGGTTTCTCTGCACTAAAATACTATAAATACTCGTGAAAGTTAGTTTTATTATTTAATAATTCTATTATTGGCGTACTTAGTAAAGTAAATTTCAAAGGCAAATTTAATTCATTAACTTAGATGTGTTTAATATTTTATAAACGAATAATAAGGTCAGATATATTTTATTCATGCATTATAAAGTTTCATTATACTATCTTATTACACTTAAATTTTTATTTTTCATGTTATAAGTAACTCATTACAAAAATTTTCATACGTTATCAACCTAAATACTGCTGTTTTCGTAAATTACAAATTAATTATTAATCACTGGAATTTTAGTCAAAATAACGAAAGTTTTTAACATTGAAAAAAAACTAAGTTGGGAATATGGAATCTTTGGCACAATATATCACCACTACACCAAACATTTTATTTTTGCACTCGACGCGTCTTTCGCTACCCATCTTAGCTTCATCAGGAGCGATGATTGACTAAAGCTAAACTACAAATCTGCCCTATTTATACTTGGTCTAACCCTTGAAATACTCAGGTGGAACTAATGACATGGGCGAGGCCATCAGTTCCAGTCAAGTAACCAGTAGAGGGGACTATAAGGAAGAGGCATTCTGTCTTTATTTAAACTACTTTTACATTTTATAATGTCCATACTTTCGTATGCGTTCAACAATCTCCTATCAGATACATTTTTAATGCGTCTTAGATTATCTAATGTTACAATATGATCGATCAGCTTCAAGGGCATGTTCGGCAATGCTAGACTTTTCTGTTCTACTGTATTTTAGGTGTGCTAAATGGTCTTTAAATCGTATTTTAATTGACCTTTTAGTTTGCCCAACATACTTTTTGTCACAATCATTTCAACTAATTTCATAAATTCCATCATCCACATACCTATACCATATACTATATGGTATAGGTATGTGGATGATATTTTCGAGATTTTTGATACAAAGAAACCAAATATTGATGATTTTGTTTCCAAATTAAATAGCCAGTATGATTCCATTAAATTCACTTACAAAGTTGAGAACAAAGGACAACTGCCTTTTCTAGATATTTTAATTATTAAAAATAATAATAGATTAGAATTTGATATCTATAGGAGAGACACAGTAACAGATAGATATATTCCTAATGATTCATTTCATTGCAAACAACACAAATTAGCAGCATTACATTTTTTAGTTCATCGCTTGGTCACTTTTCCTCTGAATAAAGAAAATTTCAATAATGAAAGGAATCGTCTTAGAAATATAAGTAGAGTTAATGATTATGACGATGACTTAATAAACAAGCTAATAAATAGACATAAGTTCAGAATTCCACCTTTTTTACACGCTAAGAAAATAACACCAAGTATGTCTCTATACCCTATAATTTATTTATTTATTTATTTACTGTTACAAGCTCAACAAAATAATTAATTAATAGGGCCGATCATACAATCATTAAACAATACTAATTACAATCACAAAATGCTTAATGACCATATACAAGCAATAAAATGCTTAACTATACAAACAATAAACAAACTACAATTTCACATATGCTTACAGCTATTAAAATAAGCTTAAACAGTTAGAGAAGAATTCCCTCTGAGACATGGACAGATCACGTGCCATAGATACCTTATTATAAGCAGCGCATATCTTATAAACGGGAAAAGTATACAATACATTTGTATGAGCAGTAGGAAGATAGAGGAAGTTTCCAGTCCGATGAGCTAGTCTGGGCACAACAAAATTCAGTTCCTCCAGTAACAGTGGACATTGAATCACACCATTTACAAGTTTATACAGAAACATCACCATACCCATATTTCTACGTTTCTCTAAAGTCATATAAGTAAATCTCTCTAACAAAATATCATTCTCTATACCTACCGGTGGATACGCCCCGTCAACTTTCCTACCCAAAAACTTTAAAAACCTCCTCTGAACCCTTTCCAAAGCCACAACCCACCTATTATACAATGGTGCCCAAATAATAGACCCATACTCAAGCCTACTTCTGACCAATGCATTGTACAATGTTGAAAAGGTTTTAATATTTTGAAAAGACTCACCATTTCTAATTATGAACACCATCATTTTCATTGCTTCTGAAACCACCTTGCCAATGTGCTGATTGAAGGTCAACCTAGAGTCCAGAACCATGCCCAAGTCTTTGGCTGTCTCCACTCTTTGCATCTCTATATTACCTATACTGTAATTATAGTTTACTGGAGAGACTTTACGGTTCACTGTCATTACAGAACATTTGTTTGCATTTAGCAATATCCCATTGTTGTCACACCACTCCCGCACTGCCTCAACACTACTCTGCAGTCGTTCACAGTCGCCACCAGACTCAACTGACACATACAATTTCAGGTCATCCGCAAACATCTGGTATTCCACATGAATGACCTCCTGAATGTCATTTATGAACATAAGGAACAAGAGCGGTCCCAAGTTTGACCCCTGTGGAACACCGGACTCTGCACGAAACGAATGCGACTTAAAACCATTATACTGAACATACTGGAATCTTTCCACCAGGTATGTCCTGAAGAAACTAACAAAATTTGTCGTGAAGCCAAAATCAACCATCTTTCCCAGAAGCACACCATGATCTATCCTGTCAAACGCCTTCGAGAAGTCAGTGAACACCACATCAACCTGACCTCCCCAATCAAGCACCCTAGAAGTAAAATGTGTAAAGGAGGACAAGTTGGTGGCCATCGACCGACCCCTCATAAAACCGTGCTGACGCACCGACAACAATGGTTCCACTCCGGTCACAATGTGCCCATACAAAAGCATTTCAAAAATCTTCGAAAAAACACAAATAAGTGAGACGGGCCTATAGTTCTCCAGTTCTGCTCTATTGCCACTCTTATAAACTGGACATATTTTAGCCGTTTTCCACCTCACAGGATATCTTTGGCTAGATATCGAAAGGTCAAAAATTTTACTAAGTGGAGCAGCCAAAACATCTATAGTATCTCTAATAAAAAAGCTTGGCACAGAGTCTGGACCACTGGACATCTTTAGTTTAAGTCGTTTTGACACCATCACAACGTCACTCGGAGCAAAACGCGGCGCGACAATTTCAATATGCCCTTGATTCACAAAATGAGAACTACTGGTGACATCATTCGCAGTATTATAAACACTCCACAAATGATTGGCAAAAGCCCTATCAATATCCTTAGGGTTATTAAAATCAGCATTTTGGTATGTCATTACACCTGGAATTGCACAACTTTTCCTCTTCTGCTGAATATACCTCCAGAAAGCCTCAGGATCGTCCTTAATACTTCCCTCTATGCCTCTGATATATGAACTATATGCGGTCTTAATCATCTGACAGGTCTCCGCTCTCAACGCTCTGTATTTTTCATAGCACTTTACATTATTTGATTTTTTATACTTCCTGAAAAGATTATTCTTACGTTTCAAATTTTTTACACATAATCTGAAATACAGCAGGGGACTCAATAAGATATTTAATAAGACAGGCCTCACCTTAGTCTATAAGTCATGAGACAATCTGAGGAATATCTTAGGAAATCCCAAAGATAAGATTCCTAATTGTGAGAAAAGTGGAATTTATGAAATTAGTTGTAATGATTGTGACAAAAAGTATGTTGGGCAAACTAAAAGGTCAATTAAAACACGATTTAAAGAACACTTAGCACACTTAAAATACAGTAGAACAGAAAAGTCTAGCATTGCCGAACTTGCCCTTGAAGCTGATCATATTGTAACATTAGATAATCTAAGATTAATTAAAAATGTATCTGATAGGAGATTGTGCAACACATACGAAAGTATGGAAATTATAAACTGTAAAAGTAGTTTAAATAAAGACAGAGGGCCTATAGTCCCCTCCACTGGTTACTTGACCGGAACTGATGCCCTCGCCCATGCCATTAGTTCCGCCTGAGTAATTCAAGGGTTAGGCTAAATATAAATAGGGTAGATTTGTAATTTAGCTTTAGTCAGTCATCGCTCCTGATGAAGCTAACATGGTTAGTGAAACGCGCGTCGAGTGCAAAAATAAAGTATTTGGTGTAGTATTCACGAAAAACTTATTGCCGCAATTTAAATCCTACGAAACAAATTAAAATGGCATTACAGCAATAATTTTGTTAAGGTATATTTCCTAAAAGTTAAAAAAAATGGTTTTCTCAACAACTATAGTAAATTACAATTTTTTCAAAAATAAAAACTAAAAATATTAATTTAGAAATTTGATATAGCCCTGTTTCTCTCACCATTAGAACATAATAAAAAGTCCGATAACCTATAATAAGCCGATTTCATTGAAATTTATTCCACAAAGCCTAATATAGATTCATTATTAAAATTTTCTCTTTTATCTAAAAATATTTTCAACTTATATGGAAAAAACTTAAAAAAAAAAATGTTGTTTAATTGTTAGTAGCAATAATAAAAATCAATTTTATGGCAATTTCAAATTGATGTAGGACAAGAATTTGCTAATTTTTAATATTTTAGACATACAATGACTCACTGCTTAAATGATGCAGTCGCTATAAGAAAAGACTAACTGGTCTCAGTGCCTCTTTATTTATTTGGGAAAAACAACTTATTGAAATTAAATTAGTAAAGAGTCTTCTAAAAAAGTCTGAATTACTTTTTGTCTTAAATATGCCTTATTTAATTAACAATAAATAATTAATTAAATTATATGCGATTTTAACGTCACAGCTTAAATGATGCAAAATTCAATATACCAAAATTATTAGAGAAAACAAACTGTAGAATTTGAGATAAGCCTGCTAATATTTGGTCGGGCCTCCCTCATTATCAATAACGGCTTGTAATCTTCTGGACATTGATTCAACTAACTTTCTAGTATACTCCGGGGAAATAGTGTTCCATGCTTCAGTAATTTTTACTTTTAATTCAGTTTTATTTGATATTGGGGCACTATTTACTTTATTTTTTAATGTCAGCCAGAAATTTTCAATTACATTTAAGTCTGGTGACTGGGCTGGTGTTTTAATAACATTTGAACAGTTATAAAGCAACCACCTGCGGACTCGAAATGACGTGTGCTTTGGATCATTGTCGTGATAGAACCGATAATTGTTTTCAATATCTAATTTTTGGGCACTAGCGACGAGATGCTGCCTTAGTATATCCAAGTACACATATTGGTTCATATTCTCTTCGACAAAATGCATATTACCTACTCCTGCAGATGACATACAGCCCCATAACATCACTCCACCTCCACCGTGCTTTACCGTAGCTTTCATATTTTCCAATTTTAATTCTTCGTTAGGCTTTCTCCTCACTGATATTTTTTCATCGAACCCAAATAAGTTTATTTTGGTCTCATCAGCAAATATTACTGAATTCCAGTCTTTATTGATATGCTCTCCGGCAAATTCCAATCTCACGCGTCTATTTCTTTGGCTAATGAAAGGCTTATTTCTAGCAGTTCGACCATGTAAATTATTATTTCGCAAGATCCGTCGAACTGTTTCGGGGTTACACCTTTTTCCAAACTGTCTTTCCACCTCGGCGCACAACTTTGGCGCACTTTTTTCTGGATTATTTGATACCTCTCTTAAAATCCATCTTTCTTCACGTTCATTGAAGATCTTATTTAGAGCCAACCTTGACTTATTCTCGACTCTATTTTCATTCCGGTAACGTTCAGTGATATGCTGAACAGTTGACGGACATTTATTTACCATTTTGGTTATGTCTCTTTGGCTGTATCCATTCCTGTAATGAGTAATAATTAAATTTCTCTCAGAAATTGTAGTTCGACGGCCCATTCTTAAACAATTTCGTTTTATTGAATGAAAAAATGTCAAACTAAACAATTGCACTAAGAAATCAAAGCAACGCCGCCTTCGTAAATTTCAAAATGCGATAAGTTTTGACCCCTGTTGTTATTTTGCATCATTTAAGCTGTGACGTTAAAATTTCATACGATTTGATTAATTATTTATTGTTAATTAAGTAAAGCATAGTTAAGACAAAAAGTAATTTATACTTTTTTAGAAGACTCTTTACTAATTTAATTTCAATAAGTTGTTTTTTCCAAATAAATAAAGAAGCACTGAGACCAGTTAGTCTTTTCTTAAACCGACTGCATCATTTAAGCTGTGAGTCACTGTATATTTAAATAATTGGTTTTCTAAAAACTGACGCTCAATATTTGAAAAGTTAAGCAATTAAATTTTAGATAAGCCGTAAAATAAACTTCCCGAAACAAGTTGCGCATGAAAATGATAGAAAATATCTATAGCTGAAATATACATATCTAGATGTAGATAATAACTAGCAATTAGTAGGTTATAAAGAACTAAATGAAATGTAGAAAGCAAATATTGTAAATATAATTAAAATATTGGGCACTTAGGTCTTGTGGATCTTTGCTAAAAAGTGCCTATTGTTACTTTGTTTTACACTATGTGATAAGATTACTATTAATATAATTATAAAAACAGCGTGTTAAATAAATAAATAATTTAATAGATAGTATGCAAATGGGGAATGATTTAGGAACTGTTACTTGTTACTTAGTGGTTTCATTTTATTTATTACGGATAAAAGCCATATTTTCAATTTGTTATTATTTATTATGACGGAATGAAGTATCGGAAACACTACACTAATGGTAACTTTATAGCCTATTATATTCTAGGAAATTTTAGACCTCGGCTGTGCCTTAGTCCAATTAACGAATATATCTACTGTAATGAAAATATTTGGGTTATGAATAAATAATAATATTTTGGATTGTTGTAGCTTCTACTTGATGGAAATTCATTATAAATATATAATAAAAGACTGTTTTTAGTCAATTTCCACTGGTTTATTTAAATTGCGATGACGCGTTTCGCTGTCGATGCAGCTTCTTCAGATCTACATTTTACACTGTCAAGTTAGGTTTAATATTCACAGTTTTATATAATTTCTTAATTATAATATTACACCTAATTAAATTACATTGATAGTATTGGAAAATCCACACAGATTTGGAGTTAAGAGAATAAATTCAATAATGGTGAATTGCTTAAATCTACCTGGTCGTTGAGTAAAGTACCTGTAGTCCTTAATCGATTTATTTGCATAGTCTCTAAAAGGTTTAGTTTTAAACCTTTTTGTTGGGTGTGTAAAATTTTGAAATTCTTGTTAAATGTGTGATTTTCTGTTAATAGATGATTAGCATATGTTGAATTAGATTTTCTATGGATGAAACTTTTTTCGTGTTCTGTAATTCTTTGTCTAAATGTACGTCCAGTTTGTCCGATGTATGTTTTAGGACATGACCCACATGTTAATTGATAAACCCCTGATTTGTTGTCTTTATAGGGAAATACCTTAAAAACTACAAACCACAAATCAATAAAGACAACAAATCAGGGATTTATCAATTAACATGTGGGTCATGTCCTAAAACATACATCGGACAAACTGGACGTACATTTAGACAAAGAATTACAGAACACGAAAAAAGTTTCATCCATAGAAAATCTAATTCAACATATGCTAATCATCTTCAATCATTAACTGAAAATCACACATTTAACAAGAATTTCAAAATTTTACACACCCAACAAAAAGGTTTAAAACTAAACCTTTTAAAGACTATGCAAATAAATCGATTAAGGACTACAGGTACTTTACTCAACGACCAGGTAGATTTAAGCAATTCACCATTATTGAATTTATTCTCTTAACTCCAAATCTGTGTGGATTTTCCAATACTATCAATGTAATTTAATTAGGTGTAATATTATAATTAAGAAATTATATAAAACTGTGAATATTAAACCTAACTTGACAGTGTAAAATGTAGATCTGAAGAAGCTGCATCGACAGCGAAACGCGTCATCGCAATTTAAATAAACCAGTGGAAATTGACTAAAAACAGTCTTTTATTATATATTTAAATAATAATAATTTGTTTGTAACTTTAAATTTTATAGGAGAAAGTTGCATAAAAAGTTTAGATCTTAGGCTTTATTTTCATAAGGGCTTAACCGTTGCATTTATAACTGGCGCTTTCTTACCTTTTTTAAAGTATACAGTCTAACTATTTTACTATTTCCGGCCTTAAATTTACGATTATCGTTTGCAGACAAAAGACATTAAAAATATGATATGACATCCAACTGGTTGCCTTTCACTTTACGGAGAACAGGGAACAATGATTTTATTGTTCAGGGTTATTGATTATAAATAAACTATCCCTCTAACTCATATTTGAAAAGTTAGACAAAAATATTGAGTACAGAAGTTAGAGCGTTTTTTTAAGATTTTTTTTTCGGAGTTAAAACAGAAATAAAATATATGTCACAAACTTTATGTTCTTGAAATGGATCATTCCGTATATTATTTTTCAGTTGTATAAAACTGAACGCCAATATATATTTTTATGGTGTTATTGTACAAAATGAAGCAGAAAAAAGGCTTTTTCTAACTTTGGCGAAGTTGACTATGCTCATTTGACATGAACGCAAAGTGACAGTGGCATTTGTTTATGTTAAGAATTTGATAGAAGTAAGTTAAAATTAATGTTTTAAACTTTGAATTGTTGTGGCTGTTACTTGATGGAAATTCATAACGAATGTAATGAAAGACCGATTTTGTCAAATTTCCACTTTATTTAGTTTCACTGAAACTGTATGACGCGTTTCGCTATACCATAGCTTCGTCTGATACAAAATGATATTGAATATTAGTGTTGTTACATTTATACAAATACCCTAAGGTAGATAGGTAATAAAATTAATACTATATGCTAATGAATATTGCTGGGAAATCCATTATGAATATTAATTGTATAAATTGAGTAAAGGTGAGTTACCATAGGCCAGACAGGTATCTTTTTGTTCGTCTAAGATGATGTCTGAATTTTTAATTCTATTTATTTCTAAATTTTCTAATAGGTTTAATTTTACGCCTTTGTTTTGTACGTCTAGAATTTTAAATTTATCATCAAAAAGATGATTTGATTCTGTTAAATGATTACTGCTGAGTCAGTTTTGTTTTTTAAATAGCTTCTTTTATGTTCTAAAATCCGAGTTTCGAATGACCGACCTGATGTAACTTTTATAACAAAGATCACAATTCAACTGATATACTCCAGATTTTTTTGATCTATTTTGTTTCCCCTTTGCGTTTTTAATGAATTTTCCTAACGAGTTGTTTGTTTTAAAAGCTATGTTGATATTATATTTAAGTGGTTTTTAATTTTCTCTGACGTGTTACCAAAATAGGTTAAAACATATTTTTTCCCTGTATTTTCTTTCTTGAGGTATACTAAAGAAATAGCTTTATTTTTTTTTAATTTTTTGTTTAGAATTGAGTCTATGGAGTCAGGAGAATATCCGTTGTTAACAGCAATTTGTTTTATTAGATTTAATTCTTTATTAAAATCATCTACAGATAAGGGGACACTTACAAGTCTATGCAACATACTGTGGTAAGCTGCCAATTTGTGTTGCAGGGGGTGAGCTGATTTTATGTTTATTGTAGTATCTGTATGTGAGGGTATGTGAAAAATAGAGAATTTGTGTTTGTTGTAATGTCTGGTTATCGTTAAGTCTAGAAAATTAATTTTATTGTCGAGTTCTAGTCCCATAGTGAATTTAATATTTTTTATGTATTGAGTTTATATAGTTAAAAACATTGTCAAGTTGACGCTCTGTACCATTAAAACCAGCAAAGATGTCGTCTACATATCGGTATCAATACCGATATATATATATATATATATATATATATATATATATATATATATATATATATATATATATATATAGTATACCCGAAGAAAGAAAACACAGGGAAAAAATATAATGTTTTAACCTATTTTGGTAACACGTCAGAGAAAATTAAAAACCACTTAAACAAATATAATATCAACATAGCTTTTAAAACAAACAACTCGTTAGGACAATTCATTAAAAACGTAAAGGGAAAACAAAATAGATCAAAAAAATTTGGAGTGTATCAGTTGAATTGTGGTTCTTGTCATAAAAGTTACATAGGTCAGACAGGTCGCTGATTCGAAACTCGGATTTTAGAACATAAAAGAAGCTATTTAAAAAACAAAACTGACTCAGCGTACAGTAATCATTTAACAGAATCAAATCATCTTTTTGGCGATAAATTTAAAATTCTACACGTACAAAACAAAGGCGTAAAATTAAACCTATTAGAAAATTTAGAAATAAATAGAATTAAAAATTCAGACATCATCTTAAACGAACAAAAAAATACATGTCTGACCCATGGTAACTCACCTTTACTCAATTTATACAATTAATATTCAGAATGGATTTCCCAGCAATATTCATTAGCATATACTATTAATACAATACAAATACCTATCTACCTTAGGGTATTTGTTTAAATGTAACAACATTAACATTCAAATATCATTTTGTATCAGACGAAGCTATAGTATAGCGAAACGCGTCATACAGTTTCTGTGAAACTAAATAAAGTTGAAATTTGACAAAATCAGTCTCTCATTACACTCATATGTCACAAACTTTATGTTCTTGAAATGGATCATTCCGTATATTATTTTTCAGTTGTATAAAACTTTTAAGTCTAGAAACGCCAATGTATATTTTTATGGTATTATTGTACAAAATGAAGCAGAAAAAAGGCTTTTTCTAACTTTAGCGAAGTTGGCTATGCTCATTTAACATGAATTTGATAGAAGTAAGTGAAAATTAAATGTTTTTTTTGAAAAGTAGAAAACAGGATATGTATAAAATATTTAATAAAAATCTTATAATGGAAGGCAAGCGTAACAGGAATACTCACGACTTTATTCGATAAAAGAAGAATCCCTAGTTTAAATAGATTTTCTAGGAACATACCGATCACATCTTAATCAAAATAACGTTAAAAAACCGAAGAGAATAACAATACTAAGAGGTGAGAACTACCAGAAACTGAGAACAAAAAAAAATATAAAAAAGAAGTGAGTTCATTGGAGCCTAAATAAACTAAAATTGATTTTTATATATTAAACATATCCCTCATTCTAATGCATATCCTACAGATCATTTTTATCTATCTGTCACTGCCAAATTGATTCCTTGGCCTTCAATTAAAGTTGCGACATCCCGTGTATATTTCTTTTTTTAAACGATTCACTGACAAATTTATTTTATCTTTCAAGTTATCTTTCAAATAGCCACATAAAAAGGTCCGCGACAAAGTTGAATCTGAGTTACTTGGTGTCCATTTTAATCTTCCAAATTTGCCAATCCATAAAAGGAAAATTTCATTAAAGAAATCGGTTATTGCGAGAATGTTGTCGGGGCGAGCACTATTCTTATGGCAAATTATTCCCCTATTATTATGTGGTACCAAATTCTCAACAACTTCCATCATTATTTCTAAGTTTGTCTCCCAATTTAAATTTCTACTAAAAAAGATTGGTCCTATTAATCTATTATTCATTGTATCGCACCGAACCCGACCAAATTGACGGCCAGAATATTTGATTTCTCGTATCCCTCGAGGATTTTTATTAGCCTATTTCATTAAAAACGTTTCACGTTTTAAAACAGTTTTATGGAACAGTTGTGCATCATATAGGGGTGATAACCACGTTCCTGTAAAGTATTTTAAATCCTATAATATATTTGCCAATAGTAAATATCGATTTTCGTTAAATTTTCATAATAGTAAAATAACTTGAAAACGCAAAAGGATTTAAATTTCTTAGTTTGCTCCTCTCTGCCTCTTTCTTTCATTTAAACGTTGTTTTAGTAAGTATGTTGTTATATATTCTTGCAAGTGTATTTAATCTCTTTGATTGTGTTAGCCGATACTTATCGGAAATTCATAATAAAATTATATAAAAACAACAGTATGTTTTAATTTCCAATATATTTAAAGTCACTTGACAATTGTTTCACCATACAATGGCTTCTTCAGAAGTAACTAAGAAAGAAAAATATTTAGTGGTAATCAGACAGAATTATTTTAAGAATGCAAATCTGTGGTACTATTTCCGAGAACTAATAAAGATTAAGTAAGGGTGAATGGTTTAAGTCTACCTGTTCGTTTAATAATTGATTGGAGTTTTTCCGTTTGTTAATTTCAAGACATTCAAGCAAATTTAATTTTTTAGAATATAATGAGAGACTGATTTTGTCAAATTTCCACTTTATTTAGTTTCACTGAAACTATATGACGCGTTTCGCTATACTATAGCTTCTTCAGATACAAAATATTTTTTTGTATCTGAACTAGAGTATAGCAAAACGCGTCATACAGTTTCAGTGAAACTAAATAAAGTGGAAATTTGACAAAATCAGTCTTTCATTACATTCGTTATGAATTTCCATCAAGTAACAGCCACAACAATTCAAATTTTAATTTTTTAGATTTATTTTCTACGTGTAGGATTTTGAATGTATCATCAAAATTATGGGATTCGTTTATTATATGGGTTGCGTAATGTGAATTCTTCTTATTTTTTAAATAACTATGTTTATGTTCTTTAATGCGAGTTTCAAAAGATCTACCAGTTTGTCCTACGTAGGTTTTAGTACAAGATCCACAGTTTAATAAAAAAAACTCCTGATTTTAAGGATTTCTTAGATTTGGTTTTGTTATTCAAAATTATACTCCCTAAGGAATTACTGGTTTTGAATGCTATTTTATTGTTCTTTTTTACTAAATGCTTGGAAATTGTTCTGAAGAAGCCATTGTATATTGAAACAATTGTCAAGTAACTTTAAATATATTGGAAATTAAAACATAGTGTTGTTTTTATATAATTTTAAATGTATTTAAGCTAGGGATTCTACTTTTCCTTCCAAAAAGTCTTGTATATTCCTGTCATGATTGCGTTTTTTTACAATTACTTTTAATAAATATTTCCTATATATCCGGTTTTCCACTGTCCGAAAAAAACCTCTTTTATACAACACTTAGTTTTAATTTACTACTATTAAAATTCTTACCATAAGCATATGGAATTGCCAACTTGTGTCATTGTCAAACAAATCCTTATTCTGCACTACAACATCACAAATTTATATTTAGACGCTCTCTAAAACTGAAAAATAATATACAGGCTGTTCAATTTTAAAAATATAAATTTCGTACCATATGTGAAAAAAGGCGACCCACTTTTGTATGTCTACCTGAAACTCCTGTATTTTGCTCTTGAAATAAGTGAGTTAGGTGGGTAGTCAATTTATTTTTTATTATTATCGTACATATAAGCATGTATTGAATAATTGCAAAAGTTCGTGCCTGATTAGAAACCAAATTAAATACAACACATTTTCGTGAAAAAATAGTATTTATTAACCTATAATGTACTCTCCATCATTTTCTATAACTTGATCCCATCGTTTTTTAAGTTTTTAAACTCCTTCTTTGTAGAAACTGCGTGATTTCTCTTCAAAGAAAGTCGTAAGGTAGTTTTTGACTTCTTCCATAGAATAACATTTTTTACCATTCAAATTATTTTGCAGAGAACGAAACACATGAAAATTTGAAGGAGCAAGGTCAGGGGAATACGGAAAGTGCTGAATGATTTCCCATTTTAACTGCCTAAGTTTTTGCACTGTCTGTTGAGCGGCATGTGGCCTAGCGTTGTCATGGTGAAAGATGCTGCCTTTTCGATTGACCAAATTTGGACGTTTTGTTTGAATTTTAACATTGAGTTGGATGAGTTGCTTACAGTAATTCTCCGCAATTATTGTTTGGCCACGGGGAAGAAGCCCGTAAAAAAATATTCCTCTGCAATCCCATCAAACACATAACAACATTTTCATTGGATGAAATTGAGCCTTTGCCATAGATTCTGCTCTTTCACTTCCATTATAGCGTCTAAAAGCGGGGCCATTTTTATAGTCTCACGTTGGAGCGCTATTTTGTAACGTCTCGTTACAGCGTTATTTTGTAAAGCCCCAACTTTCTTTAATTTTAATAAATATATCATTTATTAAATCGAAGCCGTTATTTGCCTTTTATGTATATCTTAATTTCTGAGAGTGGATTGAGTGGATATTAATACTGAAACAACTACAAACTAGTCGCACAAAGATCAGCAGGAGATCTTCTAACTCATGTAACACATATATGGAACAACGCAACACTTTGGAGAATTTCGACCGGTTGCACTTGATATATCAAAGGCATTCAACTCTGTTTGGCATGATAAAATGTTGGTTAAACTACGCTCTTATGATGTCTTCACTATCAGCGCCGGTGTGCCCCAAGGCTCCACACTGTCTCCTACTATCTTTCTCGTTTATATTAACGATCTACTAGAAAGGACCAGGAATCATACCTACAGCTTTGCAGATGACAGTACGCTTACTTCTTCGTTTAATCAATTAGATATAAGCTAGCTCATGGCAGAGAATATGGACAAGAGTTAACTTTTGTATGTCTTTTGAAAATAGTCTCTATAGTTGTTTAAAGGGATCAGTAAACAGATTCGAAAGCTTGTAAGGCTAAAGAAAAGTAGATGGAAGAACAATGTCAGGAAATGGAAAAATTACATCTAAAGCATGACTATTTCAGTATGTATAAAAAAGTTCAAAAAGTTACCGGTCAAAACAGTACACGAACACTAACATATTTAATAAACGGTAATAATCAGATATTAACCGAACAAAAAGAGCTAGAAGAAGAATGGGCTCGATACATTAAAAATACCTTTGATGACGACAGAGAATTACCAGAACTTATTACGGACGGAATTTCTTCAAATATACTCCCAGCAAAAGTTAGGGATGCAATAAAACATGCAAAAACTGGAAAGGCTCCTGGACCTGATAATCTTTATGCGGAGATGTTTCAACTTTTAAATGAAGAAAATATTTTTATTTTGTGCATACCAAAGGATTGACTTAAGTCTATGTTCATACCATTACCGTCTTAAAAGCCTAATGAGCCCTGCGTTGAAAGTAATGCTTAAGATCATTCACCATAGAATACGCAATAAATGCGAACAAGATGTTAGCGAAGAGCAATTCGGATTTAGACAAGGATTTGGAACTCGAGAAGCACTTTTCGGGATGAGTGTATTTTTACAGAAATGTAGAGATCAAAGCAAAGACGTTTACTTGTGTTTTATCAACTACGAAAAAGCATTTGACCGAGTCAAGCAGCCACAATTAAAATATGGTCCTTAACGAAAATGACATTGGATTCATTACTCGCCTATATTGGGATCAGGTAGCGATAATGCGAGTAAATAGCAGAGAGACTGAGGAAATAGGAATAAAAAGAGGTATTCGTCAGGGATGTGTTCTTTCCCCGCTCCTGTTGAATCTGTACTCTGGGCACATATTCCAGAAGGCCTTAGAGAATGCCACAGATGGTATCAAAGTTAATGGCAAAATCATTAACAACCTAAGGTACGCTGATGATACCGTTATTATAGCAGATACAGCGGATGGACTTCAGCGTCTTATGAACAATATATCTAGGGAAGGCGATATTTTAGGCATGAAAGTAAACGTTAATAAAACGAAAGTAATGGTCATTTCAAGAACACCCGGGTTGCAAACAGATATTCGTGTTTACGATCAATTGATAGAACAAGTAAACAAATTTAAATACCTAGGGTGTTGGGTAACTAATGACTTGAATCCTGAAGTTGAAATGGCTAGAGAGGCTTTTCTCAAAATGAGACACCTCCTCACAGACTCAACCCTTTCTTTGGATACTCGTTATCGTTTTGTAAAGGTCTATATATATCCAGTGCTTTTATATAGAGGCCTGGACCATGGGAGTACGATCAATGAATCGTTTGGAGTCCTTCGAATTATGAGTCATGCGCAGAATATTGAAGATCTCTTGGACAGAGCGTCTTACTAATGAAGATGTACTTCGTCGAATGGGTAGAGAAAGAGAACTATTGTCATTTATTAAAAGACAAAAAAAACTCGTTACTTGAGACATATTTATGGGGGTCCACGTTACTCACTGCTCCGGTTGTTGATGGAAGGGAAAATTGAAGGGAAAAGAGGTGTAGGGCGTCGAACATGTTCCTGGCTGAAGAATATACGAGATTGGACAGGTCTGGCTACCCACACTTTATTAAGAATGGCCCAGGATAGGGAGGAATTCGCTGTGATTACAGCCCAACTTCAGTAATGGAGATGGCACTATAAGAAGAAGAAGTTGTTTAAAATTTGACTGTACAGATTTGGGTACCATTCATTTTAGGATAAAAAGAATCTAAGTTCAGCTCAAAAAATGAAAAAAAAATACTGAAGAGTTATTTAGTTGTTGAAAAATGAGATCAATTTACGTTCAACCGTTGCGTCCTGAAAGAAAGAGCAGGAGTTTAGTGAAACGCTACACATTTAAATAAAGAAGGGTATATATTAACAAAATAAAAATTCCTACTTTTATTACACTCTTAAAATTACATCTACTAAATAAAACCCCTTAAACTAGAAGAGTGTACACTATGGCATAGAGTCTTTAAGTTAGGATTATTAAGTTTTAATAAAAGACTTGATACGATACTAAAAGTTTATGAAATTAACTTCGCGAATTACACGTATTGAGTAGTCGTTGGAAACGCACTTGTAGACAGGAAGTGAGATTTTTAGACTGGTGTGCTTATGGCTCACGGATTGGTTTGTCCTCGTGGGTTTTCCATAAGTTACTTGGCCTCTCCTGGTGAGATTCTCATAAAAATATTGTCTCAGCCATTATCATCCTAGTTTCATTTGGGTTGCCGTAGAAGAAACCGTAACTGCACTACTGCATCACTAAAAAAAAAAAACACTCTGGCGTGCTGGAGAAGAAGGCCACTATGGCCTACCGGCGGAACAAAAGCCGTTACTGCTTCATGGTGGAAAAAGCCCTTAAAAATTCGAGATGGCTGCTAAATATCTTTGTCCCTTCTTCTGCGTCAAAGTGAAATCTTTTAAAGGTGCTGGTTCACTTCAGGAACGCAAAATGAGACGGGAGTGCTAAACTCACGACTTGAGAAACAAGGACCGATGATGCCCGTCCTAGTCGTAAATCAGACGCATTCAATGCAAACGAAATAAAACAAATTTATAGCATGCGCTTAATATAGTTTAAATTACACTGCTCAAAAATTTAAACTCGCTGCTTAATCAAATTACACTGCTTAGCTTAAATTAGGAAGTATTACATAAATTATTGATAGAAAAACAGTGTTGTAACATGATCCTAAAATCTGAATGAATGGTACACCATGCTTCCAACTTCTTTTTCTTATTATGTTGTTATACACAATCGATTTTTCATCTCCAATGACTTGATCCAAGAAAGATTCGTTTTGACGACGGGCGAGGGTAGAAATGGCTGTAGAAACACGGTTCAGTTTGTTCCGTTCTGTCAAAACGTACGGAACCCATATATCGAAATTCGAAGTGTATCCAAGTTGCTTTAAATGACGAAATGCAGTCGAATTGTCAACATTTAGTCTCTCAGCGATCTATTCAGTAGTAATCTGTGGATTATTATTCACTAAGTCACGGATGCCGCATCTCCTAGAATGAGATTCCAGCTGACTCCCACAGGTACGAAATAAACAAACAGATTAATTTCGTGTATTCGTTTCTGGACACCTCTTTGTTCTCCACGCATGCTGGCTCCATTATTGTATCCTTGACCTCTGCAATTTTCCAGTGATATTTCCAGTTGCACCAGCTCTGTGATTATACAATTAGTCAAACTTTCTGCTATGGTTTTTTCAACGGCTAAGAAGCCAACAAAATGTTTTTCAATTTCAGCTGTATCTTTTTTAACAAATCTTATAATAATAGACAGTTGCTCAACACGAGAGACGTCACGAGTACAATCGAAAATAATTGAGTAATATTTACTTTTGACAATTTTATCAATAATTTTTGTCTTCACATGGCTTGTCATTAATTGTATAAGCTCATTTTGAATATGTTTTCCGAGATAATGGTCATTAACTGTCTCGTCTGCTACTTGTTTTAGGTAAAGTCGCAGCGTCGGATTTAACCGGGCTAATAACTTTACTATATGCAAAAAGTTTCCGCTAGTCTCACTTAAACCTATTAATTTCTCTTTATGACCTGTGAAGGCCAAATTGGGAGATGCTAAAAAATGTCCAGTTGCAAGCAATCTCTCTAAAATATCTCTCCAATTCAACATGCAACCTTTGTGCAGTCGGCTAGATTCATGAGATTTTAGGTAATCTCCCAAATGCTTCCAATCACACACTCCTTTACTGGAGCCAAATATTGCATTGTCGAGTCGAAACAGTCGACATGCAAAACAGTAAACAGCATCCGTGACTTAGTGAATAATAATCCACAAATTACCACTGAACAGATCGCTAAGAGACTAAATGTTGACAATTCGACTGCCTTTTGTCATTTAAAGCAACTTGGATACACTTCGAAACCAGATATCAATCCCAGAAAATCGCCCATAGCGAAGTTTTTCGTTTAGATTGAAGTCACCATTTCGAAATCGAACAAACCACTTTTTAACTCTCCTAAGGCACGATCCAAGTAAACGTCTTGAATATTTTTTGTCGCAGTTCCAGCACTCACTCTCTTTTTAAATTCATATAACATAATATGACGAAAATGTAACTTTTCATTTTTCATTTTGAATATTAACCTTGCATACAAATTAATTTAAATAAACTTTTTTTAAGGTTACGTTAACTCACCGCGCATTTAGAAAACTGTCAGTTAATAATATGTTCCTTTCTTTCTTTCTCTTTTATTGGGCTCTATCCTTCTTTGGATAATTTACTCAGCTTTGAATCCGTCTCGTGCTTAGGCAGAGCACCTGCGACCCTTCGGTGATGCGTTACACATTCTCGAGTTTGGATCCGTTCTACAGGTGGAGAGCAAAGTAGTCTTGCTCTAGGCGATATTGCTCCCCAAAAAAAAATATTTATTTGACTTTAAAACTTAATTTCTTTTTTGGCACTGATAAAGGATCTCCTCGGGAACTAATACTGGTTTTGGGTATAACCTTTTCTGTCAGACCGCCCGTCTGATTACATGATTGACACAAAAAATACGGCCTCACGTGTTCACCTACTGCTCAAATCACCTAACCTCAACCGACGTTATAGGAATCACCCCTCACAGCGCTTAGCAAACCCTATACGATTCGAACCCCTACCACGCAATTTGTGGACCACCCATCCACACTTCGAAGCCCCAAAACACCCGAACTTCGTCTTCAGAAGCCCCAACCGGAAAAATGCGTCTGCGTGCTACGAACTGTCGACCGGAAGTCTAATAATATGTTTATAAAAGAAACATCAGCACAGTCCAAAGTGCACTCTATGAAAATCGGGCACGAACTTTTGCAATCACTCATATTTAAAGTATATGCAGCAGCGGCTTAAAATCCCTGAAAATCTGGACGAGGTTCTTTATTTTATTTATTTTTTAAACAAAAATCTATCATCTGTTCCTTAACGCATTTTCCCATTTGCAAAAAGGCATAAAGTAAATTTAAAAATGCACTTTGGTTAAAATAGAGTATACTAAAAATTTAGAAATCACCAATGTGTCATGTATTAAAAAAAATTGTTTCGTGACCTAGATATACAAAAAAAAAATAATAATAACAAATATTAGACTTCTAGATATTAAATAGCAAAAAGGAAATGAGAATGTGTGACATACAAATACAGAATTATATACCTTTATAAGGTTTCAGTTTACCTTTATTGTTACACTAAATACAATTTTTTTTAATAAAATTTTTTTAAAGCTGTAAAATTATCATTATCTAGTTAAGTGCCCGTACTTATCCGTGCTTAAATATAAATATTAAACAACAGTCATGTTGATTTTAAATAAATTAATATCTTTATATGATTCTGTACTTGTATAAAAATTGTCAAAAATGTCCAACCAATAAGAAAAACCTTAGACAATTATATAGCTTTTAAAGAGGCATTGTTACGAAAATCAACCATTATTTTGTAATATTTTTATTTTATAGATATTTACAGTTGTTATCGTAAGATCTTGAAATACATCACACAATTTATTTTCGTACAAATCTTCAGTTCGTTTAGAAGTGGCCAAGCGCACAAGAAACTGAATAGCACTTACATAAAACGAGTAGTTTAATTTTAAAACAATAATTTTCGTCACATTCTATAGAAATATTCTAATTTATTGTTTATATTATAAACTATTTTATATTATTTTTCACAATTTTATGTACAATCTACTCACTACTCACTATGTCTATGGCTAATATTAGACGCAAACTCACACTAACTAGTTATTTCTTTTCAATGTCTGACTGATAAAATTGAAGCTTTATCTAGATAAATACCCGTACTTACTATTCAAATTGAATTTCATTGAAAAACAAATTTTTCCAAAATAAAATTTTCTTATAGCTAAACTTTCAAAAAACGTAATTTTTGTAGTAGATAAACTTTTAAACAATGAAATTTTCGAAAAACAAACTTTTCAAAGCAATGAAAAACAAAATTATTGAATTCATGTTAAAAATCTAGCTTTTAAATAACGTAGATAGTGATTAGTTTAAATTAGTTATTTAATTACTCAAAAAACCGTTCAATTTAATACGTGAACTAAATCAGTGACTGGTTTGCTTAGGTGTATCTTGGCTAGTTAAGGGGAGAGATTAATTGACCGTATATCAACCAACCTCAGCAAACTTCTGTCATCTAGGCAAATTAGGGTTAGTACAACTGAATCTAAATTAAACTATAACTGAATTAATTATATATGTAATCAAGTAATCAGTTTAATCTAGACTTATTTAAACTAACCCGAGCTAACCTGAGACATGTTTAAAAAAAAATAGTTCAGTTAGTTTAAGGTAGTTTTACTTAAACTCACTTGTACTAACCTCTCTGTTAATGGCTAGTTGTGAACCAGACATGGACAGAAATTAGTGCAGATTAGTCAAGCTCCACCTATCATTCTAAATTAAACTCTAATATCTTAACTCACCAGAGTTATTCTACATTCACGACTAGCCAAGATTCGCCTAACTACACTATACAATAAACTTAATATTATTGAAGACTGTCTTTCGAAACTTTGGTTTTTCGACAATTTGTATTCGAAAAATTTATCCATTTGAAAAGTATGTTTCGGCATCATATACGCCAAACTTATATTTGCGAAATAGGAACTGATACTAGTATTTTTACTATATCAAAATTTGAAGGTACCTGTTGAATGGTGTTTCTCGTGAATTTTCGGTCTTCTGATACTCCTGGACTCGTTACGCAAATAATAAAATTTAAACAGATTAAATGAATTTTTCCTTCTCTTTTTAATAAATAGTAAAACTGAATTGAGTAGGTAAACACCACACAATAAATAAATACAAAGGATAATATAGATTTCAAGACCAGAAAAAAACGACAGAAGTGACAAGTAGAAGTTATTAAGGCTAATTTTATATCGTCAGATATTTTCTTTTGCAAATACTTCCTTTAGAACTATGCTTTTCAAGGAAGTTCTTTCAATTTTTATTAGACAGCCATTAGAGAACACCGTTTATTTTAGTTAGTAGCGTTTACAAAAACCTGCAATATTTAATCTTTAGGGCATAAATGTTAGGCATTAAGTATCAAAAAAACTTGCCCAATCATTTAAGAAATAGCCTTTTACCATATGTTGCTCATATTGAGCAGTGTAAATTTTGTAAAAATAACGCGCTGTACTTAGGAAGAATGTTTTGTTGTTCTTGTTTGACAGTAGGGGGAGTTGAATGTTTTTATATACAATAAAACAATATATAAATATACAGTTACAAACAAGGACAGGTTGAAGTACGGGTTACAAACTGTAAAATAGAAAAATGTGCTTTTTATAACACCCCTAGTCCCTAAAGTATATTTATGTGCTTTTTTAAAACTACTGTTTGAATCGTCTTTTAACACAAAATTATCGAAACAGAATAGATGTTATAAAAATCCAATATTGACCAAAGATATCTATATACAGGGTATTATGAAAATCGTCTAATATTTATAAATCAATAAATCTTTGTATCAATAATAAAAATAATGATAGATGGCGGTAACTAAAGAGAAAATTGACCCTGAGCATTTATGTTCTGTAAACACCCACGTTGATGATTGCAGTAAATAATAATAGTTCAATCCATTAGCTTCGAGCTGAAGCAGCAGCAAGATCACAGTATCGAGTAGTAGCAGCAGCGTGAGCACTTGAAAATGCCAAATGATTTTGGCGAAATGTCGTGCAAATTCATTGTTAGACGAACGGACTGAAACCCGAAATTTTAATGTATTACATTTCACCATCCGTGAAAACCTCTATTGTAACATATACATATACATATATATATAATATATATATATATATATATATATATATATATATATATATATATATATATATATATTTATATATATATATATATATATATATATATATATATATATATATATATATATATATATATATATATACATATTAATTTCAAAAGTAGTAGGGTTAGAGTCAGGTTTTGGACCAAATTAAAACTCTTTTACTTATTACCAAGCTTTCGAAATACTTTTATTTTTTTGTCAAGGCATCTAAAAATTGATAATACGAATTAATTGTAAATCTCATAAAAAATTCAAAAGTGAACATAGAAACCGGAGAAGAAATTCCTTATTTAAATTACACATCACTGTAAAAATATTAACTTACGAAACATATCATTATTTCTTTTGTAATAGAAAATGAAAAACTCTCTGTACCACATGTTAGTTGGTGTTTGACAGGTGAAGTAAGAATTTTGCGGGAAAATTATAGACATCTACGCATGTGTCGTGGAAAGTCGATAGATAATCGAAAAAGTAAATCGAAAAAAGAGTAATAATATGCATTATGTGTTGCCTAAAGTGGCATCAGGTATATACAGCGTGTTCGAGTAATAAAGAAGAGCTTTTATTTACAATTTTTTAGGAACATTATTTATTTGTTAGAAAATTATGATAAAGTGTGTCTCAAAGGTGACCAAAAAGAAAGAAAAAAAGTTACTAGTAAAAATAATATATAAAATTGCAAAATAGAGTGTGAAGGTTATAAAACATGTTGTAAAAAATAATAAATATAGTGTAGACAGGTGGATCCAACATCAAAACAAACCAGAGAATTTAATTGTTAATGTGAATTCTAATTGGTAGACAGGAAGGATTCTTGTGCTAAATTATTTTTTGTTGTAATAGCTTTATTGAGTTTCAGTATAAACAAATATACTGAACTAAGAACCCCTATGTCTGATCTTTTGTTCATTGTATGTGTATTGTCATTGATTGCTACCATTTCTAAAAATTTTCTTCTATAATATTGTGGTTCTTTATATAAAATGGTAGCGTTATTGAAATCTATTTGATGATCAAATTCTTTGACATGTTGAGCCAATGCACACGAGCCTTTCTGCAATCTGGCATCACTTTTATGTGAAATAACGCGAAGTTTGTCCTATATAGCTCAGATTACATTCTCTACAAGATATGTTATAAACAATGTTATAATTATGTTGTAATGCAATTAGATATTTTAATGGTTTGTAAAGCAATCTGAGATTGCTGTCGCATCTTAAAGCAAATTTAATGTTGCAATCTTTGAAGACAGAAATAAGTCTGGGTGTGAGTTCATTTATATATGTAAGTACTTTATATTGAGTTTGTGAATTATTTATTCGTTGTTGATTCATTCCATTCGATGTTTGTATAGTTTGAGGTGGTAAATTGTTACAAAATCTGTTAATAATTTTTAGGGGATATGAATTGTCCAATAAAAGTGTTTTGAGTTTATTAATGCTTTCTGGTAAAAGAGAATGATGTGTTACTTTAGTCACCCTGTTTATCAATGTAGTTAGCAAGCCAAGTTTCATTTTCATGGGGTGGTTGGACTGGAAATTTAAATATCTGCCACTGCTTATTCCTTTTGTGTACCACTTAGTGAAAAATTATTAAGAGATTTTGTAACAATTAAATTATCTGGTTTGTTTTGACATTGGATCCACTTGTCTACACCATATTTATTATTTTTTACAACAAGTTTTATAACCTTCACACAATATTTTGCAATTTTATATATTATTTTTTCTAGTAGCTTTTTTTCTTTCTTTTTGGTCACCTTTGAGACACACTTTATCACAATTTTCTAACAAATAAATAATGTTCCTAAAAAATTTTAAATAAAATCTCTTCTTCATTACTCGAACACGCTGTATATACCTGATGCCACTTTAGGCAACATATAATGCATATTATTCCTCTTTTTCGATTTACTTTTTCGATTGTCTATCGACTTTCCACGACACATGCGTAGATGACGATAATTTTCCCGCAAAATTCTTACTTCACCTCTAAAACACCAACATGTGGTACAAATAGTTTTTCATTTTCTATCACAAAAGAAATAATGATATGTTTCGTAACTTAATATTTTTACAGTGATGTGTAATTTAAATAAAGAAATTCTACTCCAGTTTGTATGTTCACTTTTGAATTTTTTATGAGATCTACAATTAATTCGTATGTTCAATTTTTAGATCCCTTGACAAAGAAATAAAAGTATTTCGAAAGCTTGGTAATAAGCAAAAGAATTTTAATTTGGTCCAAAACCTGACTACAATCCAACTAGTTTTGAAATTTGTTTCCTCACTAGCGAGTCGCTACCCCTCTTATATATATATATATATATATATATATATATATATATATATATATATATATATATATATATATATATTTATATATGAAAGAAAACACCAATAAAATAGAAAGGGAAAGAGGTGTACGTCAAGGAGACATCATCTCGCCGAAATTGTTTACGATAGAGCTAAAAGATCTGTTCAAACAACTTTCGTGGACAAGTAAGGACATAAATATATTGTATATAAGATATTGTGGTTATATTCCTATCTAATAACAAAGAAGAATTGGAAGAAATGCTGAACAAACTTAACAACAAATCCAGAGAGATAGGTCTGAAGATAAACACCGCCAAAACTATGTTCAAGATGAATGACAACAACTGCGATAAAGAAGCAATACTGAACACTGAAAACGCGAAAATCACAAGAACGAATTCATACATATATCTTGGACAAAAAAATAGTAATATCTAAAGGAAACTTGAAAGTGGATCTATCAAGGAGAATATCATTAGCTTGGTCAACGTTTGGCAAACTGCGGAACATTTTCCTTTCCAATATTCCAAGCCCACTAAAAGCGAACACGTTTGAACAATGCATATTGGCAGCGTTAACATACGGAACAGAAACGTGGCCCCTGAATCGAGAAATTTTAAATCGCCTACAAGTAGCTCAAGCGATGGCAAGAAGGATATTGGATATCTCTTTGAGGAATAGGCTAACTAATAAAGAAATTCGAAGAACATAATTGATGTAACTGAGACAATGAACAGATTGAGGTGAAGCTGAGTAGGTAATATTGCTAGACTCACTGATAATCGATGAACTAATAGAGTAATCAACTGGGGGCCCTAGAATGAAAAAAGATGTAGAGGATGCCCACAAACCACAAATGTTTCCTATTTAACCCAAAAAATCACCCACTTCAATATAATAAACTATATTGGCAATGTCCGGTATGTTTCTCCACTGATTTTTCAAACTAACTTACAAGTCCGAATATAAAATATGTCCAAAATCTATAATTGATTTCAAATAAACTGGGTCCACCCTGTAGTATTTTTTAATATTAATGTTCTTTTATAGAACAAAATGGTACTTTTAGTGTTCCGTACGGAACACTTATAAAATGACTTGGGTGTCTGTCCATCTGCCTGTCCGTCTGTCTGTCTGACCGTCTGTCACACCCGATTTTTTCCGAAATTATTTGTCATAGAAAGTTGAAATTTGGTAATAAGGTAATAGGAATTGATGGCCTCATGAGAGCCATGTTGTTCTGAATGTTAAATTTTGACTTAAGGATTTTGGGGGGTGAAATCGGAAATGCAAAAAAAATATTTTTTTACTAGGTCATCGAGTGTAAGCTTTTTTTAAATGAGTAAGAGTTGTATTAACACGTTTGAGTTCATGTACTGGTTTAAATTAATTAGTTTTTAATATCACAAATCAAGTAAATTTTGGTTCTTAAATAATGTTGTAAAGATAAAATTTTTTACCCGTTCATTCGGAAAATTATTACTTTCGAAAAATTTCGTGTTTGGAAAATAGTATTTTCCGAACTCATTGTGAAAAATACAAAATTACTTTATTAAAATTGAGATATATAGGGTGTTATGAAACCATTTATTATATTTAAACTTTGAATCAAGTAAAGAAACATTCACTAATTTTTTTTTCTCATTTCGGACGTTTTTAATATTCTGTAAAAGTCTCATTTACCAGCCCCTGTGAGACGCCTATGAACACAGTTGCCAAAGATTCATCTTTATTTAATAACATGATAATTTGTTGAAAAGTAAAGTCATCAAATTTTCAAGTAAAAAACAACAAAAAAATGTTGCTAATTAAAATCATTGTAAAAGAATACTTTTTTTCTATGGGGGTAAATGTTTATCATTGAAAAAGTAAAACTTAGAGTCAAAGGTAATTTTTTTTTGCTATTACCTATGGAAAACTTTATCCGATTAAACTATTAAGTATTATGATGTTACAACAAACTTCATCTCAGTAACGAACACTAAATACTGCACTTTTTAATTTAAAAACGTTGCTTTTCACAACACTCGAATGTATCAAATAATCTGCTATTAAAACCGAAACATCATATTAAAAACTCATTAAATGAATCTTTTCATCAAAATATTAAGGTAATAGTACTACCCGAACAAACGTTCAAAACGGAATTGTGTTTGTTTTTACATGCGCACTAGATGAGGATCATCAACTAAGAATGGCCTTAAAGCAATATTCATGGTAGATCACCGTGAACATCGTCGCGCAGTATATGATTAACAACGATTAGGCCGGAAGAAAAGAGCCAAAAAACATTTTTATGGGTCTAGCACACATGCTAGGAGCTATGAGGAGCGGCATGTATGCGGAAAAAGCGATTCGCGTTGTTCTTGAATCGCTGTGAATATATGGAAGCAAAACAAAGCAATATGGAAGCAAAGAAGAAAGTTTTATTTATTGAAACTGCCATTCTGTATCGAAGTGAATAAAAATTAGATTTCGTATCGTCACAAAGAAACTACAATAAAAGTTAAATAATGTTTTTAAAGGAAATGTGATTATTAGTGGGTGTAAAACATTGCAGCTTTAAATAGAAAACTGTTGGTGGTTATTTTTGTTAGTATAGTATGTTAGTGCGTTTAAAACACTAATCTTCAGAAATAGGTTATTTTTTTCAGTAACAGTTTCTGTTTTCTAAACTAAAAAAGGTATTTTTTTTTACTTTGTAATAAAATAAAAATTATCATTGTTAAGCAGTACATTGGCCTCAATTGTTTTAGATAGGTGTATTAGATACAACCATTGGCATACATGCTGAAAAAACATAAATCTTCAGAGTCCTTTCTGTAGTTAGTTATAGCGAAATGCTATTTTTCACAATGTTTCTGCAGTTCCACTTGACACAAGAGTTTACCGGTTTAAATATATAAAACGATTTTCATAACACCCTGTATACTATAGAAAACTATAGAACTGTTTTTGATAAACTCAAAAATTAAAAAAGTGACATAAATAATACTCGTAAAACCCTAAAATACGCTTTGTGATTGAATAGTTATATGATAAATAAATTTAAAGGAAAGATGTATCATTTGCACCAATGTTAAGTGAGAATAGGAAGGTAAAATTAAAATATTGTAACTGAAAAACTAGTCCAGTAGAATAGGCGTTATATATTACTAAAAAAAAATCCGCTTATAATAATACCCTAAAAAGTAACTTTTAATATTCCCATGTACAAAGCTCTAAATTTGTGCCCCAACTATCTCAATTTTATCGAAATTTTAGCGAGTCTAATATTTTATATATAAAAATTCTACCTTAGGCGATATACAAGGTTTACCGAAACAGTGGAAAGAATATATTTACTCTAATAAATTATTGTAAAAATAAAAAAGAAGTATAATGTAAGTAAAGCAATGCAAAATTATTTATGTGTTCGATTTATTTTTTCACTTTTCGCTTCACCTTGTATATATCCCAAACACTTTTAAACGCATGGGGGGCACTAAATACTATTCATGTTATCTAAAACTCTTTTTAGAACACTTAGATTCCTTTGTAAGCTACCATTTTTCGAACGTGTTACCTACTATACTACTAGTTATTCATCTTTAGCCAAAAATTGTTAAAAACAAAATAAACTTTTATTGCATTTTGAATACATATCTTGTTGGTACTTCGTATCTGTTTAAAGCATATCTTTATATGTGTTCAATTTGGTCATTGGTCTAATCAGATTTTTGAGGCACATTCGCTATTTATTTGCAGTATAAATTAATGTTGTTTATTATCAAGAAAAAGTCACAAAACAATAAAATTTTTGTGGTTTCCTACAGTATTACAGTCCAATTTAAATCATTTTTAAAATGGTGAAGAAATGAAACAACAGTCATATTCCTGTTTAACTTTTCGAAGATCTATTAAAAAACTTCCGGCAAACCTGGACATTATTTAATTCCATCCAACACAATGTACTCGAAGCCTTAAAATTCATTGTTTGTAACAGAAAGCTAAACTAATCTGAACCAACCTGCTTGCATGCCAATGAGAAGCTCATCATTTAGTCATCATATATTATTTTTAAATTTATTACACCAGGATTTCTCAAACTTATAGGTCTACGTACTCCCTATTAGATTTCCAAGACAACGTCAAACCCCTTTAAAAAAAACTGGCTGTAGATAGAACAAAATAAGGTATTTTATTAAAAAAAGAAATACAGTCACAAAGAGCAATAGATGTGTGTTATTAATTAATGTGATGGGTGAGCTTGTTTGTTGTAGGAAATTGACTCGATTCTAGGAGCAATTTTGCTCAATTTCAATCTTGATTCAGATTCAGCGTTCAGTCGATTCCTGTATTTCGTTTTTACAATGACCAGGTGCGAAAACTCACTCTCACATAAGTAAGCTGTCACGAAGGGCAAAAGGAATTTCACTGCTTTGCGTGAAAGCTCCGAATATTCTTCCTGTTTTGCTACCCATCTTATAAGTATACGTACTCCCTATTAGATTACCAAGACAACGGCGAACCCCTTTAAAAAAAACTGACTATAGATAGAACAAAATAAGGTATTTTATTAAAAAGGAAATACAGTCACAAAGAGCAATAGGTATATGTTATTAATAAATGTCATGGGTGGGTTTGTTTCTTGTCGCAAATTGAGTCGATTCTAGGAGCAATTTTGCTCAATTTCAATCTTAATTCAGTTTCAGCGTTCAGTCGATTCCTGTATTTCGTTTTTATCATGATCAGGTACGAAAACTCACTTTCACATAAGTAAGTTGACACGAAGGGCAAAAGGAATTTCACTGCTTTGTGTGAAAGCTCCGGATATTCTTCCTGTCTTGCTACCCAACTTATAGGTCTACGTACTCCCTATTAGATTTCCAAGACAACGGCGAACCCCTTTAAAAAAAAAACTGGCTATAGATAGAACAAAATAAGGTATTTTATTAAAAAAGAAATACAGTCACAAACAGCAATAGATATGTGTTATTAATTAATGTGATGGGTGAGCTTGTTTCTTGTCGCAAATTGATTCGATTCTAAGAGCAATTTTGCTCAATTTCAATCTTAATTCAGATTCAGCGTTCAGTCGATTCCTGTATTTCGTTTTTATCATGACCAGGTGCGCAAACTCATTCTCATATAAGTAAGTTGTCACGAAGGGCAAAAGGAATTTCACCGCTTTGCTTGAAAACTCCGGATATTCTTCCTGTCTTGCTACCCAAAAATCAATTAAATACATCTTTTAAAAATTAGCTTGAAGAGTCTGATCTGCGGAAATGATTCATGCTGCTTAATGCTCAAACCAACATTAATGCTTTCAGCTAGGACCATAAACGGGTTTCAAATCCAATTTTCAGCATTACCAATATCTGGAAAGTACGTTTTCAGTTCATCAGCTGCGCAAGATAAAGAACAATTTCAATTTATTTCGGCATCCAATGAAGGTGTTAGTCACAAAAAATTCGTACAGAAGAGGAAAACATTCAACGACGTTTGATCTCAAGTAAGTTTTCCAAAACTCAATTTTTTTTACGAGAGCGTGTATTTTGTCATGCGCAGTGAATACGCTACATGCGGAATCTTGCATAGAAGCATTCGTTTCATTGAGACAAAAGAAAATGTCAGCTAAATATGTCACTCTTTAAAGCCAGGTTTCATCTTCAAATCTGAACTTGAGGTTAAAGTCACTATCCTTCAAAAATAAATAGATTTCATGACGAAGTTCAACAAACCGAGCTAATATTCTGCCTCTTGATAACCAGCGCACTTCATAGTGTAACAGTAGTAAAACATGTTCACTAGCCATGTCACGGCATAATAATGCGAAAAGCCTCTAGTTGTCTTTTATGTGATTTATTTTATTTACGACCTCTGACAGTGTTATTTTTAAATTGTCAGGCATTTTCTTGCACTCCAGTGCTTCTCTGTGCAATGCACAATGCGTGCTTTTGGCTTCAGGAGCAACATGTTCAATCCTAGCGATTAGTCCAGATATTCTTCCTGTCATGGCCTTGGCACCATCAGTGGAAACACCAACACATCTTGTCCAATCAATGCCATGTTCTTCAAAATAATCATCGATGACGTTGAAAATATCTTCTCCTTTTGTCGTAGTCTCCAAGGTATTGCAAAACAGAAAATTTTCATCAGAAATATATTTATACACATAGGTAAGGTAAATTCGGCAGCCCACTAATATCTGTTGATTCATCAACTTGAATTGAAAAATAATTGTTTTGCAATCGTTGAACGAGTTGATTTTCAACATCACCTGCTATGTCGTGAATGTGTCGTGCAATTGTGTCATTTGAAAGAGGTATTTTATCCAGCAGTTTTGAGAATTTATCTCCCAATACGCAACTGACCATATCTTTAGCAGCTGGTAAAATTAACTCTTCAGCAATATTGTATGACTTGCCGGTCTTTGCTTTTGTACGCCACAAGGAAAGACGCACATAAATATTCAGAGTTAGCAGTCACGGTATATTTGTCATAGTTTTTTTTAGGACTCCCTCTTTTTTCAAACAAAAAACTCTAAAGGCTTGTCTACGTACAGCTGATGTTTTGTCTCCAAATGTCTTCGCAGCAATGATGGCTTTATCGCACTATTTGCGAGAACTTCTGAGCATATTACACACTGAAGCTCTGGATATTGAGATTCTTCTTTGCACGTAAATCCAATTTTCAGATAATCTTCGTCATACTTCCTTTTTTTGCTGATGGAATTTTATGTTTTTCTGGTTCGCTCGTTTTCGCAGAATTTTTGTTTGAAATTGAACTTTCACCTGAAGTAGACGCAATTGGACTCGACGTGGTTTTTACAGTTTGTGAACTGGATGATAACGTTTGAGTTTCTGGACATTTTCCTCTTAACGATCCCGTTTTTAACCATTGGTTCATGTTTAAAACGATTATTCGATCAAATCACTCAATCACTTTATGCCAACCGCCCGAAATAGTACAAAAGATTCTTTTGTTTTGACAAATAGCAAGTACCTAATGCGCGCGCAATCCATGTTAGCAAACGCGAGGGATCTACGCAGAGAGGACGAACCGCCGCCGCCCCGCGGGCCCTGCGTCGCAGCCGCAATCGAGCGCAGTTATTTAATTAGTCGCGCGTGCACCATTGTGCGTGTTACACGCGCGAGTCCGCTAGGCAGCCACCATTACGCAAATTTTGTCGCGTACCCTCTATGATCAACTGGCGTACCCCAAGGGGCACGTGTACCCACTTTGAGAAACCATGTATTACACCGAACAAGATGCTTAAAATTGACAGCATTACTCTTGAACTTGAAATGCTTCGGATAATAAAATAACACAGGATTCATTTATTGTGGAAACATGTGTCTTTGATCTCACAAGCCCTTTATAAAATAATAAAATTCAAATATTGTGAGACCACTGTGTAACCCAGGCACTCAAAATAAAAAAATCCTTTTTTTTTAAACATGAGAATACAGTTTTTCTACATATTTTGATATCCTGTGGTAAGATATTGCTCGAACGGCTTAATTGCAACTCTTTCTGTATATACTCTTGTAATTAAAAAAAAATCAATCATCTAGATATTAATTGCTTACGTTTTTATACTTTAAACTTTTTCTATGCTATGATTTCTTTGTGTGCATTTTTCTTCACTTCTTCTGATAAGAAAATTCGTACACATCATGTTTTGCTGTTTTCTTTCGTGTCCCATCCATCCCTTTCATTCATTGGCAGTTCAGTTGGAAATGACAGAAATTAACGGTTGTTGAGTTACTCTACGTGTATCTTCTCTTGACCAATATTCGCAACTACAATGCTTTCCAGGCGGTCGCATGCCAAAGTAGGCAGAAAAATGATCAACTAATTTTTGGTACAAAGGTTTTTCTAATGACGCTAAATAATCGATGTGCGTAAAAATCAGCCTATAACGCTGGCAGAACGCGACAGTTCTCGTTTTCATTTGTATAACTGATTTTATCTTATAAATTTGCAAACTTTCAAACCAGTGCTAGTTTTGGCTAAAGCAAGATTCTAAATACGTAAAAAAAACTAAGCTAAAGATTGTCCAGTAATTACTGGCATCCAGTAAGGGTCCATATCACTAACAAAATATCCAATTGATTAATTTTCAAAAAAGTAAGTGTTAAAAATTACACTACTCGAATTTTATAAATGAATAATTCATACGGGTATCGTATATCGAAAATAACACATAACTGACAATGTCTATCTATCTTCAGGTTCATAGCGTCCTGCGCCCTCCGGTTCCCACTCTCCAACCTCGCCTATCAGCCGTCGGTCGCGCTCCGACGTTGCTTTTTATGTTCCACTTATCTACGTGGTCTTAGGTCTACCCTTTTTCCTCGGTTCTGGGGTTGCCATTCCATTATTTTATTTCTTTAGTCGATGATCCCTCATTCTTTTTTTCCATGACTGTACCAGCAAAGATGTTTTTGCTATATATGGTCTATAATAGTACTTGTACAGCCCATTTTTTACTGACAATGTCGAAGTTTCAAAAATCATGCAGGAGATGGGCGTTTGTAATTAAGAAAAAACGCCATTTTACAACACCGCAAACAAGAGTCTTGTATATTTTGATTGGTATTGTTAAGCCCGTCAAATTCTCGTTGCTTTAAACATTTTCCTGACGCTCCTTTGTTTACAGTGTTTTTCTTAATTACAAACGGCCATATGTACAATATCAAAGCAAATTAATAAAAATGACAGTTAAGACAAATGAACTGATGATATAACTAAGAGTCCCCACAAACTACAGACTTTTGATCGGCCGAGAATTTAATCGGTTGCTTAATTGGTATGAAGACATACGTGAATGGAGAATCGTTGGGTGTGCGCACTGACGTATGTCTTCATGCTACATAATTATGCAACCAATTAACCTGTCGGCCGATCAGAAGTCTGTAGTCTGCGGGGGCTTTAACCTGAAATGTTAATCGTATTTTCACTGTTTTAACTCACAACAGCGAGCGATAATGCAACATCTGACTGAAGTTATAGTCATTTAAAATAGGAAATTTCGTTAAAATGACTATTCTGATAAATAGTTTTTGTTTTGTTTAACCTTTAAGTATTACAAGTTGTAATATTTTTTATTTAAGCTAATGAAATTGCATCATTAAAAGTTCGACAAAATAATTGAAAATTAAATTTAAATAAATTAATGCGAAGAGCTTCCGTCCATCTTTGCTCAAGACTCAGTACTATTTTTCCAGTAAGTAGCGAATAACACGCCACTGGCAAATGACTAAATTTTATTAGTATTTAGTTATATTTGTGTTTTGTAAGTTTTTTTTTACGTTTTATAGGCAAATTAATACATCGTTATCCGTTAGTTTTTATTTAAATAATTCTTTATATCTCAGTTATATAATGCCTTTATTTTTTTATAACAGTTAAATTTATTTTTTAATAATAAAATATTTCTTAAACTACTTCACAAAAATAATGCAATTTTAATTTTTAACGGAAGCTTCTTTTCGTAGCGCAGATTTTTGTAATTATAAACAGTTCAGATTTTATAATTTTGTGAAATAACATTATTATTATATTTAAAATGTACATGAAATAAATTATAAACATTGTTAATGATGTATCCCTATAGATTGTTATTGCTAGAAAATTTTTATTATAACATAAAAATGTATTTACAGCCATTTTAAGTAATGGTATGTTACTTTTGCCGACAATATACTAAATAAAATAAATTTGCGTTTTATTTAGATATGAGAACCTTACATCTATAATAAACTCCTGGATAAAATTAACGCAACAATCTGAAAATTAATTTATCTTTTTCTTATGTCAGTTTTAAAGTTTATCCAGTATTTGAATAGTAGGCTAAGCATATTTTGTTTCGTTGTTCATGACAGAAATCAATACAATTCGTTTAGATTTACAGTTTTAAAGAATTTTTTAGAAGATAAACAATTTTCTGTAATAATGCGATAAATTTTCTTTAAAAGTAAGCTTATAAATTGTTTCCTTTTTCAAAGTAATACGTTTTTGTGGTAGACTGTTTTATTTTTGACCCCGAAGAATTAGAAAAATGAATCGAACAAGGAATTTAACTGAACACCAGCTAGTGCGAGCCTCAGTTTTATTGGACGCGGGATATTGTCAGAGTTATGTTGCCAATTTGTTAGACAAACATCGTTCCACAATAAGTCGTATGGTAAGACGCTTGAATGAAGTAGGAACTTATTTTAGAAGGCTAGGGCAAGGGCGAAAACGGTGCACTAGCGACCTAGATGAACGTTTTATAAGACAATATGCTTTAGGAAACAGGACTGTCACTAGTTCTATAATAAGAAACTAACTCGAAGCTGTTCGTAATGTCACAATTTCTTCTAAAACAGTTAGAAGACGGTTAAATGAAGCTGGATTAAACAGTAGGAAACCAGTCACTGCGCCTTGCTTACTAGAGAGAACAGAGATACCAGGTTACGTTTTGCTCGAAATCACGAAAAACTGGTCTGTGGATGATTGGAAACAGTTTTCTTCACAGATGAAACTAGGGTTAGTCTAAAACATCCAGATGGTCGTGAGCGAGTATGGCGAAGACCAGGAGAGAGGTTTGCTCCTTGCAATATCTCTGCAAGGATTCCATTCGGCGGTGACTCTGTTATGTTCTGGGGTGGCATCTGCTTTGATGCTCGCACAGAGTTAGTTCCTGTCCGTACGACATCCATGAATGCTGACTACTATCTTGAGAATATTGTAATAGAACATGTGATGCCTTTCGGTCATTTTGTGGGGCCCAATTTCCAGTTTATGCAAGACAACGCTCGACCTCACGTGGCTAGGGGGGTACTCGATTATCTTAATCAAGTTGATATACCGATTATGCAATGGCCACCAAAAAGCCCGGATCTGAATCCGATAGAACATGTATGGGATCACCTTAAGAAAAATGTGAAACGTCATATACCTGCACCTACAAACCTGAGGGAACTTGAAAATGCAGTTATCACAGAATGGGAGCAAATTCCTCAAGATTTTATCCAAAATTTAATTAGGCGCCATGCCTAGGCGCATAAATGCTGTCATCCGAAGTAGAGGGGACAACACACGCTACTAGTGTCCCAGTTACACCATTAATTTTGCTACTAGTGTCCCAGTTTATTTTTTTCATTATTACATAATTTCAACGATTTTGTTATTAGGTCTTAAGAATAATTTTAATTCGAATCTTATAGAGAAATTTGGTAGCTAATTCACTTTTAAAGTATCCGAATAAGTTTTTTCTAACTTTTAGTGTAACCAATGTTCATAAAAAATTATTAAAATTAATTCAATATAGAGATTTGTATGATTTAATATATTATTGCGTTAATTTTGTCCAGGAGTGTATATATAAAATGCAACGTCTCTCTGTCTGTCTGTCCATTAGTGCGCTTATCCCTCGAGAACCACACTTATCCGATTTACGTGCTTTTTTTAAAACCTACATACGTTCTCTGGCCAGGTTATAGGATATATTTTATTGTGTTAGGTAACATAAGGAATAAGCAGTGACGATAATAGTGATTCAAGTCGGAAAAAATTTTTCTGCTAGAGCGTTCTCTTGCAATACACTACCTAAACCATTAAATATGGAACAATATCATGTAGCAAAGAATATAATATATATAAAATGCAACGTCTCTCTGTCTGTCTCTCCGTTAGTGCGCTTATGACTTGAGAACCACTTATCCGATTTACATGTTTTTTTAATTCATACATTTATTCTCTGACCGGGTTATCTATAATCTTCTCTAATATATATAAAATGCAACGTCTCTCTGTCTGTCTGTCCGTTAGTGCGCTTATCACTCGAGAACCACATACCCGATTTACGTGCTTTTTTTTAACATACGATACCGCATCCTCTTGCAATACATTACCTAAACCCTTAAATATGGAACAATATCATCTAGAAAAGAATATATAAAATTCAACGTCTCTCTGTCTGTTCGTTAGTGCGCTTATCACTCGAAAATCAATTATTCGATTTACGTTTTTTTTTTATTCGTATATGTTCTCTTTTGAGATTATACAATAATAATAATAATAATAATATCTCGATCTCAATTCACCAAATACAGGAAATTACACCCCAACGCATGCAAAGAAAGACTTACCATCGAGAGGAAGGCAGGAGGAAGAGGAATTATAGACATCAGATCATTACACACAAAACAAATACAAACACTTAGGAAATTCTTTCACAGCAAGCAAACCAGCCTCCACACAGCGACAGTGAAAGCAGACAAAAACTACACACCTCTCGACTTAGCCCGGCCAGACCACTCAGCAGACACACACAGTCACACCCAATTACAACAGGAAAAGATGAAAACGTGGTCAGAGAAAACACTCCACGGAAAACACAGATACCACATAGAACAAGACCACGTAAATAAAAAACAATCATACACCTGGTTACGGGATGGGCAGCTATTCCCTGAGACTGAAGGCTTCTTACTTGCCATCCAGGATAAAGTCATATTAACCAGAAACTACCAAAAGCATATCATCAAAGACCCGACTATTGCAGAGGACAGATGTAGGAAATGCCACCAGCAGAAAGAAACGATCGAACACATAACGAGCGGATGTAAAATATTGGCCGGAACGGAGTACACAGCCAGGCATGATTCAGCTGCCAAAGTGGTTCACCAAGCACTAGCCACAACATACAGACTCATAGAAAACACAGATCCCTACTACAAATACACGCCAACATCCATACTTGAAAATGAAGATTACAAGCTCTACTGGGACATCGGTATCCATACAGATAAAACAGTCTCCGCTAATAGACCCGATATTACTTTTCAGTGTAAAAAAGGAAAAGTCACCTATCTAATTGACATAGCTGTCCCCAACGACACAAACATCCAAACGAAATACACAGAAAAAATTTCCAAATACACAGACCTTGCAACGGAAATAAAAAGGCTATGGAGACAAGAAAAAGTCATCATTGTCCCCCTCATTATATCAGCCACAGGCCTTACACCAATAACATTCACACCACATTTAGTGCAATTAGGACTCAACACAGACATACACAGAAACATTCAGAAGTCAGTGATTTTGAAAACATGTAACATTGTCAGGTCATTCCTTAATACGGAATGGTAATAGCGTTTGTGCTGACTTGGTTTTGGCCCGTCAGCCAAACATAGAACCACATTGATCAAATGTGAGAAAGAAGAACTTTTTGTAATAATAATCTATAATCTATAATATATAAAATGCAACGTTTCTCTGTCTGCCTGTCTGTCTATCCGTTAGTGCGCTTATTACAGATTTATAACTCGGGCCAAGTTATAGGATATAATTTAGTACGTTAGGTAACACATAAGCAATGACGATAATAGTGAATCAAGTCGAAAATAAATTTGCCGCTAGCGCGTTCTCTTGCAATACACTGCCTAAACCATTAAATTGCAGAGGACAGATGTAGGAAATGCCACCAGCAGAAAGAAACGATCGAACACATAACGAGCGGATGTAAAATATTGGCCGGAACGGAGTACACAGCCAGGCATGATTCAGCTGCCAAAGTGGTTCACCAAGCACTGGCTACAACATACAGACTCATAGAAAACACAGATCCCTACTACAAATACACGCCAACATCCATACTTGAAAATGAAGATTACAAGCTCTACTGGGACATCGGTATCCATACAGATAAAACAGTCTCCGCTAATAGACCCGATATTACTTTTCAGTGTAAAAAAGGAAAAAGTCACCTATCTAATTGACATAGCTGTCCCCAACGACACAAACATCCAAACGAAATACACAGAAAAAATTTCCAAATACACAGACCTTGCAACGGAAATAAAAAGGCTATGGAGACAAGAAAAAGTCATCATTGTCCCCCTCATTATATCAGCCACAGGCCTTACACCAATAACATTCACACCACATTTAGTGCAATTAGGACTCAACACAGACATACACAGAAACATTCAGAAGTCAGTGATTTTGAAAACATGTAACATTGTCAGGTCATTCCTTAATACGGAATGGTAATAGCGTTTGTGCTGACTTGGTTTTGGCCCGTCAGCCAAACATAGAACCACATTGATCAAATGTGAGAAAGAAGAACTTTTTGTAATAATAATCTATAATCTATAATATATAAAATGCAACGTTTCTCTGTCTGCCTGTCTGTCTATCCGTTAGTGCGCTTATTACAGATTTATAACTCGGGCCAAGTTATAGGATATAATTTAGTACGTTAGGTAACACATAAGCAATGACGATAATAGTGAATCAAGTCGAAAATAAATTTGCCGCTAGCGCGTTCTCTTGCAATACACTGCCTAAACCATTAAATTGCAGAGGACAGATGTAGGAAATGCCACCAGCAGAAAGAAACGATCGAACACATAACGAGCGGATGTAAAATATTGGCCGGAACGGAGTACACAGCCAGGCATGATTCAGCTGCCAAAGTGGTTCACCAAGCACTGGCTACAACATACAGACTCATAGAAAACACAGATCCCTACTACAAATACACGCCAACATCCATACTTGAAAATGAAGATTACAAGCTCTACTGGGATATCGGTATCCATACAGATAAAACAGTCTCCGCCAATAGACCCGATATTACTTTTCAGTGCAAAAAAGGAAAAGTCACCTATCTGATTGACATAGCTGTCCCCAATGACACAAACATCCAAGCGAAATACACAGAAATTTCCAAATACACAGATCTTGCAACGGAAATAAAAAGGCTATGGAGACAGGAAAAAGTCATCATTGTCCCCCTCATTATATCAGCCACAGGCCTTACACCAATAACATTCACACCACATTTAGTGCAATTGGGACTCAACACGGACCTACACAGAAACATTCAGAAGTCAGTGATTTTGAAAACATGTAACATTGTTAGGTCATTCCTTAATACGAAATGGTAATAGCGTTTGTGCTGACTTGGTTTTGGCCCGTCAGCTAAACATGGAACCACATTGATCAAATGTGAGAAAGAAGAACTTTTTGTAATAATAATCTATAATATATAAAATGCAACGTTTCTCTGTCTGCCTGTCTGTCTATCCGTTAGTGCGCTTATTACAGATTTATAACTCGGGCCAAGTTATAGGATATAATTTAGTACGTTAGGTAACACATAAGCAATGACGATAATAGTGAATCAAGTCGAAAATAAATTTGCCGCTAGCGCGTTCTCTTGCAATACACTGCCTAAACCATTAAATATGGAACGTCTCTCTGTCTGTCTGTCTGTCTGTGTGTGTGTCCGATAGTGCGCTTATCATTCTAGAACCACTTATCGGATTTACGTGTTTTTTTTTTTAATTCATACATATGTCCTCTGGCCAGGTTATATAATAATAATAATAATCTATAAAATATATATAAAACGCAACATCTCTGTCCGTCTGTCCGTTAATGTGCTTATCATTCGAGAACCACTTATCCTGTGTTTTTTTAAATTCTTAATATTTATCAAAAAAAATCTATAATATATATAAAATTCAACGTCTCTCTGTATGTCTGTCCGTTAGTGCGCTTAGCACTCAAGAACCACTTATCCCATTTACCTGTATTTTTATAAATTACATATGTTCTCTGGCCAGGTTATAGGATACATTTTATTAAGTTAGGTAGCATAAGGAATAAGTAGTGAATCACGTTCACGCAAGCGGAGCCGTGGGCACGGCTAGTGCATTATAAAATACTGTCTGAACACAGAACAAAGAAAACTGGTCAAGTGCAAATTGGACTTGCGCAATTAATATTCCATACCGTGATTGCTTTTAAAATAAAATAAAATCCTATGCTTATTTAATTAGGTGCCCCTGACATCTTAAGATCCAATATGTATTTTTTTTAGTCAAGAATGTAAAATAGTTATAGCATCTTAGCTAACTAACAACCAATAAATCAATCTAGCTCAATCTAGAATCTATTAATAAAAGTGTAAAACAAATATTTAATACCTAAATATTTGTTTAATTATAAACAAAACAAATAAAATAGGTCTCGGTACATGAGCGACGCGCCACTCGGTAGCAGTAATATACCTAAAAGTATATTACAAAAACCTTCACGAAGTATCAAAGAACATAGTTTTCAGAATTTTTTTATACCAAATTCTATTATCAAACGTAACGCATTCGTGATAATTTTCACTCAATCTACATTTTATGTAGTATTGTGTGATCAATATTTTTCAAGATAGGGGAGGGGACAGGGATGTTTGGCAATTTTTTTAAAATAATACAAAGAAAAGTATGCTCAAGCATTACATCATTAAAATTTTTGAACTCATGTGTCAACATTTAACTTTCAAAACTACACGGCCATCACTTTGTGTGACTTATGTCAAATTTCAATTATCTATGTCAAATAATTTCGGAGGAAATCGGATGTGACAGACGAACAGCGAAATGATCCCATAAGTGTTCCGTACGGAACACTAATTAACTGACGTGTATCTTTTACCGTAACGGAGACAATTAGGATTGTTGGTGTTGTTTCAAAGAGACCACTGTGTTGCGTCACTAAGTATGCAGCGATGGTTTTAAATGGATCGACAACACTTACTGCCGCGACAGAATGACCAGTGTGTAAGTATACTTAAGTCAGCAACGGTACACTTTAAAAAAGAAAACTTTTAACTTCTCTTCTTTGTTTATTAAGTGTAGGAGGTTAAAATTTTGGAATTTTGAATAATTCCAGTTTTTTTTTCTCAAATTTTATGACTTTTTAAAGGCGCGTTCTCACGAGTCAACTTTTGTTGATAAATTTTAGTTGGTCAACTAAAGTTGAATGCGACTTGAATCACTTTTGGTTCATACGTTTCAACTGAAATCGATCAAACCGTTTCAGTATTTACAATGGCTTTGAAGGTAGCGTTGCGCGAAGTGGTGCATACTATAACAATTATGTTACAAGAAGAACTGCGACCAATTCTATCAAGTAACAATCGTCGAAAGTGTCGTTTTTGGGTGAGACAGTGGATCTTGAGAAGAAACCGATTGGGAGCTTCAGAGACATTGCTAAAGGAACTAGCGTTAGAGGATAGTGAAGGATATAGAAATCATTTGAGAATGTCGGAAGAAAAATTTGAAGAATTGCTATTGAAAGTTCCATGTCGCTTAAAGAAACGTGACACAGTGATGCGACAAGCTATTTCACCAAGACTAAAGCTGCAAGTAATATTAAGATATTTAGCTACAGGAGATTCATTTTCAACGCTTGCTTCCATATACCGTGTACCTAAAAATACCATTTCCAATTTTTTGAAGGAAGTTTGTGCAGCTATATACGAGACTTTAGAACAGTTTATTAAAGTAAGTACAATTTGTTTTACAAAAGTATTAAATTTAAGATGCTTTACAACATTTTATTTTTTACTGTAGAATATTATTTATAGCTATGCTAAGTATATCAGATGGCTGCTCCGAATCTTCTTCGCGTTGTTCTTTGTTCTTGTAATCAGTTGAAAACGAGGATGACCAATGTTCTCCATCCCGGTTTGTACACGTTGGTGAAGGAGTAGCACTTGATGAATGTGAAAACATGGGTGATGCAGTAGTGTGCTGGGACTGTTTCATTATGAGTTCCAATCGTTTTTGTCTTAATACAGTTTGAATTTGTTCCTGGCAGATGATAGCGTCGTAAAGAGGCATCTGTTTTAACTGGACAGCAACATGTTTACCAAATATATCAAATTCGTTTTCAGCCTCATTTTTATTGTTACTTTGCACTACTTTATCAAATTTATCAATCGCTGTGGTCATATCGTGAACAATTTTCCTTTTGGGACTCGGAGGAGCACGAAACATATTTGTCGGTTTTGATTGTTTTGGAGTAGACCTATTGGTAGATTCGGTGTTTTCAACATGTATTCATGATTTCTTCCTGAGTATCGGCATTTATGGTAGTAATAGATGCAGATGCAGGAAATCCCCTATCCCCAGGGGTTTCATGTGTATCTTCGCTCATTTCGCTTTCGGCTCCTTCACCTTGCACTAAATTCTGAAAAATAAAGAAAACTTGTTTTCACAAGGTAGAAAGTAGTATTGTTGTAGAAACTTTTATCATCAGAAATGTTTTTTGATGTTAATACGTTGCTAAAGTATATGCAATTTCAATGTTTTAATTTTTTGCAATATAGGTTACTTTTTTTTGTTATAGGTGCCACAAACTGGAGAAGAGTGGAAGGCAATTCAAAAAGAATACAACCTCCGATAGAATTTTCCCAACTGTTGTGGTGTTATAGACGGAAAGCATATCGTTATTCGAAATGCCCCTCATAGTGGATCAGAGTATTTCAATTACAAAGGTTCATACAGCGTAATTTTGATGGCATTAGTAGATGCAAACTATTGTTTTCGCTATTTTGACGTGGGTACAAATGGACGGGCAAATGATGCTGCCGTTTTTGGAAAATCATCTTTGAATGCAGCATTGGAAGATTTCAGTAATAGGTTAAATTTTCCAAAACATGGAGTAATAGTAGCTGATGATGCTTTTCCCTTACGAACAAATATTTTAAAACTATTCGGGAGATGTACTAATTTATCGACAAAACAAAAAATCTCCAATTACCGCTTGTCAAGAGCTCATCGCGTAGTTGAGAATGCATTCGGAATTTTGGTTTCGAGATTCAGAGTTTTTGAACGAGCTATAGCCGTTGCAATTACTTCAGTGAACAGCACTGTCAAAGCAGCATTAGCATTACACAACTGGTTAAAAATGAGTTCGAGTGAAGTATATACACCTACTGGCTCCCTTGATACTGAAGATCTTAATACGCGGTGCACTATACCAGGTTCTTGGAGAACACAAAATACTCAAATAAATGGTTTAGTTAATTCGCAAGTTAATTTAGGAAGTCGTAACTACACCAGATCAGCGTCTACTGTGCGTGATGAATACGCAGAATACTTTTCGGGAGAAGGTGCTGTGCCGTGGCAACTTGATATGATATATGATGATAAATAATTATAACAAGCTAATGTAAAGTTAATTTAAAAAATAAATAGTGTACTTACTAAATTCCATGTCCTGTCTCTTGTGTTGGTTTCACCATTTAAACATGCATCAGCCCTTTTATACCAGAACAGTTTTGGCGCATATATATCCTCCGTGCCGATTCCACTTTTTTTGGATTTTTTGATCAAAGAGTGCTCTTTTTTGTACTTCGTTCGGATTGTTTTTATTTTATTTTTGACGTCCGAAATGGTTAATGCAGAAATTTCTAATTCTTTCACCATCGATTTTAAAGCATTTTTACGCGCATCTCTATTTTTGTACGTATCTAAACGATGATTCCAGAGACAATCATGCTTATTATACAGGTCTAAAAATTTTAACATTACGCTTTCTGACCACTTAACACTCATTTTGTTCAATATATTACGACGTTAGCACGACGGAAAAAAACACCAGCTCTCAATTAAAGGTAAAGCGAACTGATCGGCCTGGGCGATCCAGAGGTGCAGACGTTTCAATCCGTAATTCAACTCGAACGTGACTCATCATTGAACGATAAAAGTTTGACTCTGTCAAACTTTTCTTGATCCACTAAAAAGTTGATCAACTTTATCGAAGCAAAGGTTCTCACTAGGTTTTTCTTTCAACTTTAGTTGACCAACTAAACTTGGCTCGTGGGAACGCGCCTTTAGTTGTCGATGTCTGGACAAGGCTTTAATTCTTATATGCAATTAGCCTCATAAAAACTACTGCCGTATAGTTGTCGCCAAAACGATACAGTCAACGGAACAGTGGGGAATATTTTTTAGGTTAGGAACTGAATTTTTAATTTTCAAAATAGCAAAATTTTTAAAATCTTCAAATATGCCTTATAAAACTCCTATAATATGCCTAAAATGCGAAGCCACCGAATCCTCTTTTTGGACAAACGCAGAAAACTTAGGAGTCATTTGCTTTAATTGTGTAAACGAAGCAAAAAAGGATAATGATGCAGATTCCAATAAGGTATTTTTCAATATAGAGGTTACTTATTTACATTCTAAATTATCTCTTATATAAAACAGGATGAGGACGAAGAAAAACCCCCTAAAAAGAAAACTAGGGCAGCCAGATCATACAAAACAAGACACAACCCCAATGCAACACCTAAACAGTCAGCAATACCGAAAGGAAAAGGAAGGAGAGGTTTATTCAAGAAAGTTCCTATAAAAGCTCCAACAGCAGTTGCTACAGTGGTTACCAGTGATTATGTGTTCCATAAGGTACAAGTTATTACTTTAATTAGGCATACACAGGTTATAATATTTTTGTTATACTATATGATATACCAATTGTTATTTTTCCCAATTTTTTTAAAAGCTGACAAAAAACCTCAGTTTAATATATTGCTAATCTCAAAAATGTTTAAAAATTTTTTTCTTTAAGGGTAGTTACATACAAGTAGGTGATATAATATCTGTAAGAGATAAAAATAATGATTGTTATTATGCACAAATAACTGGATTGATGACAGATCAATATTGTGAAAAGAGTGCTGTATTACAGTGGCTGCTTCCTACAGAGGAGAGCCCGCCACCTAATGAGGAATTTGATCCAGCAACATATCTTATAGGTAAGTAAATTAGTAAAAATATTAGGATGAAAATGTTTCATAAACTCAGTTTCACAAGGGAATCATGAATAATTAGGTCATATGAAAATGATGTTCAGTCATTTTAAGGTCTGGTAATTAATCTTTGGAAAACCTAAACTGTCTGATTAACTAAAAAGGTTTAACTCTAAAAACTGATCTATTTTGACAATTCGGAGATTTAAATTGATGATAACATCAGTATCCAATTAAATTATAAAGCTGTGCATTACAAAACCTGAAAAACTGTTTTTATTTATGATTAAACCCTAAAAGTGACCTGTACTAAAGTATTATTTCTCAGTTTTATTTCCATTTTCTTCTAAAAATCCTTTTTGAATACTTCATAACCTTCCAAAAGGCTCGAGGTCTGGATTAGTTGTTAATTTATAGTATAACCTTAGAAACAAATCAGAAAAGATATTTTCATGTACAGGGTCATCATAACAATTCTTTTGCAAGATATGCTTTCTTTTAAATAAATTGTTTTTATTATTAGAGCTATGTAATTATAAAAATTAATCCATATTTACAATATAAGCTTTATTGTTAGGTCCTGAAGAAGATTTTCCAAGGAATATAGAGTGTATGGAGTTTATTATGCATGCCCCTTCTGATTATTACAAATCAAAAACAACCCCATATCCATCTTCAATTGCCACTCCTGATCCAGGTTATATTTGGACATCTTTGGAACCAGTAAAAAGATAAAAGATAAATAAGATTTTTTTTATGGGTATTTATTTGTAAACAAATAACAGAAATGATCTAAAACTGTATCGAAATAGGAACTAGATAAATTATTTCATACTACAAATAAATGTAGATTTACATCTTACATGCCTTGTCATAATTTCAATCAAGAAGAAAAAATATGTGGGAAATATTTCTTTTTCATTATTATACTTATTTTTGTGCAAAATTATACATTTCTAATTTTTTGTTGCAAACTAAAGTGTTTTACAACACAGAAGGCAAAATATTACATATTCCAGTTATATACAGTTCTAATTCCATAATAGATAACCTAGAACAAATCTAGTTTTCGTAATAATGTTTCTACATATGACTGTTTAGTTGTTTAATAATAAAACAATCTTCATTGTACCAAACTCAAAGTAAAACAAATAAATAATAAATTATTATCACTAGTAAAATATAATTTATAATAGACATTCAAAATGGGTTTCTGTCATTTTTCCTTTATTTTGATTGTGATATAGAAAATGAATAAATAACTTTGCATAATAAAAATTTTAACAATTTTAATTTTGTTTTATTTTATCCATTATTTTTACTAGGTGTATTCCGACATTTCAGATCTTAGTTCTTTTTGCTCTTCCACTAAAACTGATTCCTGAAAAGATAGATATTTAAGTACTTTTTAAATGTACATCATGTAAAGTAAGTCCCAAGATATAATATCCTGCCTTTTTGCTTTTTCAATGGGGCAATAAACGACCCTATTAAGGTTTTGTGCATAGTTGCCAGGTATTAGGATAAACATTTTTATTTTACCTGCTTTGTCTCACTTGCACCTGCAATCATATTGGATCTATTTTTACCTATAAATTTACTACCTGGCAACCCAGTTTGGAACCCTTTAAGTATTTGATAATATAGGCCTAATGACCACAGGTCCCCGTTAAGATTCGAAAGATACTTTTTTTTATTTTTAGTTTTACTTACAACTTACAACGTAACTGTTCTATTTTAACTATGTGGCGTCCATGGGAAAATCACAATAGTGGCTATCGCAAGAGAAAACATTTATCACTTGACACTAAACAAATAGTGAAAAATGTTTACAACAGTTTGGTAAAAAGAAATATGAATAAACAAAGTGCTTTGAAAGAAACCAGTGAACTAACAAAAACCCCAATTTCTACCATTAAGGGTATTGTAGGAAAACCATCACTCAGGAACAGGAAAAACGGAAAGATTTTCAAATGCATGATGTAGACGATTGTGAAAAAGACGTCATCAGGAAAAAAATTTATTCTATGTATGAAGAGCAGTTGGTGTCGACACTAGACAAAATAAAATTAAGACTGATGCAGGACGGGACCAATATACATTGTGGCCGATCCACCCTTCACAGAATTCTCTTAAGAATGGGACTCACTTTCCAAAAAATCAACAAAAGGCAAGTAATGATGGCCAAGCCAACACCAAATCGGAAATACAGGAATATATGTTAGAAAATGACATTTATTTTGAGTTATAAAAAAGATGATCTTTTGGAAGTTTTGAAAGACTATAAATTGAAAAAAAAAAAATATGTTTGTGATAGTATGGCTGAGAAAATGGAATACGCTGTTTTGCAGCTTCCTCTGTATTATTGTGTTTAATCCAATTGAACATATTTGGCATCAAGTTAGATCAAAAATAAAGGCACAAAATGTTTTTCCTGCTATAAGTGTGTCAATGGTTAAATTAGTAAAAAACGTTATAAATGATATATCTTGTAAAAGCTGCAAGAATTCCATTCAGCACGTTGTTAAAGTTGAAGATTCATATATTTATGTAAATAATATAAAACCACTGATAATTACCTCAGCTGATGACAGTGATAGTAAAACCGAATTAGGCTTAAGTTAAAATATATTTTTATTTATACAATATGTCCCCTCTTGTAAATCCCATTCATTCAAACTGTATATTTGTACTTCTTATCCATTTGTTTTTACATGCATCTATAAATAAACATCCGCAAAAATACTTTTATAAATAATTTTATTTATTTGCATTAATGAATAAAATGCTTAAGTCCATCTCTGCAACCTAACATAAACAAAAGGTCAGAATTTTTATATTGCTCACTTAAAACTGAAAAAATCAGGATCTTATATTTTGAGAGAGGCTATACAAATGCCAGTTGATTTAGAAAATAAATGCTTTTGTAATCTTTGCCAAAGTCAAAATAATTTTTTACTTCCTTGCTAAAGGGAGTGATTTGTCAATCATCACTCTTGATGATGCTAACGCGAGACGCACATCAAGCGCAAAAATAAAGTGTTTGGTGTCGTGATAACGGTTGTGTAGTGTCATTGTACCAAAGATTCCAACATTCCAAAGTAGTTTAACGATAGTAATAAAGAACGTTATATCAATAACAGTAATAAATAAACGAATATAATAATGAAGATAACACTAAGGAATTTTAAAAATGGCTGTAACAGACTAGTCAGCAGAAGTCGATGGGATTTTGACTATTAATTTATCATTCTTCCAATCTAATCCCAGGTAGAGAGTTTTAAAAGTTATTGATGAAAGTACTATAACTTAAATTTTTTTGATTAGTTGTTATACTATTATAATTATTGGACAAATGTTTTTAAATGGAGATTTGTGATTTTCAGTTTGATGCTTAGGTATTTCTAAATTATTTTCATTTCTTGTGTTAAAAGTATTAATGTTATTTCTAAATTGGTTAAAATTTCAGTACAAGAGCTTTTCAGATACAGTTTTTTTTTTTTTTTTAGAATAGGCCTAAAATGGCTAATCTTGAAAAAACTTGTGGGGAGGTCGTTTTTTGTACTTTTTTCTGCAATTAACCTATATCACCGACAACTGCTGATAACCACGGATGGAAACTATTGGTCGTTCTCGGAAGAATACACTCTGTTCACACTGATGGGTCAAATGTAATGTGTCACTAGAGAACAAAGTTCAAAAATTCAAACATTCTTTTATCGTATGCTCTTTTCGTATACTTTTTTCGTATGAAAAAAGAATATGGCCAGCCTCATGTGTTGATGATTTGCTTTAGAGAAAAATATAAATCAAGTTTTGGAATCCAATCTGGCAGTGTGAAAATTAATGTAATTGTTTAATTTTTTCGATAATAACGAAACCTTACCAAAGAATTGCCTAATTTTTTAATAATAAGTGAACCCTACTGCAGAACTGGTTAATTTTTTTCGATAATAGCCTAACCTTTCCAAAAAATTGTTAAATTTTCTTTTTCTAAAAAGCTCACGTACTGAAATTTTACCTTCAATTGAATTCTACTAAAATGTACAATTACCTTGTCTCTAAAACAAGTTAACAAGAATGTTAGTAATATGTAAGCATATTTTTTAAGCTGTTCAGAAAATCTGACACAACTATTGTGTAGAATTTGTAGTTTTTGTCTTTACAACTAATATTTTTATAGTAAATAATATCACAGGCTAGTCTGCCAAAAATAATAAACTATAATTTTAGGTTTTCCTTCAGGATTTTTATAATCTTTAAAATTATATAAAATTCTTAATTTGAAATATGCATTTTATACTCTTTTTATGTTTTTCATCAAGATTTAAAAATTGATCAACAATAACACCCAGATTTTTTCTATATTGTATTGTTTGTATATTTATTTTTGCCTTTACAATTTTAAGGCCAGAGTTCAAAGTAATTCAGTTTAAGATCTTTGTTGATCAAAAAGCTACAATTTCTAAGTCACTATGATCATAGACTCAGGAATTAGTTCTGGTCCTATGATTTGATGGTATATTGGCATATTATCCACAAAGGCTGAAAGATTTTCACATTTGATAGAGAGATGTGAAATTCAAAAGAATATATATAAGAAAAAATAAAAATTAAATTTACAAAAATAGAACACAAAATTTTAGGAGAATGATGTCATAAATCTTAAATAAAGTTGTATTAGCTTGGGCCATTGTAGCAAAATTAGCCATTATACATTTAACAAACCTACTAAAATCATTTACAAGCTTACCATCCATTTCCAAAAATATTTTTCTTTTTTCAACCACTCAGTGTATACACTAAGATGATTAAGTATTAGTTCGGTATCTAAAACAAATTGTTCTCCTATGGTTTTATTCTTCAATGCCACTATTTCATAAACTGTCAAGTTTCCATTTGCCTTTATATCAAGAACTTTATTAAACTAAAAAAAATCCTTAAAATTCATATTTTGAGCAATCCTACAATTTTATATAATAATAATAAATAATATGAATATACCTTTTCCTGTAGTCTGGAAATATGCTGTTTATATTCTATAATAGCATTTTTATTAGAACATGTTTTGCCATAAAGCCATTTTTTATAATTTTCTGCATCCTTTTTATTCAACTTTGGCCAGTCAAACTGCTTGTGATCGTTTTTGGTCATATACTGAAGTGACTGATGTCCAAAAAGCTCATAGTTATTGGAAAATACTGAATTATCTACTTCTTTATTAATGGTATCTTCCAAACAAAGTGACAAAAGAAAACCGACAGCTAACAGCACTTCTCGACTATTAAAATTAGTCTCTGTGCAAGAATAAAATCGTTTTCTTTTATAGTTTAAAGTATGCAATTTCCGTTTAATAATTATTATATTATCTTCATCTAAAATTTTGGTTAAAAGGTTCCATAATAACGCCACCTATGGAAAATGAAAGAAAAAATGTGTAGTCATTGTGAACTTTGTAAAAATTTTTTTTACTATGGGATCAAGTAGAAATTACAAACATTAAAGTCAAGATAAATATTCCCAGTCAAGG
>CM032446.1:238486228-238678728 GCA_019049505.1 Pachyrhynchus sulphureomaculatus
TACAATCAATGTAAGCAAACCGAAATTTGTTTTGGGAGTATGGGAGTGTCGTTTAAAAACTAATTAAGTTCTGTAAACGTGTGACTAATATTAAAAATTGAATTGAACTTGCAAAATTTACAGTATACCAGTTTAAAGTTAAAAAATGGTTTTATTAAAAGCGTGTTGGGCCCCGTGCCTTTGGACTGATAACCTAAAAACAGGATGTAAAAGTATAGCTTTTTACACTGTGGCTATGAGTATTGTTTTGATGACTTTCATAGTCTTTGATATGCTTGGAGGCGACTCTACTCAATTATACAACCCCTTGTTTGAAGCGGACATAAGACTCTCAATGCAGGTTGTGGGAGGATGTATGTTGGCCTATTTTCTAGGACTAATTGTTTCAGCTGTTTTACTTGTGATTGGCCTTAATATTATGATCAGAGGACTTATGCTTCCATGGATGGTATGTTTTGGAACTGCTATTTTATTTCAACTTATCTTTGGACTGTGGCTTCTCGGTGGATATTATATTTATATTCAATGTGTTTTGTACACGCTAATCATATGGTGCTGGATGTCTTACAACATGTACTGTTGGTTAGTGGTGTATTCTCAATATAAGATTTATGCAGAACTTCAGTCACCAAATATTGAGTTATTATGGCCATAGGTATATTTTTTAAATATTGTTAAATGTTCTTAAATGTGCAACTCAACCGTCCATTTAGATATAAGACTGTTTATTGTAAGTGACCAAAGGTGATTTACTGTTTATACTGAGTTTCTCAAAACATAATTAATTTATGATAAATTACAAAGTTAATTGACAATCAGAAGAATGGTCATTACCTATATAATTGGAATGAAAACTTTGACAAAGGAATAATAAAATGGATTGACAAGATTTATATAAAATGTTCTGAGATGTGTTTTTAAATATACGACTAAAACCTCCAATTAGGTAATCTCATACTGTTTTAGTAACCAAGATTGAATTTTACTATTACTGTATATTTTATATCTTTAACGTTTATTTTTATTTTTTGTATTTGTAAAAGATATTAACATATTTATCGTGTTAGGTAAAAAGACTCACAGTACCTACCTACTAGAAAAACATAATAATTCACTTACTTTTGTAATATTAACTGGCTTGTCCAGCAGTACAAAATGTTGAATACACTGGTCTACAAAAATTTTTTTTTTTTTTCACAAGGGCTAAATTAACAGAATATATTTATCTTTTCCATGCTGAGTTTAAATATGTACTCAGATTTTATCCGTCAGGCAGGGTTTTTTTGTGGCACATGTTTAAAGTTTTAAAATAAATAGTACAAAAACACTGAATAATAAATACACGGCTAATTTTGTCGAACCTAAAAAATTTTATATGATGATTTTCGGTCATATTTTGTCTTTGGGCTGTCTCTTTTCATGGTCCAGCAGTAGTCGGCCAGCATACTGGAACTCCATTTGCCTTGGTACCTCTTTTCCATAGTAGAAATCTGCTGATAAAAATGCTCACCATGCTCATCAGAGACAGCCCCAAGATTTTCAGGGAAGAAGTCTAGGTTGGAGTCCAAGAAGTGAATTTTTAAGGATCTGTTGCAGCCCATTTCTTTGTATGAAGTCAGAAGATCATTATAGTTTTCTTCTTTATTATTGCCAAGAAATCCACAACAGATATTTTTGAATGATTTCCATGCTGCTTTTTCTGGTGGATGTAACAGTTCCTCAAAATGTTCATCATCCGATATTAATGATCTTATTTGGGGCCCTATAAAAATTCCTTCCTTCAATTTTGCATCACTTATTTTAGGAAATTTAGATTTCAAATACATAAATGCAGCATTTTTTTTACAACATTTTTTATAAGCTCCAGTTTTATGAACAGGGGAGGTTAACACACCTTTTCGGGATCCACTAATGGGGTATTTGATACATTTTTATGTCCAGGAATAAGAGATTCACGTTTAGGCCATTGTTTCCTGATGTAGTGAGACCCCTTATCCCTGCTATCCCATTCACGCAAGAAACAGCAGAATTTCATGTATCCAAGTTGCAAACCTAACAATAAAGCTATAACCTTCAAATCATCACAGATATTCGTTATGTTTAGTATACTGAATTTTTTTCTAACAGCAATTTCATATTTTCATATATCTCCTTCATATCACTGGCATGCACGACAGGTATTGATGGTAATTCATTCCCATTATGGAGTAGTACAGCCTTCAAACTGACTTTCGATGAGTCTATGAACAATCGCCACTCATCTGGCTGATATTGATGTTCAAGAGCTTCCATTACTGCACAAACATCATTACAAAAAACTACATGGCCTCCTTTAGAGAAGTAGTCACTGAAATCACTATGGCATCTACCATAAACGCATATCCTTGTATCTTTTTGGAGTAGATTCCAACCTTTGAGCCTAAAACTTAAAAGCTCAGCTGACTGTTTAGACTAATTTGAATCCCGTATAAGATCATTAAGATCTTCTTGAGATAAAAAGTGAGCTTCTGATGAACTACTTGCTTCAAATGTAGGGACACTTCTTTCGCTTTTTTCGTCTTCAGTATGAACTAGGTCGGAGTTATCACTTAAGGTCTCAAAATCTAGAAACTTTGGTACAAGATACTCTTCACTATGTGGTATAGGTCTAATTGCAGATGCCAAATTCGGGTACTTAACTGTATATTTTGTTTTGGATGTAATTCCTATAATGTTAGTTAAGCCGAAATAACAATCAGTTAAATGGCCTTCTGTTCCTTCCAAATCATAGGAACTGAAAAGGCATATGATGAGTACCATTTTTCAAACTAGTTAGAAGCCTAACACATGATACACAGCATAAATTTGGAGCCCAGTCTTTATCAAAATCACCAGCTTTACACCCAAAATAAAGCTCATAACATTTTTTCACAAGCGGTGTCAAATTTCATCTCTGAGACTTGAAGGTCAGTTCACCACACACATAGCAGAAATTGTTTGGTTGATTTATACACTTTCTTGGCATTTTGAAACGTTTATAAAAAAATTTACAAATAAAAACAATAAACAGCACAAAAATAAGTAGGTACAAACACCAGACTCACTACAATTACAATACTGGCTTACTGGCCCTCTGCTTGCTAAAAAAGTGCAATATTTGTACAAGATAGGACAGGTTTGAACATCATTAAGCCTGAACAGAGTTTAAAAACATGTTTTAACATGAATAAGTCTTCCTGGTGCCAAATTATTCTGATTACAAATTCCCACTTCTATATTTACAAGAATTATACCAATGAAATCCTAATAGAAAGAAGTATATTACACAAAAATGACTGTCACAAGAAAACTATGCCTGTTAGAAGATATCTGATAACATATTTGAATTCAGCATAAAAAACTGAACTAGGATCTCTATTCAGTTTCCTTGAGAAAAAAATTATGTTGACCAGTGATATCTATGGCAGAATTATTTTTTTTTGAGATTAATGACAGAAACTGATTTTACATAGCTATTATAATTAAAACCTTTTTTCTGATAATTAAGCTAGTCGAGAAGCTCTGAAATTGAGTTAACTTGATCGTTAATGTTTATTTTTTATGTTTTTAAAAGGCTGCTTTTTACATCTGTGAACATGTTTATCATATTATCTAAAACCAATCACAGTGTATATATATAAATAGTAGAAAAATATATAATAAATATTGAGTATCTATAGCAAAATTATTTTGACTTGAAAATAAAGAGAGAAATGCATTTTACAAATTTGTTATAATTGTCTTTTTTATTCTAACAATCAAGAACTTCCAAGATTGTGGCAACTTTATACTGGTTTAAGCATAACATAATAGGGATGATTTTTGTTCAAATATTCTCAAATTAAAATAGTTTTGATGAAAATTCTGCCATAATTTAGCAAAACCTAATTACCTCATTTCGTAGTGAGCAAATTTTTCTAAAAGTAAATATTGTTTAATAATTTCTGTTTTCTATATATCATTAGAATCTCCATATAAAAATCACGTAGTATAACTTGTAAAATGAATTTTTGAAACTTTGACCGTCAGATTTATGAAAAGGGCCCTTTGTAGTAATGGAATATTAAGCTTCTAGTTGTCCAGATGGCTTTTCCTTTTAACTGTTATATTTTTTATAGTAAATATCAGTGAAGAAACTGTTTCATAAGAAAATTTAAAATAAAAATCTAAAAAGAAGACCTTGGAATAGATAGGAAAGTTAATAGTTTATAGAATTCTAAATTTTTTAAAAATCTTTTGAAGGGTTACTCATAAATAAAAAGAATTTGCCTGGTTTACACTGCTAAGATCTATAACTTTAGCTGGCTTACAGGTTTTCTTGTCAGTTTAAATCCCTAATTAAGAAAGTTAAACATTTTTAGGGAATTTGGCAGCCACCGCCTTATTCACTAAAAATTTGTCAAATTTGATAATTAGGGGTTTAAATTGACAAGAGTACTAGTAAGTCAACTAAAATTATGATACTGGGCAGTGACCAAACGATTCATTTGCATTTATAATTAAATTAAAAAAAGATAATAAATTATTGTAGAATTCTAAGAATCTATTCATTTTTTACCTATTCTAGGGCCTTATTTCTTTGTTATATTTACCGCATAAAATAGAAGTGTCAAAAACTGAAAATTTTAGAGTTTAAGGAAATGTTTTTCAACTTGACAGTTCATGATACTAAGTTTATTAGATTACTGCAGAACATGTAAGTTAAATCGGCATATGGCAAGTAAAGAACAAATGTTTTATCAAGTTTATTTTTAAATTTCTTTACCTATTTATTTTATTTACCTTAAAAACTTATAATTTTCAAGTAAGATCTGTATTTTATTGTCCTGTTATGTGTATGTATATAAAAGTATTGGATAAGTATTATTTTTCTATTTTTGATACTTTTATCAAGTTTATTGTTAGTGACAAAGTTTTAAATGTAGCGTGACATTTATATAAATATATTAATTTACTCTCTTCAGTTTGTATTATTTTAAATTAATCGCCCCCCTCACAAAGGCATCTTTATAAAAGAGAGTTCGGATTGGGCGTTAATTTCACTAATTTTGCTCTAAAAAATTGCATAATTTTACAATCGTTTTTTTAATATACCGGGTGTCCCATTATTCCGTGGACATAGAACTACCACGTATTTTTGGAATGAAAATAAGTCGATTGGACACAATTTACCCCTATACAAAAGTGCTTCGTTTGTTCGTTAGAGGGCATCAAAGTAAAAAAAAAAAAATAAACACATTTTTTAAGATATTTTAAGAACCGATATTCAGATTTGAATGAGATTTAGGGTGCCCATGTTTTGCTAGGCGCTCTAATATTTGACTTTCACAAAAAACTGAAAGGGTTCGAGAAGGGTGAAAACTACCCTCACCGCTACATAAATTCTAATAGAAATGTTTTGCAATTTACGGATGAGTCATGTTTTTAACCCGTCGTGGTATGATAAATTTGCATAATACACATGTTTACGCCGAAGAAAATCCGCATGCAGTTACAGAAAGACATTTTTAACGAGAATTTAAAATTAACGTTTGGATGGGGATTGTTGGTAACTTTTTAGTTGGCCCATATAGGTTGCCTGATAACCTAAACGGAGATAGCTATCTACATTTTCTACAGTATTCTTTACCTGAATTATTAGAACTGCCTCTGAATGTAAGAAGAGACATGTTTTTTATGCACGATGGAGCTCCACCCCACTTTGCGCGTGCTGTAAGAAATTATCTGAAGAATTTTTGTGGTAGATGGATTGGTAGAGGTCAAAAAGCTCCAGTTCAATGGCCACCTCGTTCCCCCGACCTTAATCTTTGCGATTTTTTTTCATATGGGGAGCGTTGGAAACAAAGGTATACGAGGTCCAGATAAACAACGCCGATCAACTATGGGATAGGATTCAAAATGCTGCGAATACATTAAATAATAATGATATTTTAGAGAGAGTTAGTTTCAATTTTTTGTGCCATATTATGTGCAGGAACGAAGGTGGTGGTCATATTGAACAACTTTTGTAAAAATACTATTACCTGCGTTAAATAAAACTCGTAATAATAATTAATATCATACTTACTTGTTTAATTTCAGCAACTAATTTTAATTATAAGTAAAATGCTTGTTAGTCTTTTTATTTTTGCGTAAATCATTAGCCAGAATAATTTTGTACAAGAGACAAAAAATGAAGTAAATAGAAGGACCTTTTTATGAAAAAAAATTCAGAGTCGTCGTTAAAGTTGCAAAACACTTATGTAGGGGTGAGGGTAGTTTTCACCCTTCTCGAACCCTTTCAGGTTTTTTTGTGAAAGTCAAATATTAGAACGCCTAGCAAAACATGGGCACCCTAAATCTCATTCAAATCGGAATATCGGTTCTTAAAATATCTTAAAAAATGTATTTTTTATTTACTTTAATGCCCTCTAACGGACAAACGAAGCACTTTTGTATAGTGGTAAATTATGTCCAATCGACTTATTTTCATTCCAAAAATACGTGGTAGTTCTGTGTCCACGGAATAATGGGACACCCTGTATATGGTCGTATGGAAGAGATTTCATAGCTTTTTTCGCAAACTAAATTAATAATTGTATGTAATTTGCAGAAAAAAAATATAAAATGTCTTCAAAAAACACTCGTACCATCAAAATAAGTAGAATGTCCAACGCAATTTTAAAATGAACACCGATTTAAAGTTAGGAATGACGTCATTAGTTAATTCAGCAGCTTGTGCGTGGCCAAAAAGGCTTATAAATAGGCCACGGCATCTACAGCTATTATGAATAAAAAAAAGAAATTGATACTCTAACCTTAAAATTTTTTAAGGTTATGACGTATTTTGGCAACAAATTTTTAGTAAAAACTTTTAATTATTTATTACTTATTCGTCCTTATAGTAAAACAACAATGTCAAAAAGTAGTAATTGTTATTTACAAGCTTTAGATACTAAAAAACGCATAGATCTACCACATCTGACACCATTTACCCTTGGTCGCAACTTAGAATCCGGTATTGAAGATTCGGTAGTTTCTCGAAAACAAATAATATGCTACTCTGACACGAAAAAAAAATCAACTCAAGCTCAAACCTGTTGGACAAGCTGTCTCAGGGTGTAACGGATTAGCTCTTACAAAAAATCTAATATATACAATTGGACACGGAGATGTCATTGAGGTACGTTTAGGGTGTCATAAATTTGAAATTCTATTTGATCTTGAACCTTCAGGAGATGATGACCAGCCCAAAGCAAAGAAGCCTAAAATGGATTTTCCCCTATTTAATACTCAAAAGGCAATAAAAAAAAATTCTGAGACCATTACTGAAGGAACTTGGGAAGAAATAGATGATAAAGAACTCCTTATATTTACACCCAATGATTTTAAATCAAAAAGTAAAATAGCTAGTTTTGATGTGGATGGTACTATAATAAAAACTAAATCTGGAGCAAGATTTCCTAAAAACTCAGAAGATTGGACTTGGAATATTACTGATATAAAAGATCAGTTAAAAAGACTAGTAGACAGAGATTATAAACTAGTTTTTTTCACAAACCAGTCAGGTGTGGGAAAGGATTCCTCAAAAATTAAAGAATATAAGAAAAAAATTGTATCTATTGTATCGGCATTAAATTTGCCAATTCAAGTTTTTATAGCATTAGGGAAAAAGTTATATAGAAAACCTAAAACAGGCATGTGGAATACCATGGTAAAAGAGAAAAATGAAATGATCGAAGTCGATATGGATAATTCATTTTATGTTGGAGATGCCGCTGGAAGGGAGAAAAATTGGGCTCCTAAGAGAAACAAGGATCATTCTGCTGCTGATCGTTTATTTGCCCTGAATCTAGGTATGTGTATTTTCTTTTACAGACATAAATTACATTTAATTTTTTCTAAATCGTGTGGTTATAAATTCAGGGCAGTTAGTAAGTAAGCTTGTATTAGTTTATATACTAAGGTTATTTGGACTGTGTCATAGTGTTGAAATATTTGAATTGTGATATTGTTTATTTATTTATTTATTTACTGCACTTTACAGATTGATCACAGGGATCTTTCCAATTACAAAGTACTAGAACTTAAATTAACTTAATTTAAATAACATAGCATAATAATCTACATATACTTAAAACAACGCACGCAATTTAGTTTTGAAAAGACTGCACTTATCATTAAATATATCTACACTATTCTGGATTCCATTTTATAGCATGCAAGCATTATACAATGGAGATCCCAGGTGATGGTTATTATGGGCTACATCTGATATATAGAAAGTGCTATGATTTCTTGTGGTCTACTTTGGCACACTAAAATATAAATTGGACAGAAATGCCAGGTCATCAATGAGACCATTCACTACTTTGTACAAGTAGAGTATGCAATATTGTTTTCTATGTTTCTCTAAGGTTACCATCCCATAGCGTTCGTGCAACAGTGTAGAAGAGATCATAGAGTTATATGAACCGGTTTGTTTATAATGCATGTAACGCATCATTTTATTCTGTATCAATTGAAGTGTTCGCTTGTGACAATTATAAAAGGGGTGACCATACTATACTCGCATATTCTAATATACTTCTAACATAGGATATGTATAGCTGTTTTATGCAATTTGTACTTCTAAAATCTTTTGTGCTTCTGACAATTAAGCCATACATTTTGTTCTCTTTACTTGCTGTATAACTTACATGATAGTTAAACGTCAATTTGGAATCAAAAATCACCCCTAAGTCCTTTATCTTATCCTCATACAAAAGTGGGATATTCTCAATACTATATGTAAACTTTATCGGCTTCAGTTTTCAAATATAAGAAACAACAGTACAGTTACTTACACTAAAGTAAATCTTATTGTCAATTGCCCATTTTGCAACGTGGTCTATATCATTTTGCAAAATCCGGCAGTCAGCAGGCGATATGATTTCATAATAAAGTTTTAAGTCGTCAGCAATTAACAGGCAGGATTCATTTTTTAACTACACCAGTGATGCCGTTGATATAGAGTAAAAAGACCTGAGGTCCTAGGTTGGACCCCTGCAGAGCGCCAGATGTAGGTGTAAAAGGTTTGGACTCATACCCCTTTATCTTTACTACATGTTCACGATTATAAAGGTAAGATTTTAAAAACTCAATTAAATTCACGTGGAATCCAAAATCCTTCTCCAGCTTATTCAACAATATCGCAAATGAGACCTTAGCGAATGCCTTTTCAAAGTCTGTATATACAATATCCATTTGGCCTCGTCGATTTAAGACATCTGACGTTGCCTGCGTTACCGCTAATAAATTACTAATGACAGATCTACCGTCCATAAAGCCGTGCTGATAAGTACTTATACTGTGACGAACCGACGTTGATATATTGATATTAATAATCTTTTCAAAAACTTTAGCTGCCATTGAGAGTATTGCAATTGGTCTATAGCTCTTTACAGTCCCTGACCAAATTATTAGACGCACTGTATTTTTTTTAGTAATTTTATGTTTCTTAAGAGTTTTTATGCAATAATGGTATATTTATACTACAATATTATTGATTTTTATTTAAAAGAATTGTTGTAGACTACATATTTGTATTTATTTTTAACATATGGCAACACTGTGTTGACAAAGTGATACATGAACGTAAATAAGTACAAACCTGTATCAGTCGCGATCGGAATCGAGTCAGGTACGGACGTGTTTCTGTGGCTTTATGGACTGTGATTGTTTGTTTAACAGTTTTATACTACTCAGTTATTAGTTTATTTTGTATGCAGTGTTTTAAAAAAAGTAATTGGACTATTTTCATTATGGGTAGAAAAGGCGATCTTTCACCACGTAAAAAAGCTGAAGTGAAGGCCCTTGTGATTGCGAAAACATTTACAAACCGAGAAATATCACGAAGATTGGAGGTTTCTGAAGCTAGTGTACGACGCATAAAAAAGAAAATTGAGTCAGGGAAGGAATTAAGCCCGGAAAGAAAGAAAAGATGCGGTAGACAACCAATTTTCACTCCACGGTCAGAGAGATGTTTGAAGAAAATTTGTGTAGAAAATAGATTTTCTACCACAAAGGTAATAAAATCACAACTCCAGGATGCTAGCGTAAATGCTTCTGAGCGCACTGTTCGAAGAAAATTGAAAGAATTAGATTATAAGGCCTGTGTCGCCCCGCCAGGAAGCCCAAGTTAACAGCTGCAATGAAAGCAAAGCGCCTGAAGTGGGCCAAACAATTGCAAGATAAAGATGTGGACTTCTGGAGATCGGTAAGATACAAAAATTTAATCAATAATTGATACATTATTATCATTTTCAGTTAAATAAAGCAAATAAACATGGAAGTTTATATATTTTTTCCTATTTTTGACAGGTCTGCTTCAGTGACGAAAGCACATTCGAAATTTTGCAGAATAAAGCTCAGTATGTGCGTCGTCGTCATGGAGAAAAGTTTCATCCTGATTGTGTTGTCCCGACGGTTAAACATCCCACCAAAGTGATGATTTGGTCAGTCATCAGCGGCAAGGGCACTGGACGTCTGTACGTCGTCAAAGGAATAATGAGGCAAGATCAGTACAAAGAGGTATTACAAAATCGGTTGATTCCGCAGCTCAGAGAATGGTTTCCAAATGGGGAACCATTCACTTTCATGCAAGATGGAGCTCCCTGCCACACTGCTCGGTCTGTTAAAGCTTTTTTGGCAGAAAAAAATATCTCTCTGTTGGATTGGCCGGGTATGAACCCCATTGAAAATGTGTGGGAGCTGATGAAAAGAGAAGTGGCTAAAGATGTGATTACCAACAAAACCCAGCTCCTAGAAAAGATTATTCATGTGTGGAATCATCATCCTCAAATGCAGGAGACAGTACAATCTTGCATTGATAGCATGCCGCGCAGAATTAAAGCTTTGATAGCGGCTAAAGGTGGCTCAACTAAATATTGACTTTTTACTAACATTAATTTCACTTTTCTTTAAAACTTAATAAACTTATGCTTTTCTAAATTAATGCTGTTTTATTTATGTCAAATAAATAGGTAATTGATTGGATAATATAAAAATAAAAAACAAATCAATTTAAAATAATAAAACGGTACAATATCACTCGGTAATTAATATTTTACATGAAATCTTGCAGTGCGTCTAATAATTTGGCCAGGGACTGTATATCGTTTTTGTCACCCTTTTTAAAAACTGGACATATTCTTGTTCTTTTCCACAGGTGGGGAAACATTTTTGTTTTAAGACTCAAATTAAACAAAAACAGTAGCAGATAACATAATATATCCTCAAAGCCCCTAAATATGTATGGGGAAATGCTGTCTGGGCCTGTTGCTCTATCGTCCTTCAACTCCCTCAGTGTCTCCACAACATTAACTATATCAATTTTGTCAATTAGAACACCGTGATGATTGACACTTTCACCACTATCATTACTGCTACCTAAATCATCAGAGTAGACGCTTTCAAAGTAATTAGCAAATGCATTAGATATTTCATCCCCTCCATTAAACTCCTCTATATTGAAAAACATTTTATTTGGTAAGTGCAATGACCCATTTTTGTTATTTATAAAGGACCAAAATAAACGAGGGCTTATTCCAATATTGTTCTGTACTGTTATCAAGTACGCACATTGAGCACTTCTTATATCCTTTTTCAGTTGAGCCCGTATTTTTTTAAATTCTAACAATACCAGTAAATGATTAGTCCTTTTATATTGTTTTCTCAGTTTTGCTTTATACTTGAATTTAGTTATTATTTCTATGTTAAACCAAGTAGGATAATTTTTTGATTTATTATTAGTTTTAGGTATGCACTTATTAAATATGTCTTATAGTTTCTCATAGAAACCGTTGAGGGCTAGATTAACATTATCATCAGATTCAAGAAATGTCCAATCCGTGGCATGTAACATATGATATGAAGACAAATAGTCTGCTTTGCGGAAATTACAGCGTACATCATTAGATTTTAATTCTTTTATTCTTATATGCGGTATTGATACGGAAATACCCAGAGTGGGGTGGTATTTATCTTCTGGAACAAGACTAAAGTCGTTTTTTAAAACAAGACAATTAACATTACTTACCACAATGTCCAATAATCGGTTTGTGGAGTTTACAACTTGATTATACTGATTAGCACTGTAGAAGCTTTAAAAATGATTTAACATACTTCATAATACATTTTTAGATATGTTAAATTAAAATCACCCATAATTACAAAATTAGAATCCAAGAGATAATTTTGCTCTTCAATAAACGTATATAGCGTTTCATATGAATGCAGACCGCACATTGGCGCAACATATACAGCAAGAAGATAAATGAGTGTACTTTATTATTTTAGATTAGAATTAGAAGAACTTATCTTTGGGTTATTAAATTTAAGGGATCATTACACTTCCTCGGTCTAAAATTTTAATAATTTTTATGGAACTGATAAATTAATAAAAAAACATTTTTTGAGTCCGAAATTTTTCTGAAATATAGTTTAAGTCTTCAGATATAAGAAAAAAATTTTACAGTCACAATTCCTTCTCACTCCTCATAGATCTCATTTTCAAGTGTTGTTTCATCTCTCCATGTGATTCTGGCCTCTTTGGTGGCATTTTTTAATTTTAATTTTTTTTATTTTTGATGATTTTAATTTTAATATTTTCAATGATTTTATAATAAGTTGTTTCATAAAAGCCCGTTCCTAAATCCATCAGGTCACAAAAATTGTTCACTTCAGCGATTCCACAGCCCAGTAGCCTCATTATAAAAATGAAACTTCTATTAATTTTGGGGCTAAAGTCTACTAAATTTCCTATATTTTTTATCCATTTTGCACAATATTAGCCGAGGGATTTACTGAGCGATGTTAGTCCTGTAAGCAATATTTTCAAACTGAGCAGGACAGCGTACCATTTGCTTTGGAGCTAGAGTTTTGCCTCAAACTGAAAAGATATTACCTATTATAGTAAGCTCTTCTTTTACCTCCTTTTATTGTCATAAAAGTATCAGCAGATGTTCGACGCAGGTAGAGCAAAACCTTTATAAATGGCCGAAAGGTAAGTTGGCACGCCACGTGGTCGTTTTGGCCTGCTTCACACTTGGCATTATAATCATCTATAACTTCGGAAGTATTTGAAATTTTCCTTTGATATTTTCAGAGAATATTATTGAAATATAATACTTTCAATAGGATACTTTCTAGAAAGTCAATTTTTCCAATCTGAGAAAGTATAGTGTTCCCTTAACAGTAAAATTTCTTAATTTTTCTTGCTTTTAAACATGCTATTTTTTTATTACCTTTTACTTTTTAGGTCTAAAATTTTATACTCCAGAAGAATACTTCCTAAAACAAAAACCAGCACCATTTAAAATGCCTGAATTTGACCCAAGAGCTGATACAAGTCACCTAACTTATCCAGACATAACCTGTGACAAACTAAATGTCATTCTTATGGTTGGAGGGCCTGGTTCAGGTAAAAGTACATTTGTAAAAGATGAAATATTGCCTAAAGGTTATACACATGTAAGCAGAGACCAATTGGGTACTTGGCAAAAATGTGTCAAAGCAATGGAAGAAGCTCTACAACAAAATAAAAGTGTGGTAATTGACAATACTAACGTTGATAAAGAAACTAGGCAAAGATTTATACAGGCAGCAAAAAAATTTAATGCTGATGTAAGATGTTTTATTATGGATGTGTCGTTAGCACAAATGAGGCACAACAATAAATTTAGGGAGATTACTAATAAATCCCATGTAATTGTAAATGATATGATTATTTTTAGCTATAAAAAGAATTATCAGGAGCCTGAAATCTCAGAGGGGTATAATCAAATTTTAAAAATTCCATTTATTGCTAAGTTTCATGATAAAGCTCAAGAGAAATTATATAAAATGTTTTTGTTAGATTAAATATATTTCTCACCGATAACATTCCTAAAATAATTTTTTAAACTAGGTATTTAGACTGGAAGGTAATTACTACATGAAGTGAAAAATCCCGAAACTTTTTAAGAAAAAAAACATTGTCTTTGCCAAAAATTGATTTTATTCTTCAACATAATTTCCTTCAAGAGCAAGACACTTATTCCAGTGATCTTCTAACATTTGGAATCTATCATATAGTATGATTTGTCGAGCTCTCTAAAATAAGCCTGAGTTTCCCGTTTCCCATTCAATTTCTTCATTTGAGCCAAATCTCTTTCCCTGGAGCCACCTTTTCAAAATAAGGAGAGGTAATAATCGCTGGGGGTTAGATCTGGTGAATTTCACCATCGATTTTATGGACTTGTGAACTGGTGCACTCTTCACTAAATGCAGCCTTTTTTTATTTCACCATTCAAACGGTCCAATAAATCGACGGAATAGTCTCTGGTGATTGTTCGCCTCCTTCTCTAGATAGTCGATCAGTATTATTTTATGTACATTCAAGAAAATACTTGCCAAATCCTTTCCAGCTGATGTTTGTGTTTTTGGACGCTTCGGTCTGCTTTTATGCGGTTCCAGCCACTCTCCGGACTGACCTTGAACTCAGGCGTGTAGTGGTGGATCGTAACAACGTCCATTGTTACGAGTCGACGCAAAAACTCCTGTAAATTACGCCAAAACAGGGCCAAATAGCGTTCTGAATCTTCAACACGCTATTTTTAATCATAAGAGTGCATGGCACCCATAGAGTACATAGCTTTTTCATATGCAAATATTTATGCAAAATATGCCTCACGCGTGCTGGTACAGCAGCATTTAAATTCGCTAAACCATCGACATATAGTTGCTTTCGGCGGAGCAGATATGTCATAACACTTTTCAAGCCATTCTTGAGTTCTGGCTGTATTTTTTCCCATCAAAAAGTAATGCTTAAATAACACACGAAATTCATTTTAGAAACATCAAAAGTAGCATCATGCAAACTAATAGACAAAATGTCCTAAAAATTTTACACATATCTTCTGAGAGTTGACACTAACTGAAAATCCTGTAATTTTTTTGTTTGTGTTGCTATCTCTCGGAAAGTCTCGAGATTTCACCTCATGCAGTAGATGTATGCTTTTATTCAAACAGAATGTTTATTTAGTTACAAACAGAATAAAACTTGATCAAGAAAAATATTCCTTATTGTTCTCCACACGTTGGCCCACTTTTTAACTAGCAAACTCCCCCTGAAAAAAAAAATTAGTTTTAAGTCTATGAAATCAATTACGCTTTTTTTGACGTCATCCAATGAAGTGAAGTGGGAATAGGAGTGAGAATGTTACAGCGATTAAAATAAATAGTTAAGAAACGAGGACATGTCCATAGAATTTTCCAAAAGAAACAATAATATACCGCGTCGTTTTGACTGTGTATAGCCTGGCGTTGTCTGGAAGGTTGAAATGCAATGCCACATACACTGCTTGTTGAAGGGCATCTCTTTTAAGACCATAGGCAAAGGCGAATTTTCCAAAAGAAAAAATAATATACCGCGTCGTTTTCGCTGTGTATGGCCTGGCGGTGTCTGGAAGGTTGAAATGCAATGCCACATACACTGCTTGTTGAAGGGCATCTCTTTTAAGACCATAGGCAAAGGAGTCGTTTAGTTTTTATTATATTTCAAGACTATATTTTAAGGTTATATGAATAGCAACATCGCATGAAATAATAGTATAGCCTGTCCCAAAATATAAGATCCTGATTTTTGCCGTTTTATGTGGGCAATATAAAAATTCTGACCTTTTGTTTATGATAGGTTGTAGAGATGGACTTAAGAATTTTATTCATTAATGCAAATAAATAAAATTATAAGTATTTTTGGAGATGTTTATTTATAGATGCATGTAAGAACAAATGGATAAAAAGTAGAAATATACAGTTTGAATGAATGGGGTTTACAAGAGGGGACATATTGTATAAATAAAAATATATTTTAACTTAAGCCTAATTCGGTTTCACTATCACTATCATCAGCTGAGGTGGTAATTATCAATGGTTTTATATTATTTACATAAATATATGAATCTTCAACTTTAACAACGTGCTGAATGGAATTCTTCCAGCTTTCACAAGGTATATCATTTATAACTTTTTTTACTAATTCAACCACTGTCCCGGTTAAAGTAGGAGAAACATTTTGTGCCCTTATTTTTGATTTAACTTGATGCCAGATATGTTCAATTGGATTAAACACACAATAATACGGAGGAAGCCGTAAAACAGTGTGTCCCATTTTCTCAGCCGTACTATCACAAACATATTTCTTTTTCAATTTATAGTCTTTCAAAACTTCCAAAAGATCACTTTTTTTATAACTAAAGTCAAAATAAATGTCATTTTTTTTTTTTGACTTTAGTTTGACGATTTGGTGTTGGCTGCATTAGGAACCTTATTTAGTAGGCGACTATGGTAACTTGCATTGTCCATAACTATAACACTCTGTTCGGGAATATTTGGCAAAAGGGGATTTTAGAACCTTAATAGGGTCGTTTATTGCCCCATTGGAAAAGCAAAAAGGCAGGATCTTATATCTTGGGATTTACTTTAATTTGACACATGAAAGTGGCGGGAAATACTTTGAATTTGGAGCTAATAGACCAAGAGAGCGACCCGAAATTTTGACCTGTCGACTGACCATCTGCCTAGTTGTTTATTATATCGGACATGTCGCCCGACAGAATGCCTTTAACGTTAATTTTGCGGCCCTCCGTGCCTTGGAATGTCCAAAATGCTATATCCAAAAGTGGATTCTTATTTGAATCAAGAACCATAAGATTTGTTGATACTACGAAAGTCGAGCGCCCCAAAAGGCAGACGCCGCGGGACCCAGCTTTAGGGCGTAAAAATGTCGATCTGAAAATGGAGTGTCATTTAACAATATAAAATCAATAAATTTAGTTTGTTCTTGATAAAACAAGAGGGGTCAATACCGGAGGACGAAGCTGGAGTCGCTTTTTCCAATCATAAACGGTCGTTTTTCGAATTTTTGAATAAATAAGACCGTAAGTCCCAAGTTTTGGGTCCTGCGCATCTGCCCGAGTTATTTTGGAAAATTTAGGGCTCAATTAAAAAAATGTCACGAAGGCAGACGTCTGGCTTGTATCCAAACAAGCCAAGGTATTTTGAAGGTTCAAAAAAAATCAAAATTCTGATAGTAAACACGCTATTATAGGTTCTACATAAAATTCGTACTAGATGACTGAAATTATTATTATTAGACTATACTGTTAAAAAGATTTTAGATGAATTTTAAAGTATTTATTTAAAGTTAAGTATTTGCTAGATTTTTGAAGTGTTTACTAGAAATTTCAAATAAAATGCTTTTAAATTCTAGTATGAATTCAAAAAAGTCAAGTAAATTAATGCTTCAAAAATAAAGCAGAGCAAAGCTTTTATTTGACTCGCCCAATAGAATGAACAACTAGGCAGACGGTTAGTCGACAGATCAAAATTTCAGGTCGCCCTCTTGGTTTATAAATTTTGAAACACTTATTTCAAATGTACCAAATTAATTTGTACTTATAATGTTTAAAAATTGTAATATCTCTAGTAAAATACACATACGCACACTGCTTACTTATATTTGAGTTTTTACATAAATTTGGTTAAGAAATAAATGTGATAAGCTCTTTACGGAGTTGTTTTATACAGGGTATTTTCTAAGTTGGGGCATTTTTCAAACAGGTGATAGTACTTAGTAAAACAAGTCACTTCTCAAAATTTTTCAATAAAAATTCCTGATAGAGCAGTATTCATGGAACCGAAGCTTCCACGTCTTTAGTTAAATGAAAAATCTTGGTTCTTGGGATTAGACGGCGTCAAATTAGAGTGACTTTTTGAGGTCGCGGGTGCGATTGCACGGGTCATTTTCAGGAATCTCTGCTCATCGAGATTAGGACACTAAATGAGTCAGTGTTCTTATAACGAAGTGCAGTATTAAGATAATAGAAAAAGACAAAATAAACACAAGACAAATAATACACAAAGTGGTTGGGTTGTTCGGAGTTTTGTCAATTGAATATTGCATAGATTACGCGATATTTGGCAAAAGTGACCTAATTTAGTCAGTAATATTTGAATGTGTATATATGTATTTATTTTTAGTTACCTACTGTATATTATATCAGAGAATAAAAACAATTGATATGTATTAAAAATATTTTATTTTTTTAATGCTTCTCCTTCTAAATATTTATATACAACAGAGAAATCTTTTTTGCCTAAACCGTAAGTTATTAAAGTTCTAAAAATCTGGTGTGTCATAGAAGTTAGGGGGATTGGAGCACTAATAGGCAGGGCAGCATCACCAGCTAAACCTAAAATAAAAGCAAAGATCTTACTCATAATTTTATATGGTACAATGTACAATGACCCTCTACAACAGAGGTGTCAAACTCAATTTTGCAGAGGGCCATATATTAAATTTAGAATGTGTAGGCGGGCCAGATTCAAATAAAAAAAATGTACTGAATTATTATAACATTTTATTTATTTAATTATATAGTATATAATATTCTTCTTTCTGTGTGACACATTGCGTTCGCGGGCCTTATTGATACGTCCCGGGGGCCGGATGCGACCCGCGGGCCGTATCTTTGACATCCCTGCTCTACAACTTGTTTTTTTTTTATGTTTTTAACTGGTCAATGTAATTTATCACTATAATAATAATAATAATGAGCGGATGTAAAATATTGGCCGGAACAGAGTACACAGCCAGGCATGATTCAGCTGCCAAAGTGGTTCACCAAGCACTAGCCACAACATACAAACTCATAGAAAACACAGATCCATACTACAAATACACACCAACATCCATACTTGAAAATAAAGATTACAAGCTCTACTGGGACATCAGTATCCATACAGATAAAACAGTCTCCGCCAATAGACCCGATATTACTTTTCAGTGCAAAAAAGGAAAAGGCACCTATCTAATTGACATAGCTGTCCCCAACGACACAAACATCCAAACGAAATACACAGAAAAAATTTCCAAATACACAGACCTTGCAACGGAAATAAAAAGGCTATGGAAACAAGAAAAAGTGATCATTGTCCCCCTCATTATATCAGCCACAGGCCTTACAAAATAACATTCACACCACATTTAGTACAATTAGGACTCAACACAAACATACACAAAAAACATTCAGAAGTCAGTGATTTTGAAAACATGTAACTTTGTCAGGTCATTCCTTAATAATAATGGTAATAGCGTTTGTGCTGACTTGGTTTTGGCCCGTCAGCCAAACATGGAACCACATTGATCTAATGTGAGAAAGAAGAACTTTTTGTAATAATAATAATAATAATTTATTGATCATAAAAAATACATAGTATTAACAGACACGTCAAAAGATTTAAAAACTAAAAGTGTAGATCATAAAATACTGTACATCTAAATGTTAAGGATCGATACAAACAAATAGAAATTCCACACATATCACACAACTTAAAAGGTTTGGTCTATATCTATAATTAAATGTAGTGCTTAAAATTCTCTCTATTCCTAGTCAGTGTATAAAATTCACTGAAATTATAGATAGCGGCATTGATTATAATTTTTTTAAGCTACTTTTAAATCGACCGAGCTGTTACAATCTCATTTCTCGAGGCAAAGCATTAAATAATTTAATCTCTTCCATGTTTGTTCTGGCCAATCTAGTTACGGGCAAGAGCAGATTGTCTCGACTCCTGGTACCATGTGCATGAATATGCGATAATGTACAATACCTAGCAACATTCTTTCTGACATATATGAGTTTTTGGTAAATAATCAAACCATATATTTTTAGTGACTTAAAATAAGGTCGACTGGACTCATCCTGTTTTAAGTTTGCAATGCATCTTATAGCAGATTTTTGCACTCTAAAAACTTTTTCAAGGTGAGTGCTTGCCGCAGAACTCCATACTAGGATTCCATAACGCAATATTGAATCAAAAAGTGAGTGGTAAGTTGTAAGTGCAGCTGCTTCGTTTATTGCATTTTTAATTCGTCTTATAGCATATATTGCTTTGTTTAGTTTGTTACATATATTATTTACATGATCAGTATATAAAAGGTTGGTGTCTAGAGTAACCCCTAGGAATTTTATTTTGTTTTTTACATCAGTGCTAATAGTTTTTTGCTTCAAATCTTATGGACTCGGTCTTTGTGTCATTTAAAACTAGTTGATTTGAGAGGAACCATAGTTTAGCTTGATCCGTCATTGCCTCAAGCAACTGAGCCGGATCCTCACCTCCCTCGAAAGACACTCCAAATGTTGCATCATCCACATAAATAATGCTCTCGATATTTTGGATATTTTTTCCAAAAATTTCGAATGCCTGTGGAAGAAAATTCACTATTATAGACTTGTATATGACTCATGTGAAAAAAACACATGTCTTAAAGCAAAAGTAAGTATTAAAACCTGAATATTCAAAAAGAAAGCTACAGAGGAATCAAACACTATACGACACGAAAATATATCACCACCGCCCGGGAAAGAAGAAGGAAATCGAGTGATAGTAAAAAATGTGGAATCTGAAGAAATTCCCAATGTAACAACAGATGAAATAATGAAACCCCCACAACATATGAACAACAAAGAACCAGGGGACGATGAAATAACTAGAAATGATAAAGTATAGAGAGGCATCGATAATACAATCTCTTTAAGCTCTATTTATCAGGTGCCTAATAGAAAGTAAAATACCAACACCTTGTGTAAACGCCTTGATTGTGCTTATATTTAAAAAAGGAAACAAATTTAGATTGGAGAATTACAGACCCATCAGCCTGTTACCACTATTCAAAATCCTCACTAGAATCATAACATATAGATTAAAGAACAAATTAGAGAGTTAGCGACCACTTGAACAAGCGGGATTTAGACGGGGATACAGCACTTTGAACCATCTTCAAGTAATTAGATTTCTAGTGGAAAAAGCAAATGAATATAAGGTCACCTTGTGGATAGCAATGGTTGACCACGAAAAAGCATTTGATTCGGTAGAGATAAGGGCAGTTCTTAACGCCTTAAGTAACAACAGAGTCGATGAAACTCTTCTTGAATACATATATAAAAATTCCACATAACAATAATAATGCTTGAAGAAAAAACGGATAAAATTAAAAATAAAAGAGAAATTAGACAAGGCGACTCGATATCCTCAAAGCTGTTCACTTTGACTCTAGAAGATATGTCCATATCGTTAAAGTGGGAAAATAAAGGAATACGGTGAACGATTAAATCACTTAAGGTTCGCAGATGATGTTACTCTCATATTTAGGACAAATCAAAAAATAACTTAAAAGGCTGACTTGGATAGAAGAGTGTCGTCAGCTTGGTCTGCGTTCAGAAGATTACAATCTACATTTAAATTGGACATCCCAAATACAATAAAAGCCAGAGTATTCGATCAATATATAGGGTGTCCCAAAATTCACGCAAGAAGTAATTTTGATAGAAAACACAGGTTTTTAATTAAAAATTGTAATTTTTTTATTGATTCATGAAGTATACAGTATAGGGTTATGTATGGAATAACATATCGGGTAAATGGCCTCCACGGTTTTGCTGACACATACGCACTCTTTTGTCGAGATTTTCCATAACTGTTTTGCATAAATGTGGCTGAATTTCGTTGATACAGCACTTAATTTCCTCCTTCAAGTCGTGGGCTTGTTGGCATAAACCTTAGACTTTAAAAAAACCCCAAAGAAAAAAGTCCAACGGCGTTAAATCACATGATCTGGGCGGCCAGTTCTGATCACCAAAACGGGATATTACACGACCAGGAAATGACTCGTGCAGTAATTGAATTGTTTCTCGGACTGTATGACATGTGGCACCGTCTTGTTGAAACTACATGTCGTCCACATCCATATCTTACAATTTAAGCACAAAACAAAAAACTGGATTATCTTACCGCGATAACGATCACCACTAACTGTTATTGCCTGGCCAACCGCATTTTTTTCGAAGAAGAATGATCCGATGATGCCTCCAGCCTAAAATCTGCACCAAACAGTGACACGTTGTGGATGCATTTGTTTTGCAACAGTCACGTGTGGACTGTCTGAACCCCAAATGCGACAATTTTGTCGATTAACGAAGCCATCAAGATGGAAATGAGCCTCATCGCTGAAGATGATTTTCTTCGAAAAATCAGTAACCGCTTCTTGTTATTTCACAATCCATTCAACGAACTCTCTTCATTGTGTGTGGTCAGTAGGCATGAGTTCTTGAGTCAATTGAATTTTGTAAGCGTTGTAACATTCATTTTTTCCTAGATTTTAAGACCATGTAATGTTACTGATTTTTCACTTCAAATTGTACTTATTTTCATTTTTGTATCGAACGGTATATTAAACAGAGATTCCAAGACGTTCGGTATATACTGTGCAGTGCGGGTTTCTGACCGAATCTACCGCTACGCCGCGATTGGTGAAAAATTTGTATCCGGTTTTGGTTCCGGCGTCGCCATATTACAGGCAGACTTCGCACGGTTTATTTAAGGGTCTGGTGAACGAAAATCGTGGCTAATTTCCATCTAGCCGTCGCCGAGGCTAATTTCCATCCAGCCGCCGAGTAGGCGGAGTACCATCAAGCCGCAGCCAGGCTAATTTTCATCGGAGCCGCCAAGTAGGCTTCCTTCGATTGAGCTACAGCAAAGGCTCATAACAACCATCATGCGAGCTAAGTAAAGCACCAGTTTCTTAACGAAAAGCCGTAGTGGGCTCTCTAAGTGTTTGCTAGAAAAGTGTGAAATCGGTCGTATTCCATCAAAGCCGGAATAAGAACAGTAAGTTACCAAAACATCCTTCAATAGACCTATCCCGGAGTAGTGCTTTAACAGCAATTTAAACTGACTAAAAAGTGAAGTGAAAAGCACTATTTTTCGTCTTCGGGGGTAGTCATAGTTTAGAATTTAAATGTCATAACTACTAGTTAGGCTAGAATTTTTTTTGTAAAACTGCAAAGGTTAGAACTTTTTTTTTATTTTAAAAACATGAATAAATTTTCTTTTTGTTGATTAAAGCTAGTGTCTCACTGAATACCTATCGTACTTTTCAGGATAAGAACGGCTGTACCAAACTGTTTTTTTTTATTTATAGAAAATAATTCCAAAAAGACGTAAGACAATTATCTCTTACCCATATTTCTCTACCAAGGAAAACTGAGCTAGTGTTTCTTTAATTTCTTTAGTTCTTTTAAAATCAGGATTCACTCGATTCATTATCAGAAATTAAAGCGGGGCTGCAAGGAAATTGTGCTCAAGCTTGGGGCATCCAATATTCAAACGGTACAAAATTGCGCTCAAGCGTGGGACAAACAACTTCTCACAGGGTACAAAAAAAAGATGCCTCAAACTGAGGACAGTTATCGCAGGGTACAAAATGGCACCACAACGTGCGGGCAAGTTCCAATGTTACAGCGTGAAGATGCAAATCTTTCGTGAGAATACGCTGTAGAGAGCTTCTCGAAATCTCCAATTCTTGACCACAGTGCCGAATTGATGTTCCTGGAGTCTCAGCAACACTCCCAAGAACTGCTTCAACGTTTTGTGACGAACGACTTGTTGAAGGACGGCCAGAGCGTATAAGATCACTAACTGATCCAATCGAACTGTAGCTGCCAAACTTTCATTATTTTTAAAATATTGCTCAGCAATGAAAACACGTTGTTCTTTCGTGTAGCGCTCCATTGTTAATAACCCTGAACTGTCAGTTATAACGCTGTGTTTTTTTGTTTTGTTGGCAACACTTTATCAGACAAATGGTGCCAAATTTAAATCTTGCGTGAATTTTGGGACACCCGGTATTAACATGTGGCACTGAAAAAATAAAAATTCCAGGTAACCCAAAGAGCAATGGAGGGGAGAATGCTAAATATTAGACTCCAAGATTGTATTTCTAACATCGAGGTAAGAAGATCAGAAGTGATAGATGTAAAACAACGAATATGTATATTAAGGTGGAATTAGGTGGGGCATATTGCAAGGCTGAATGATAACAGATGGACACGTCGTATAGTTGAATGGAGGCCTAGAGAACACAAAAGATGCAGAGGTAGACCACAGACAAAATGGACGGACGACATAAAAAGATTGGATACAAAAAGCAAACAACAAAGCTCTTTGGGGACAACTTGGGGAGGCTTACATCCGAGTATGGATGGAATAAGCTAATGATGATGATGATTCAAAAAACATAATAAATGTTATTCTAAAGATTCTGGTTTAGCTAAAACAAAAAATATGACAATAAAACTACTTAATTACTTTGTTAACTGTCACTAAATATATTTATAAAGATTTTACAATTGCGTTATCGCGATTTCGTAGTACAGCTACATTGTCAAACGCTTAACTAAGACTGAAACAGATTTTTGGTATTTCATGTTTTTATGATGAACAGATGTGGGTCTATTATATGTTAAAAAAGTTTGAACAAAAGAGAATTTGCTACGTCTAATTGACTATTCAGTAAATTTATATTATGGTCCTTTGAATGTCTGTAAATTTCTATGGATTCTAAGAAGTTGAGTTTTGACCCTTTAGGTGCCATATGGAGTATTTGTAAACAATTGATGTTGGGAAAAGTATGGTCTGTTTCTAAGAAATGTTTAGCAAAGTGTGATTTTTCATTTTTTAACCTATAAGAGGCATTGTGTTCTGCGAATCTTGTTTTGAAATTCCGTCCCGTTTGGCCTACCTAACAGCTATTGCACTCTTAACAATTAAGTTTATAAACTCCTAATTTATTGTATTTATTAGTTTTATCTTTGGCGTTAAAAAATATATTGGATAATTTTTGAGCGGATTTTAAAGCTATTCTTGTTTTTTCGGTCGTGAGAACTTGGGATATTTTTTCCGAGATGGGACCAAAATATGTCAGAGGTATGAATGTTTTCTTTTCTCGGTATTCTTTTACGGGGTAGATTAAGCTGAAAGTGATTTGTTTTCGTTTACGGCTTATTAAGGTATTAATTCTTTTAGTTTGGAAGCCGTTATTGAGTGCTATATTTTTGATTGTGTCCAGTTCTTTTTTTAAATTATTTTTACTAAGAGGGATATTGAAGGCTCTATGGATCATAGATCTATAGGCTGCCAGTTTATGGGAGATAGGGTGTATTGAGTCAGCTGGGATGGTGACATCGGAAAAGGTTGGTTTGCGGAAGATATCGAATTCTAGTCTATTTCTTTTTCTCAAAATTGTAACATCTAAGAAATTTATTTTATTATCTGTTTCCTTGTCAAGTGTGAATTTTATGTTGGGGTGTAAATTATTTAGGTGATTTAAAGTGGAATTTAGTTCAATATCATTTCCAAGGAAACATACTATCAATCAACTCTTTAAAAAATATGAGCCCAGAGTATGATCGTTGATAACTTTTTAAAGCAAGAACTTATCTTACCTAAGTCTTTTGCAATTAATTCTACTGAGAACCCTCCTTCATAATTATTAGCAGATGGTACATTCTCCATCACTCCCGGTACAGGGTTGTATGTATCAGAGGACCATGATCTTCCTGTTGAAATATTAACTACATCGGTAAGTAGTTTGGGATCTAGACCTAGTTTTACACCCAAGTTCATTGCTTCGCATGTACCAATCATTGTAATACCTAAAAAGTCAGAAACAACGTAGTACAAGATCGAGGCTGATACTGTATCTTAGGAATTGTAGAAGCTGAAGTAAAATATGTAGGAATAGTCAGATACACATCACAATAGCAAATTAATAAGTAAATCTAGTTTTCAGCATTACTTAATAAACTTTTTGAGAACGTTGTTTACATACAACCTCTATAAAAAACAGAAGCATGTCCGGAACATATCCGACCTTGTGCTGTAGCAGGAGAAAGAGTTAACTCTGTTCAATTAACTCTATTCAATGGTAACGATGCCCCCTTCAAAGTACTCCCCTTTAAAAGACATAAAATTCTTCCAGTGATTGTTCCATTTTCGGACACACTCCGGATATTCAACTCACGGAATATGCGAAACAGCTGCCTCGTGGCATTCCTTTTTATTGTGTCTTTTAGAGGTTTTTCATAATGGGAACCATACAGAAATCGCAGCGGGGCAGGTCAGGATGATACGGAGGTTGACGTAGTTGAACAGTCCCGTGTTTCATTAGAAACTGGAAATAAATTGTGATGAACGGGCAGGTGTGTTGTTATGAAACATCCAATCACAAGTTCTCCACAAATCAGGCCGTTTCCTCCGCACTAGGTCACATAATCGCTTCAGATATTCTTAAAATGCTCTTTGTTCATCTTCTGACATTTTGGAGCAAATTCATGATGAATAACACCCTCCTGGTCTCAAAAAAAAAAAAAAAAAACCGATGCCGAGTGCCTTGATGTTGCTCCAACTTGGGTCATTGCTCTCCGAACGTTTCCCACTTTGAAGATTGGGCTCTGTCGTCTCCGGGTTATAACCATAAATCCATAAATCATTCTCAATAACCTTTTTGAGTATTGCCTGGTTTCCGACTATTCCGGCTTTTCCGTCTTCAGCCGCGGAAAAATTTTTGTAGCACTGCGGCTCATACGAATTGTCATTGTGTCGAGTGATTTTCCAATGTTCTACCTGCGACTGCACTTTCAGGAATCTTGACACAGAGCTCACGACATGGACCCATTCCTATACAATTTAGAAGATTGCTCCATTAATTCCCTCGTTCTTAATTCTAAAGTTGTCTGAAATCAAATAACCAAAACAAGCAAAATATAATTGGACATACAATCTATGGTAAACTTACCTAATATTAAATTATTACACAGCTTTGTAATCTGACCAGCACCCGGTTTACCACAGTGTAGAACCTTCTTTCCCATATGTAAAAGAATGGGTTCTACTTCATCACAATCTTTTTTGTTACCTCCCACCATAAAACAAAGTGTTCCCGCTTGGGCTCCTACGACACCACCCGATACGGGAGCGTCTAGAAATCTTATATTTTCCTCTTGAGCAGCCTGAAATAGTTCTTGGGCAGCCTGTATAAAAATGGATTATTTAAGTAACAAAAAGTACTAAACTGTCTTAATATTAGTAGAATAAGATAAATATCTCCCCTGTTTCCTCTGTACTCTTAATTACAAGATTAATTAAATCTTTTCTGGAATGTGTGTTGGATAATATAAAATGGAAGGCAGTTCGTAAAAATTTTAGAAAATTATATTTTTTCTAGTCCAAACAACTAAACCAAAAGATTTCCAAAAAAAAAGTAAGATAGGACTTATACGGTCTCCTAAATTAACCCCAGTTTACAATGACCTTTTTCAACAGCAGTTACGATTTCAACAGGAGTAGCGTCATCCATAACAAAAGTTTACTTTTTGATTATAGTTATATTTAACTCAAATAAAGCGACAATATTTTAGCTTTTTACCTGTGGTCCTATCGTAGAACTATCCACTAGCAAGGAATTTTTAGCAAGTTTTTTTAAAAATCCTTTTTCTCCTATTACTGTATCTTTAACAACTTGGCCAGTCGGCAGCATTGTAATGATAACATCTGAACCGTCTATTGCTTCTTCGATAGATTTACAAGGGATGGCTCCTGTAAACAGAGTATGTTTTTGTTATAGTCATTAAAATTTTACAAAATTCAGATAAACATTTTAACTGATAGAAGAAAAAAAATTTTTTTAATTCCTATACAAGGGTGGATCAATACGAATCCGTGTTTGAAGACAGATGGCGTTGCTAAGGCAAGTTGCTGTTACCATCGTGTGCTGTCATCTGATAGATGATACCAAAAAAAATTTGAAACTGATTCATAGAACAATTTGTATTTGGCAGCCACTGCAGTAAGTAGTGTAATGTGTTTGTCGTTAAAATGGCAAAAGTACAGGTTGAGGCAACGATAGAGTAAAGTTCATTATCTCATTTGTTTCGGGAATGACGAAAAAATGTTAAATACAATAGTTTTAGGGAATGTTAAGGTGCACAGTTTAAAATTATTTTTGAATATACAGGGTACTTCAAAAAAGTGTGGCCGATATAACATGTTTTTTTTAAATGGAACATCCTATTTTCTAATTTATTTTTAAATTCTGCGTAAAATTTTATAACTATTTTGCTAATAATATTATACACCTAAACCTAGTAGTTTTTCTAATATTTCAATTTTCTTTAAAAAAAATACTAGTTTTCAGTTTTGTAAACAATTGCCAGTAGCGCCATTGTTTCTAAAGGTGGAATACTTATAATTGGTACGAGCGTTCTGTAGGGATGAAAACAAAGATACATGTGAACAAATTTGAGTTAGATGCTACGGAGTGTTCAAAATAAATTTATATATTTCGACTAATATAAATTGAAAAATCTCAAATTTTTTTAATGGCACACCCTGTATATTATTGTTTCTTCTGATAGATTTTATAAAACCCTTCAACTTTTATTAAGTGTGTCATATACCTATTTCTAATAGTTTTCGATTTATTTTGAATTTTTCAATTTTTATCCTTGTTTTTAATAACTTACGCTATTGTGAAAACATAAACAAATAGTTAATAATTTAACTTATCTAATGATTAATTATTATGACGTAATAAATGTTCAAAAATATGCCCGTCTACTTGAATATACATGATTAGTCGTTTTACTATATTTTCCTTCACTTTCCTTAGCATAAAGGGCGTTATTGTCCTGCACGCATCCCGTATCTCATTTTCCATATCTACTGGTGTTGTAGGGGGATTCACATAAGCACGATCTTTAATGTAGCCCCACAAAAAGAAGTCTAAAGGTGTTAAGTCACATGATCGAGGGGGCCACTGAATGAATCCATCCCTACCGATCCATTTTGGTGGGTAACGATCGTTTAAAAATTCCCGAACTTCCCGATGGCAATGAGCAGGAGCTTCGTCTTGTTGAATCCACATTTATTCCCTTTTAAAGTTATCAACTTATTCAAGAAACTGGAGTAATTCATTTTGCAAAAAAATTAGATTTCAAGGCCCGTTAAGCGGTTCGCGGAAAAAATATGGATCAATAATTCGAAAATTTAATATTCCACACCATACATTAAGCGACCAATGGTTTTGGTTTTGAACTTCCCGGAACCAAAATGGATTAACTGTTGAATAATAATGCATGTAATGGCTGTTAACTGCTCCATTACTGCGAAAAGTAGCTTCATCAGAAAACATTATTTTGGATAAAAAATTTGGATCGGCCTCTATTGCTCCATTCGTGCACATGGTGGTACAAAAATTTACTCGTCGTTCAAAATCATGCTCTTGAAGTTCTTGGTGTAGTTCCATATGAAAGGGAGGATACACTTGTATTTTCTCGTAGTGCGATTAGCCGTAGATTGCGATGTGTCAGATAAGTCAGCTAGTTGACGGCTGTTGACCTGGGGATTATCTTCAACATGAAGTAAAATCTCCATTTCTTTTTCCTCATTGGAAGCAATCTGGTTTCCTACTTTCCGTTTCGTATACTCAACGCTACCACCACCATCAAACAGTTCCATTAAGCACTGAAAAGATTTTCTAGATGGTATACATCTATTAGGGTACTTCTCTCCGTAAAGCCTTACTACCAAAAGACAATTTATTCCCGCCTTGCCCCGTATATAAACCATATTAATTAATTCATTTTTAGGAAAATCCATAACTATTACCTTTATACGTCATTTACTACAACAAATTAAACTATTTTTACTTGCTTAATAGATATGTCAAAATTTGACAATGCCTACATTTTTGTTTTGTCTTGGCAACTATGATATTATAGCGTAAGTGTAAAAACAAGGGTAAAAATTGAAAAATTCAAAATAGATCGAAAACTATTAGAAATAGGTATATGACATACTTAATAAAAGTTGGAGGGTTTTGTAAAATCTATCAGAAAAATAATAATATACAGGGTGTGCCATTTAAAAAATTTGAGATTTTTCAATTTAATATAGTCGAAATGCATAAATTTATTTTGAACACCCTGTAGCAGCTAACTCAAATTTCTTTACATATATCTCTTTTTCATCTCTATAGAATGTTCGTACCAATTATGTGTATTCCACCTTCAGAAACAATGGCGCTACTGGCAATTTTTTACAAAACTGAAAATTAGTACTTTTTTAAAAAAATCGAAATATTAGAAAAAACTACTAGGTTTAGGTATATAACATTATCCATAAAAAAGTTATAAAATTTTACGCAGAATTTAAAAATAAATTATAAAATAGGATATTCCATTTAAAAAAACATATGTTATATCGGCCACACTTTTTTGAAGTACCCTGTATACTCAAAAATAATTTTAAACTGTGCACCGTAACATTCCCTAAAACTATTGTATTTAACATCTTTTCGTCATTCCTGAAACAAATGAGATAATGAACTTTACTCTATCGTTGACTCACCCTGTACAGTATCGTTTTGTGACTCGCTTTTTGCTTTTGAATGGGAAAACCTGTAAGGAGATAAAAGCGAAATTGGATGCTGTTTATGGGAACCCTTCACCAGTAATGACAACAATCAGGTATTGGTTCGACGAATTTAAACGTGGTCGAACATTTGTTTTTGATGTGGTTCGCCCGGGACACCCATCAGATGTGGTTACCGAGGAAATCATTGAAAAAGACCACGACATGATTCTCGCTGATCGTCGAACGAAAGCGCGTGATTTAGCAGGGGCCATGAGTGTGTCAACGTCACCTGTAATAAGGTAATTAATACTGTACATGATAAGTTGGCTACGAAAAAGTTGTCGACCCGATGGGTGCCGCGATTGCTCACCGTGGACGGCAAGCGGGTGCGACTTTCAACTTCAAAGCTGTGTTTGGAGCAATTTAAGCGAAATCCGAAGGACTTTTTGCGTCGAGTAATCACCGTCGATGAGACCTGGATTCATCATTATACATCCGAAACCAAGCAACAATCAAAGCAATGGATTTCTTTCAATACATCTGCTCCAAAGAAGGCGAAGACGGTCCCCTCGGCCGAAAAAGTTATGGCGACGATTTTTTAGGATGCAAAGGGCATGATACTCATCGACTTCTTAAAAAAAGGTAGAACGATCACTGGACTATACTATAGTGAGTTATTGGACCACTTCGACAAGAAATTGAAGGAAACACCGTCTTCTTAAGGGAAGAAGAAAGTGCTGTTTCATCACGACAATGCTCCAACACATTCATCCGAAATTGTAGCCGCTAAACTGTATGAATTGTGTTATGAATTGCTGCCTCACCCCCCACTTTTGCCCGACCTGGTTCCCTGCGATTTCTTCTTGTTCCACATGAAGAAATGACTCGCAGGAAAAAAAATTCATCTCAAATAAGGAGGTCATCGTCCAAACAGAAGCGTATTTTGGGGAGTTGGACAATTCCTATTTTTTGAAGGACGTTGGGGAAAGCGTATACACCTAAAAAGGAACTTGTTTAAAAATAAAAAAATCGTTTTTGACAAACATGACATCTTCAATCCACGGAGACTTATCGAACCACCCTCGTAATCTTGTCAAATTATTTCTAAAGTTTTAAACGAACATGCGTATGCATCTGGATAAATGCGATGGCTAATCCTACTACAATCTCTTGTGTTTGGCTGAATAACATATAAGTCGTAATTTCTTTGCATAGGCACAGCACACGCGCTTTAGAAATCGCACTTGATCGGCGCTTGCGTGACAGTAGCGATTCACGCTGGTCTTGAATCGCTACAGTACTTTGTGGTAAACGTAGTCCTGGACGATTCATTCAGAGAAAAGATGTCTAGAAAAAGGTGGTACGAACAGTGAAGTTGGAAGAAATACATCAATTGCCACTTGCAAAAAACAATCTATGAGAAAACTTTTCAGACATACCATAAAAGTGCAGCTCATCCACAAATCTGCCATGATAAACACGACGAATGCCTCGAATTTAGTGAAATTTTGACTAGCAGCCTTAGCAACCAAGCAAAACGATCTTGAATTATAGGGCAGAAAAAAAGTTTTTTTGAATCCTTGATTATACGACTCTTTTATTTCGTTGATTATGCGTTTACTGTTTCAAGTTCTAACTAAGATGTTATAGTTAAAATTAACTAAGCCTCTAAGCATCTGCGACAAACCAGAACAGTCAAAATGATATCAGAAAGCTCTTCAGCACAGTCAGATGGATAATCTGAGTCAAAACCAACGCTTAGTCAAGGAAAAGTTAAAAAATAGTCATTGTGTTCTTCTGACCTAAAAAAGGATTTACGGTGATAAAATAAATTTACATATAGATGATTTTAAAAAAATGTGGGAGAGCAGTGAACTCTCCATCACGATCAGGAATCCATGTTGGTTTATCAATAAGGTGAGTAGGGCCGAAACTATTTGAAAGAGGGAGTGTTTCACAGCCCTAGACATCGGTAGCGGTATTTGAATATTTCGCTCAAGATATTGTCAACAATATGCTCGCCTAGGATGATTATTTTGGCTCTTGAGCGATTAATCTGTAAAAACCGATGGTTTTTGCAAGAGAAGCTAACAGTTCTACAAGGTTACCGTTACTTGGTGGAGAATAAAAGCAGAAGATGAACCTTGTTCTTGGTCGAGTTGTAATTTTTAAGCACATAACTTCAGTCTCTAGGCTCCACCCATCAGCAGGAGAGATCGCTGCTAACAAAGATAGATTCCATCAGTAATAATAATAATAATAATATATCGGTTTAAAACGTCTTTCGTCGTTGTCCGATGCCTAACTTCCATTCTTTTCGATCCATCCATTGATCTTCTCTCAGGTCTCGAGCACTCATAGCTTTATTAATGCTCTCCTTCCATGTTTTTTTTTAGGTCGTCCTCGTTTTTTGTGATTCGGTGGTACCCATTGCATGGCGATTTTGGGTAATCTGCTTTCTTCCATCCGTTGTACATGCCCGTACCATATCAGCTGTTTCTGTTCGATGTCTGTTATAATGGATCCATCTATCCCCATTCGCTGTCTTACTTCGTCATTTCGAATTCTATCTCTTCGTGATATACCTAATGTTCTTCTAAATACGTCCATTTCAGTTGCCTCAAGTTTTCTGCGATTCTGGTCTGATATTCTCCACGTCTCTGAGCCGTAGGTTAGACTACTTTTAATGAGAGTTTCATATATGTTATATTTGCGTCTCTTTCCGATGTTATCGCTCCATAGTATACCGTTTAGGCATCCTATTGCTCTTCTAGCTTGTGTTATTCGTTTGTTAATCTCGCTATCATCTTTGCATGACGTGTCGAATTCTACACCCAGATACGTGTATGAGAGGCAGCTGGTTATTTTTTTCTTGATTGTCTAGCTGGATATTCGATGGTTCCGTTCCTATAGGGAGGTATTTAGTTATCTGCGTGTTAAGCTCTAGTCCCCAGTTCTTATATTCAGTATGCAATTTTCGAGCCATATACTCTAAATCGTCCCTATCATTTGCTATGATGACTTGATCGTCAGCAAACTAAAGAGTGTATAGGCATGTTCTGCCAATGTCAATACCCATCCCATTACATTTCCTCTTCCATTGGTATAAGGCCCTCGCTACATATATTTTAAATAATGTAGGTGATATACAGCATCCCTGATGCAAACCTTTATCCACTAGGAATTTCTTTGACACTCTGTTGCCAACCTTTATTTGTGATGAGGCTCCTGTATATAAATTCTTAAGAGCTCTTATAATTGTCTGGTTAACATTGGTTTCCTGTAAGACTTTCCACAATTTTTTCACCGGGACTGTATCGTAGGCTTTCTGAAGATCTATGAACATAAGGTGGGTTTCTTGGTTGGTAGCTGACCTTTTTTCTATTATTTGTTTTAGGGTGAAGACATTATCGGTACAGGTTCTTCCAGCTCGAAATCCAGATTGCTCTTCTTCTTCTTTAGCTCTATATTCCTCTTGAATGAGATCCCGAATAATTCTTCCATAAAGACGGCTCAAAGTACTGGTCACTGATATTCCTCTATAGTTAGAACAGTCAAGCTTGTTTCCCTTTTTATGAATGAATGATATGTAAGCCTCTTTCCATTCCTCAGGCACACTCGCGCCATTTATATACTGATTTATACACCAGGTAAGCGGATCAAACAGCTTTCCTGACCCACATTTAACCAGTTCAGCGGGAATTCCTCCTGGTCCTGCAGCTCGACCATTCTTCAATTTACTAACTGCTTTTTTAACTGTATCAACGTCAACCACGATTGTTTTCTCCCTCTATGAGTATATCCGTTGGTGTGTTCAACAGGTATTCGTCTCTGTTTTCTGATAATAGTATCTTGTAGTGGTCCATCCATTTCTTTATTGATATAGTTTGAATGTTTGCTTTATTTTTAGAGTTCGATGTTAGGTTTTTTATGAACTTCCATGATTCTGAACACTTTTTTCCTCCTAAATATGTGTTGATTTCAATACACTTTTTGTCCTATATCTCCTTCTTTGCTACGTTTATTATTCTCCTTATTGTCCTTTTCAAGTCTAAATATTGCTCTTTGTCTTCTTGTTGTTGGGTGTTTAACCATTTAAGATATAGTTGTTTCTTCCAACTTATTAATTCTTCAATCTCGTTATTCCACCAGAGTTTGTAACTATGCTTTTTAGTTTTTAATCCAACTGCCTCTTCTGCAGCGGTTCTAATACTGTTTAGTATATTTTCATATATAATTTCTAGTGGCTGTCGGTTTCTTGTTCCGAAGAGTTTTTCGTCCAGTCTACGTTGGTATAACTTTTGTGTACTTTCATTAATTAAGCTATCTATTTTATATTGTTTTGTTGATATTTCTTCTGTCTGGTCAGTTTCTTCTCTCTTATCTGCACGTTGTTTGGATCTAAATGGGACTATAAACTTTGCCTTGACCATGTAATGGTCTGATCCACATGTCACACCTCTATAGGATCTTACATCATTAATTTTTAAATTTGTCTTCTGTTTAACCATTACATAGTCAATTACAGATTTAAGGCTTCTTGTGTGTTGAACCCAGGTGTATGTATGAATTTTTTTATGTTTGTAGAATCCATTGGTTATTTTTAGCTGATGTTGTTGGCACAATGCAATTAATCACTGGCCGTTGTCGTTTGTAGTAATTTCTCCATGGGGCCCTACTACGTCGTCATCAGTTCTTTGACCAACTCTACTATTCAGGTCTCCAAGTATTATTACTTCTCTTGATGTTCCAATTTTTAGAATTTCATCGCTGACCTGTTCAAAAAATTCGTCCTTTTGCGTTATTGGTTCATCATCAGATATTGCATATAACCCAAGAATTGTTATTGGCTGTTGGTTTACAGTCAAATTGATCCGAATAATATTTTCACTCACTGCATCGAAATCAGATATTTTATTTTTATATTTTTTATGTAGCATGATCGAGACGCCTCTTTTCGCTCTTTCATGTTTTGGCACTCCAGTGAATAGATGTACATAATTGTTGATGACTTCTGTACCAGTTCCCTTCTTCTTTGTCTCTGTTAGTACCACCAATTCCATGTTCATGTTGAGTAATTCCATCAGTAATAGCAACTAATAACATTTAATCAACCAACCTGCTTGAAAATAAAACTGACCTAACAAATACAATGATGCAACGTAACGAAATGTGATATTAAACGATTAATATTAATAAATAAAAATAATTAACCGATTAACAAATGCGGCCTATTTTATTTCTTGATCCTAAAGCAAGAGACAAATACTAATTATATCGCCACAATTAGATACGTTGAAGATGATATTTCTTTTTTTTTTTAATGCAATGATGTAATTTAAAAAAAAAAAGTATTATTTATTGCAGCAAATTTTGATAACTGATAATTTGTTAAAGGTCAATGCCAAATTTATTTGTCATTTAATTGAATTAATTAGCAAAACACCGCAGATACTTAATTATTTTTCTCTACATTGTATTTCAAAAGTTTCATATTGTCTCATATAAATTATTTTTTCATAGGGGAATTTTTTACCTTGTATACTGTTGACTGCAGCTGGTAAAACGTCATATATTTTGGGTTTCTGGCCGTGTTTCAATAAATTGTTGACCATTCGGGCACCCATTTGCCCCAATCCAATGAATGCAATATTGCTGTTTTGCCTGCCTGAAAAAAGAAAGAATCGATTTTAGCTTGTTTATACCTCGAAAACAGGTTAATTTAGGAAAATGAAGGATACATATAGAGATAATATGATATTAAAAAAATTGTTATTGAATCACACACGGGAGATTAGTTAAATATATGTGTATATATATATATATATATATATATATATATATATATATATATATATATATATATATATATATATATATATATATGTATATATATATATATATATATATATATATATATATATATATATATATATATATATATATGTATAAATGTGTATATATGTGTATATATGTGTATATATGTATGTATATATGTGTATATATGTATGTGTATATGTGTATGTGTATATGTGTATATATGTGTATATATGTATATATATGTATATATATATATATATATATATATATATATATATATATATATATATATATATATATATATATATATAAGCTCTCGGAGATCCGCCTATGGAGACCGTAGAGGGTTACATTTATTTAAAACACAGGATAACTCTAGGAAAAAAGAATCTTGAGAGACGTACGTAATCTCGCTGGAATGGACAGCTTTCAGAAAATTGAGCCAAACGTTCAAAAGTAACATCCCAGTATCTCTTAAAAGGAAGGTATTCAACCAATGTAGTCTTCCAATTTTGACCTGCGGCGTGGAAACAAAAGCGCTTACTGATAAAACTCCGGCCATCGAGAGACGTATGCACTTCGTAACCGAGTTAGAAACAGAACGAAGGTCCCTGATGTAGTTGAGACCATAGCAGGGTTAAAATCTGGGTGGAACATGTGGCAAGAACTACTGGTAACAGGTGAATAATCTTGGAATAGCACCCTAGAACTGCCCGTCTGGCCGTCCACCAAAAAACTGAAGATGACATAACCAAGATAACTGGTAAGAACTGGCAGTCGAAAGTACAGCACAGACGCTAGCGGACACACAGCAGTGGGTATAGTGGGCGTGTAACGAAAATGATGATGATAATGTTGATATAATCACAAAGCTTAAAACGAATTTGTTGTTGAATTTTGAACAATATTTTGACGATTTACTTCCAATGAATGTATTTTTTTGCAGAAGAAAGGAGGAAACACTGAAGAAACCCAACATTTAATATTTTGTTGTTGCTAAGCTAAAAAAAGTTAAAAAAGGTTTCATATAAATCATTTATTTTTTCAAGGTTTTTGAATATCAAATTTGTTTACTACAATAACAACTGATAAAAATTAATGATTTAATCCTCGTAATGACGCTTATCATTTTTTTAATCTATAAGAGAAATAGTTCAACTATTTCAAAAATTTGAATTAATATGGCCATATGTTCATAAAAGGCCTGCCGGACTGCAAATGTCAATATTATCAAACTAACACGTAGGCTGAAAAGCTTTTGGTCTAGCTACTTAGAACACATTTTTTTTTTTTGCAAAATTCAACTTCATTCATCAGTATAGTCTCCTTCAAGAGTGATACAATCAGTCAAATGCTTTTCTAACATTTCTATACATTTCCTGTAGAAGAATGTGTCTTTGCAGTCAAAATAGGTCTTAGTTTCGGCGATAACTTCTTCACTGGAGCCAAATCTCTTTCCCGTGAGCATTTTATTGAGGTCTGTGAATAGATAATAGTCACTGGGGGCCAAATCTGGAGAATACGGTGGATGAGAAGGCAATTCGAACTTCAAGTCGTGCCGTTTTGCCATCGTAACCATTGACTTGTGACACGGTGCATTGTCGTGATGAAAGAGCACTTTTTTCTTGTTTATTTGGGGCTGTTTCTTTGCCATATCTGCCTTCAAACGCACCAATAACTTTATATAAGATTCGCTATTGATGGTTTACCCTTCTCAGCATAGTCGATGAAAATTATTCCGTGCGCATCTCAAAATACAGAAGCCAAAACCTTCCCAGCCGACTGTTGTGTCTTTGGTCACTTCGGGCGGCTTTCACCGGCTTCTGTCCACTCGGCTGACCGCCGATTTGATTCCGGTAGTGGTGGGTCCATATTTCATCCATTATCACATATCGCATGAAAAAATCCTTTTTTACTGGGCTTACACAAGTCCAAACAGCGGCAGCGCTCAGAATCATCAACACGTTGTCGTTTTTAGTCCACTTTGAGCAACCGCGGGACCCATTTTGAATAGAGCTTAGTCATGCCCAAATGTTGATGCAAAATATGACTAAGTTTGATATCTTTAGGGCGTCAGCTATCGCACGCAATTTCACTTTATGGTCATCAAAACAATTTTGTGGATTTTTTTATGTTTCCCGATGTAACCACCTCATTTCGGCGTCCAGAACTCTCAGCATCATTTGTATCTATACGACCGCTTTTAAATTCAGCATATCAGTAAATGATGGATGATTTTCCGGGGGCAGAGTCCCCGTAACACTTATCAAGCCATTGCTTTACTTAAACAGTATTTTTTCCCATCAAAAGAGTAGCGTTACTAAAACACTTTAACCTGTAAACTAGTCCTCGAAATGTCATGAAATTTTGACACGTATCGTTTAAGGGTTGGTACTTCCTAAAAATCATATGATTTTTTAAAAGGGTGACATCTGTAAGTCAGACCAAAAACTTTTCACCCTACGTTTTAATTATGGGTGATTGACAGTGCCGTGGTACTTAAGTTTGATTTCTTCACATGATAAGCCTTAAATTTTAATATATACTATAAATAATTATTTTTCCTTCCCTTACTAAAAAGAATAACGAAAAGCCTAGTTTCTCATTTCGGTCGATCTATCTGCCTCTTGGCACGAAATTAGATGTCAGTTTAAAATTGGGCCTGCACTTGAAGTAAAAAGGAATCTGAAGTTTTTGAGAGATATCGCTTCAAGGGAAGGAGGTGAAAAAAGTGAAGTTTGTTAAATATTGTTCAGTTTCATTGGTATTATCAAATTTGTTTCTGATTTATGGTTGTGATAATTGACAAATTTTAAGCTTAAATATTTATAGTTAAATCTATATGGAGTTAAAGGAGTGGGGGAGGTTAAAGTCGAGAAATCTCACAATTATGGTATTTTTTTCCATATTTCCAACTGTTGCAGAAATAGTATGACAGGTTTCAGTTGTAAATATTTTTGAAGCTCATACATAAAGTATGAGTTGTAATGCTTAGATTAGATTTAGAACAGTCAAAATCAGCATTTATTCTAGACCTGCGTTTTTACGACGGAAGTACATAGTGCGTACATAATTTTTTCTATGGTTTTTTTCTGCAGCACTAAAATTTCAAAATTTCGCAAGTAATTTTAGCGAAAATAGTACAATTTTAAATCAGACATACCCGTAGGCAGTTAGAATAAATCAACGCAACGGTTAAAATACGATATATTGAGAGAATTATGATTGATGAGAATATTCTTTATACAGTGAAGTCTGCTTATAACGAATTTCCGGTTAAAATGAACTATTTTATAATGCACGAAAAAACTTACATAAGACCAATACAAATTTTTATCGATCATAACGAAACCGGTTATAACGAACTTCCGGATAAAGCGAACGAAATTTGGATATTTTGTGTCCGTTTATAATGAACTTGCCACTTCCTGTGACCGATGTCGCGCAATTTGATCTAGAGCATTCACCGAAACTCGCTATTCTACTTGTTTCCGTCGCGTCGCTAGTTCGAGCAGTATTATTTCTAATTCACTTGTTGTGTGTTATGCGGTTCTAATACATATTTGATCAAAGTAGCAAAGTGAATGTTGAAGTTTTTATTTTAAAATGAGTATACAAAAACGTAAAATGTTTACTTTAAAAGACAAACACGATATTATAAGGAAAATAGAAAATGGAGTTAAACAAAGTGATGTTCGCAAACAGTTGAATTTAACTAAATCTACGATTTCTATCATATGGAAGAAGAGGCAAGAAATCTTATCAGCCTATGATAAAAGAAACTTTAGTTGTAAAAAAGTAAGAAAACCTACACATGACCAAGTCGATAAAGGACTCCTTAAATTGTTTAGTCAAAAATGACATGAACATGTTCCTATTACCGGCTATACTGTACAAGAGAAAGCTAGTGAATTGGGAAGGAAAATAGAGAAAATAGAGAACACCGAGTTTAACTGTTCTAGAAGTTAGATTGGAACGATTTAAAAAGCGATATAATATTAGTGGGGGTAAGATAGTAGGAGAAACTGCAGGGGTGGATATGACTGTTGTTGTTGGCCAATGTATGGCCGGATATTCGAGGAAATTATAAATATGTGGACATTTTTAATGCGAATGAAACGGGTTTGTTTTACAAGATAACGCCTAATAAGACATTAAAGTTTGTCGGAGAGAATTGTGCTGGTGGAAAATTATCAAACGCAAGGATTAATGTGTTGGTAACTGCAAATATGTCCGGAACAGAGAAAAAAATTGTTGGTGATAGGAAACTCCTCCAATCCCAGGTGTTTTAAAAAACAAACATTTGCCAGTAAAGTACAAGTCAAACAGTAAAGCCTGGATGACATCAGAAATTTTTAAAAACGAACTGATCGAATGGGACAAAGAATTAAAATTCACAAACAGAAAAATATTACTTTTGATTGACAACTGTCCAGCGCACCCTGAAATTGATCTACAGCAAATTAAATTGGTTTTTACGCCTCCAAACACAAGTGTAAAGCTCCAGCCTATGGATCAAGGTGTGATACATTCTTTAAAATGTCATTATAGAAAGAAAATGTTAGAGACGATCGATAAAGGTAACATTTTTTTCCGTAACTCTCTTGAACGGTATAAACTTTATCCATATGGCTTGGCAAAGAGTCATTGCAAACTGTTTTAAACATGGCGGATTTTTAAGGAAGGAATGTAGATATGACTCGGATGATGAGTTACCGTTGATTCAGTGTATTGAAAAACATCGAGAAGATTCTACTGATTGCCTAGAATTTGTTTACGATGCTGACATTCAGCAAAGTACAATGGAAATCGATTGATTGATTGATTGATTTTATAGGTGTCTGGCGCATCGACTGCAGTGGTCATTTTGCGCCACATATAGAAATGTATTAAATCATGTTATACATGTTAATTTCCTTGAGGAATGAGATGATTTTGTTGATATTGACATTGATTTGATTTGGTGAAAGTAATAGGCATAGTTGGTGAGGAATGTCATGATTAGTTCTGATTTGATGATAGTCTGGAGATTCAAATATGTGCTTGATGGAGAGCTGATTGTTGCAGATGTGGCACTGGGGGGGAGGGCCTCCCTTCAATAAGTGGATATAAGTGAGATAGGTATGTCCCACAGCAAGTCTTCTCCAGACTGTGTTTTCCTTTCTAGTCATTTCAAAATTGTGGAATGGGGGAAATACGAGGGGTTTCACTTCCCAGAGCTTATTAGGGTTTTCTTCCAGATCCCATTGAAGTTGGAAGACTTTGTTGTAGGTTTCTTTGAGCAGGTTGAAGTAATCCTTCGGGTGGTTTTCACTTACTGAGATTGGCCAGATGTTGCAGCTAGTTTTGCATGGGTGTCAGCTAGATCATTGCCTCTTATACCAGCATGACCTGGAATCCATAGAAAAACAATTTAGACGTTTCTGATGTCTGCTATATACAATAAGTCCATTATTTGTCTAATGAAGGAATAGTTCTGCTTGCGGGCGAAAATGGAGAGCAAAGCACTTTGAGAATCAGACACAATGATGAACTTTCTGCCCAAGTTTGAGTTGAGTATATGCCTGAGGCTTTCTTTGATGGCTAACAACTCGGCGGCAAAAATGGAAGTGTGGGGAGGAAGTTTAAAGGTTTTGATTTTGTTACCAATGATGCATGATGCGCCTACTCCCGCCTTTGACTTTGATCCATCTGTATAGGATGTGGAATATCCTGAGTATCGGTTATTTATTATGGACAGAAATTTTGATTTGATTAGTTGGCTGTTGTGTGTAGAGGATTTAAGGTGTCTCAGGGAGAAGTCTATGTGGGGTGTTGGAGAGCGCCATGGGGGAAAAGAGTTTTGTAAAGGATATTCATAAGTAGGCGGAGACAGATTGTGTGTAAGAAGTCAAGATTTAATTCTTTGATGAATGGAGTTAGGCGGGAAAAGTCGGTTGCGATGAACATTGGTTAGGTTTATTGAGGATTTGAGGTGGGGGCGATGAAGAACGGCTATGTAATATCTTAGTAGTGATTGTTGTCTTACCAAGGACAGTGGAGGAAAAGAGGAGATGCACTGCAGGCTCTTGATCGGTGTAGTTCTGAATGCTCCTGTGATAGATCTCAGGGCCTGGTTTTGGATTGTATCTAGTTGTTTCTTCGTGGAAATACTGGCCGAATCGTAGATGAAGTCACCATATTTAAGTTTTGATAGAACTAAAGCCTTGTAGATGGAGGATAGGGATGAAAAATCAGATCCCCAAGAGGTGTTGGAGAGGGAGCGAATTAAATTGAGATCTTGAGAGGTTCTTGCTCTTAGTTGTTTTATATGGGTGGACCAGTTTAGTCTGGAGTCAAGGGTTAGCCCCAATATGTTGAGGGTATTCGTATTTGGAATCGGAGAATTATACATAGAGAGAGCATTCATACAATGGAAATCGAGATTAAAAAGATGTTTAATCACTTGAATTTTGAAGAATATGTATGTGCTGATAATGAATTAATGACGAGAGAAATATTAACTGAAATTGTGACATGACTGACTTCTGGAAAGATTTTAAGCGATAATGACGACGAAGATGAGCTTGGAGTTTTCTCCATTTCAGAAATGACTAAGCAATGACTGAAACTCGCAATTTTCGTGAAGTTCCGGAACATATATGCAGTAGTTTTTGTGACCTTGACAATTATATAAACGCCATTTATTTTTCAAGTAAAATTGTTCAAATGAAAATTACTGATTTTATCGTATAAACTACGTATTTTAATGTTTTCGTTTATACTCGTATATGTACCAACATACATAATAATAACTTTAGTGTGAGTAATTTTATTTTCCTTTGAACGTAACCTTTTAATTTAATAATTATTATTATTCATTTTTCTAAGCATTAGCGCCTAATCTAAATAAAAAAGTAGTCAAAAATGACATTAGATTTTGTTTACTGTTTGTAACGAACTACAGATATAGCAAATCCTTTTTAGTGATTTTAGGAGTTCGTTATAAACGGACTTCACTGAAGATCCTTTTGATTATAGAATCACCTATAACTTGTAGTCGGTTTTCTTTTCTAACCTTCGAGGTTGTGTACCTATGTAATCATCCACAAGGTCCAAAAAGAATGCCTACAGCGGTTGCTAAGTATATAATACTCTCAGTTAAAAATGTTGATGATCTACCAGAACGTGGTTCGAGGAGAAAAGTGTCGGACAAGGATAAAAAAATTATTATTAACTTTTTTTTACCGAAATCTTCAATTAACTTTGCGCCAAGGGGTGCAAAAACTAAAGCAGAAAGGTTTGGAAATATAGTATGAAACGATTCGTATTCATCTCCGGGCTAACGATTTGAAGTGACAGAGTACAATCAAAAAACCATTGCCGAATAGAGATGTCAATATTGTAACTACCGGATACAAAGTATCCGTTACTCGTCCAGATCCGAAGTACCAGGTAGTCGACAATAAATGTACTAGGTATCTACACATTGATGGCGTCTGCGGTATGCGACCAATCAAACTAAAACTACCAATGCCATACCGGTAGCGGTAAATATCTACTCGTCTCCACGAAATATATCTCGTCTTCATCGATGGCGTTTGGTTTCAGTACATTCGGTATGAATAGTAATGATTGACAAGAATGGGTGCGTGTATACAATTATAAATTATACAAACATACATATACCCGAAATTAAAGTGGATGATAAATACAAACGGAGCGCGCACAATTAGGAATGCAAGCAAAATTTGCACGTCGTGCATGAAATATTTTATTAAATAGGTATGTCAAATGTAAGTACATACTTTGTCGTTTATGAATATTGAATTGAATATGAATATTTTTTTAATTACTAAATAACCGGTCAAGTGCAAGTTGAACTTGCGCAATTAGTGTTCCGTACGTTGATTGCTTTTGAAATAAAAAATTTTGTTACATATGTATAAAATGATCAGTGACTTCACAAAACACACCCCAAATGAGTTTTCAACAAAGTTTGTTTCCAATATTTACTGAAATCTGATGACCTTGAAATTTTTGTTTTTTTTACATACCAGAAAAATTATTAAAGGTAATGCACTCGTGATAATTTTCGTTCAATCTACACCCCGTGGAGAATATTCCGGAATCTTTTCAAAATTTGTTGATAAGTACTTTTCGAGATAAGGCGCGGGACAGCGATTTTTCGCGATTTTTTAAAAATAATACAAAGAAAAGTGCTCGCAAGTATTACATTATATATACATTTTTTACTCGTGTTTTCACAAGCTTTCATTTGACACCACACTCGATGACCTAGTAAAAAAATTTTTTTTTCACTTCCGATTTCACCCCCCAAAACTAGCCCCTTAAGTCAAAATTTAACTCGTAAAACTACATGGTTCTGATGAGGCCATCAATTCCTATATTATTACCAAATTTCAACTTTCTATGTCAAATAGTTTCGGAGAAAATCGGGTGTGACAGACAGACAGACAGACACCGAAGTGATCTTATAAGTGTTCCGTACGGAACACTAATAATTGGACACAATAATAAATACATAAAGAATAAATCAGGAATTTTGGAAATATTTATTCTCTAGCTTTAGGAACAGTTTTAAATTAAAATAAGAAGATATTTTATTAATATAATACACAAATATAATACAGAAAATTTAAAAAAGTACCTATATACTCTCAATCTTTAAAAATAATGAAAATAAATAGATGAATATTACAACAAAAATAAACTTTATAACAACGGGAACTTTTGCGCTATTTTTCATTTCTTATCACACAAAAATCAGTTTATTTACATGATTTGATTTGAGTCTGTTACGCCGTTCAGTAATAACCTGACCAACCACCGACTAGTGTAGGTAGATATATTGGCAAGTACGTGACGAGATGGGTACTTTGTGTCGGGTACAATGTAACGATATTTTTTTAAGAAATACCGGGTACCCTAAATACTCGAAAGTACCGATACTTGTCATCACTATTGCCGAACATAGAGATATTAGAATAGAGGAGGTAAGTTCTCGGGGGAAGCGTGGCACTCATAGTGCGTACCCGTGCGAGTATTGTGAGCGTGCGTCGAGTAAGAGAGACAGAATGACTAATCTAATTTCTTTCTCTTTCTACGAGCGCCACGCTTCTCGCGAGAACTTACCTCCTCTATTCTAATATCTCTATGAATGGTAATGTCACATCTGAATAGCGCCATCTAGTAATCGTTTATAAAAAAAGACTTACAAGAAGGCACTAGTACCGACTGCCAAACGGTAGTTTGTCGATAAAAATGAGGAGTGGATTCTTCGAGAGAATAAGGATCCCAAACATCGTAGAAAAACGTGTAACCAGTGGAAAGAGGAATCCGGTATCGTCACACTAGATTGGTCATCCCCTCCAAATATATGTAATTAATGAAAGCTAACAATATACGATGCAAACCCAATCGAGAAAGTGTGGTCATACATCAAGTAGAAGCTTCGTAGTAAAAAGCTGTACACGGTGAAGCAGGTATCACGGCAAATTCGGGCAAATTGGAAATCTTTACCCCAAGAATACGCGGAAAATTTTGTCGAAAGTATGCCCCGAAAATCCCAAGCGATCATCGACGCTGATGGGGACTAGACGAACGTTCTTACTTGAGCGACTGTACCTTTTTTTATAAAATAAGATGAATAAATAAGATATAAGCCTTGAGTGACAATGTAAATAATAATATTTTTCAAAATCAAAATAATTTTCATCTATTTATTGACGTCATAGTAAACTAACTCGAGCAAACATCGAGTATTTAAAAATAAATGTTTTTCTTCGGTGAATGAAAATTGGGAAACATGCGTACCAAAACAGTTGTTTAGTTTATCGAGCTACGTATTTATTATGCGCACGTGTGTTTTTCATTGGCTTCAAGGCAATTTGAAAAATAAAAAGCAACCAAAAAACCAACCCGAAAATACACAATCTCAATTTAAATATCATTATTACTCCCATTTTACCACCGTAGTTTGAAATTTGAGCGACCGTCCGTGGGGAAAAGGTGTAATTAATGAATTTGAAAAGTATAATTAATGAATTTAATATTGCAATAAATACATCGTACAATATCCTTGTTAACATTTCGTTGCCGTTGTTCCGATAACACAGGTATACAATGTCTTTTAAGTGAGACATCGTGCTTTCTTAAGTATTTTAATGCTGAATCCCAAAAAATCATAAAAAAAACCATCCACCGTGAGGTTTTTTTTTCAGAAAACATTTCGTTGCCGTTGTTCCGATAACACAGGTATACAATGTCTTTTAAGTGAGACATCGTGCTTTCTTAAGTATTTTAATGCTGAATCCCAAAAAATCATAAAAAAAACCATCCACCGTGAGGTTTTTTCAGAAAACAAACTTAAAATGGCCAGAAAACTACTAAATTGAAAAAAATACATTTGAGTAAATAATGTAAAACTGTATAATCATAAAATTATGTAATGAAACTATCATTTCGGACATCTTTAGATGGTCTGAATCTACATTTATCATAAAAACTTAAAAATATTAGATTTTAATGATCATGTTTAATAAAAAAAACACGCACCTTTAACTAAGCTACGTAGCAAAATGCTGTTTAAAACAAATACGTGCAACCGCTAAATTAAAAAATTGTTTATAATCTTTATTATTATTGAATAAAACACTCAATCCCTCGCTGGCTCGGTCACTCACACACTCACTCATTCATATACCCCCCTACTCACTCACTTCTAAAATAGTGAGTGGGTGTCACTATTTTACACACTCACTTACTCACTCGCACGCTCGCTCACTCACTCACTCACATTTCCTCATATTTACTCAATCAATATCCACAAAACTGACGTCTAAAACTGTCAAAAGATATATAACGCAATAACGCAATTAAACACTTTGGAGAATGTCGAGCGGTTGCTCTTGACATATCCACGGCATTCGACCATGTTTGGCACGATGGACTGTTGGCTCAGCTACGCTCTTGTGGCATGTCTGAAAAGTTCTGTTTGTGGCTCTCATGTTCTTTATGCGTTGCGGTCGACGGATTTATTTCTAACACCTTCACTATCAACGCCGGTGTGCCCCAAGGCTGCATACTGTCTCCTACTCTCTTTCTCATTTACATTAACGATCTGCTGGAAAAGACCGGGAATTCAATCTACAGCTCTGCAGATGACAGTACGCTTGTCTGTTCTTGAACTTAACAAAGACCTGGAAGAAATTCTATCTTGGGGTGACAGTAACCAAGTGGAATTTAACGCTACAAAATCTCAGGCGGCAGTTGTTTCTAAAAAAGTTAACGTTGCTGAACCCGACATAGTTATGACGGGGCACTCCATTCCCCTAACATCGTCGCTCAATTTGTTGGGCGTTAATTTGGGAGTAAATATGTCCTGGCATTAACATGTTGCAGGCATAGCAAGGAGAGCTTCTCAAAAGTTGGGAATACTATTTCGAACCAGAAAGCTTTACACCCCAGAACAACTGTTAATTCTTTACAAAGCTCAAATTCGACCAACTATGGAATACTGCTCCCATGTTTGAGGCTCCGCTCCCAAACATACACTGCATTTGTTGGATTCTGTTCAGAGAAGAGCTATTCGTCTGATTGGAGACCCGGAACTGACCGGCGGAACATCGAAGAACGGTTGGCGACTTGAGTCTGTTCTACAAGTATTTTCATGGAAAGTGTTCGAAGGATGTAGCCAGCTTAATTCCTCTAAAAGCGGTGTATGTTAGAAATACACGTCGCGCTGGTGCTTCACATCCGTATGAGGTTCAGCTTGTTACTCCGCGTACAGTGCTTTTCAAGCAGTCTTTTATATGGAGAACATCATCCCTTTGGAATAATTTGCCCAGCGCTGTGTTTCCCACCGAGTACAATTTACAGCAATTCAAGAACAACGCGCATCGCTTTTTCTTCACGCGTGCCGCTCCTGGAGCGCTTTAGAGACTTCCCTGCAGCACGTGTGCTAGACCCATAAAAAAAAGACAGCTCTATATCCTATTACCAAGGATTGGTTTATCAATTAAATGATGTTAACTAATCTGGTTGTCCCTACTGACAGAAACCATGTAACCATGAGGTGCCTGTCATTCTAACCAACTATAGCTAATCAGTACTGATTAAAAGTGGTAGCAGTTGTGCTTTTAGTCTTTCAGTCACATGTAGAATTGTCATACCAATCAAAAATTGATTTTAAAAACTCTTGATAATATAACTTTGTTCTCAAGATATCTATCAGCCTCAGTAGCGGAGGGGGCTAGAGGGTATATACTCGCCTGCCCTCCTATAAATCGTTTAAGTTCCTTTGCGAAAATGCCCTTTGGGTTCATCGTCCTTCCCTCGCCCTTATAACCTAATTACGCCACTAATTCGCTTATAACATTAAAATTAATTGATATATCTTTTGTAATGAATAAGTACAAATTTGTTGATATTTTTGAGAATAAATTCGATGACCTCAAAATGGCGGGACAACATAACCCAACTTTCGAGATTGCTAAATACGTGTAACCATAGACATAGAGGATGGACTGAGTGTTCCGTATCCCTCTGTGAAGTAAATATGGACGCAAAAGTGTGAGAGAGACAAAGCGAATGAGCGGCCAGTAGCTGTCTCTTTTTAGAATGCCGGTAAGCTACGGCGCTCTTAAAAATAATATTTCTAACTGTTCTATTTGAACTCAAATGGAGTATGGGGCTTTTCTCGCCTTGAATTCAGCCTCGGGGTACTACGCCTTGTTTATTACAGGCCTACAGAAAAGATACAGGTATTAGCCGCACAATCGCTTTGTCTCTTTCTAGAGAGTGGTCAATTTTATGAAGTTAATGCTCAATCCATCTTCTATGTCTATGGGTGTAACAAACAGTTGTATCAATGACGTCAAAGAGGCTCGTTTGAAACGTCATACTTAACCGCCCAACGTCAACAGGGGTTCGTTTGAAACGTCATATTTAAAAGCTAATAACCACAAATACAAATTTAGAACAATAATTAATTTTACTTTACTTTTATCGACAAGGATATTTTCTGAAATATACGTGAAATTCTTGAATATATTAAGTTAATTAATCAACATTAAAAGTCACTTACACCAACAATTTAAGAAAAATTTAAATCTGTGATAACTCAGCAAGAGAATCGAAATCGTATTATAAATGCAATTAATTAAATCTAACGAAACAGTCAAGTATATACAAAACTGATCCCCAAATTGTCATAATTAAGAAAACCATATGAAAACTAATTAACAATATAATTGTGGATAAAATGTACCACACATAAACTTCAGCTATGAAAGTGAATTAAACAATATATTAAGCTTAACTATGTTTAAGGTTATAAAACTACTTACTATGAACATTTTTCTCAATTTTCACGAAAACCCTGAAAGTACTTCTAAACATGTTTACACGATAGTGTGATCTATAATACTAATATAATACACTCAAACCCTTATCTCTTGAAAAACATTAATAACCCATCAAGTGATACTGTACTAATGAATTAAGCAAATAACTTCATTTAAAATTCGTTTTCGTATCTATACAAGTTGACCTTAACTTTGTTTTTAAATTCTACCTCTCTGCTTTTCATTCGTATTTATTACCATAACATAAGGAGACGTAGTTGATGTTGCCTACGGTTTGGTAGGATATTTTATATTTAAGTACCTACAGAGAGGTACCTGTCTCACGGGGTCTCTGAACTAATTCGTTTGAACTTTATTTTATTATAGAAATAAAGATGTCTAATATTGATAAGGTCACTATAAATGTTGGTAGGTAACTAAATAGATAACAATTTGACAAAGTTGTTGAATAGGTACTTCCATAGATACTAACTAAAATAACCGACTTGGTTTTACATGAGATCTCACAACTTTTTGTGGTGGAAGGACTGCGTTGCGAGACTTGGCATTTTTTTTACATTTTATGTTTTTGATGGGATCTCATTTCTTTTTGTAGGTAGTCCTCTTTTTTTCTTCTCGGGTTATATTTCTTATACGTCAGCTATGGATTTTCTTAAAGCCCACTCCCTGTCTCTATTGGTTTTTCTCAAAGGCTATGATGTAACAATTTTTGACAAGTCTGGACGATAAGTGCTTTTAAGTCGATTATATTCAACGATTACGGGCTCCTGAGTTTTGATACCCGTCGACATTAATTAGATGTAATCCGCCCAGACTTGTCACTCTCGAAAGTGCCACGTATGCTTGACCGCATGTGAACACCGAAGAACCGATGGCCATCAGTGCACTGTTGAGACTTAGCCCCTGACTTTTGTGTATGGTAATAGCATACGCTATACATATCGGAAACTGTTCGCGATGAACATAAGCTCTATTAATAATTTCAAATTTAGTTTTGACTGGACCAAGCTCGTAAAGATGTTCATTATTAAATGTAATATGTATTTTTTTTAAATTTTATTTGTATTTTCAGGATCAACCTTTACTCCTTGTACTATACCGATAGAACCGTTGACTAAGCCAAGACTCACGTCAATATTTCGTCTTAACGTGACTTTTGCTCCTATTTTAATAACTATATTCTTTTCTAGCCCTGCTGTCATGGAAGCATCATCTTCGGACTTTTTTATAATTAAAATATACTTAAAGTATTTCACTTAACAATTTTTTAATTACACGAAGTAGGTAAGTATTATTAAACGAATATATTTGTTAAATGAAAAATATTATTAAATATAACATATTAATTAATAAATAATACAAATTATTCATAATTATGGATTTTTTAGTTATTAATTAACTTTATACAACGTATAATTTACCGGGACTCGCGGTTGACCTTGCATTATGCTATGTATGGCTGAGCGCTGCGCGCTCGTCGCGCTCTATTTCAAAAACGGTTAAGCGTATAAAAAAATGTTTAGAACAAAATTTGTAGAGAATTTTATGCTCTACAATTTTCATAATGAATGCAAATATCATTGAAACCATAGGAAGCGAGATATTTGCGAAAAAAAAAAAAACCGATTTTTGTGAACCTTGAATATCTTAAGACGCGGACACGAGATTTTATGAGACTTTTGAAATAACTTTTAGAATGCCCAAATAAAGGTTTATACAAGTTTACAGCTTGTTATCTCTCATTCCGAAGTTAACCCTTTTTTTGGCTTAAGTGATTGTACGATTTACAAAACGGGACTGAAATTTCGGGATGTTTCAGTTTTTCCTTCCTTTATAGGCTAAACACTAACTAAATTCAAAATTTGAAGTTTGTGTGTCTTCAGTCTGTCTGTGTACCTTAGAATTTTGATGATCGGTGAGTGTGTCAGTAACAAAATTAAAGAACTTCTACTGGCAATAGTTCGTAAACTATACGGTATAAATAGTAGGTAATTTAGGAATATAGTTAGTATAGTATGTCCTCTTGGTCACTGAAAATTCAGCCTTCTAGCTTTATCCACAACGAAGTTACAGGGGGATCGAAAGTGTCGTGAGTGGCTTCGAGAAAAGGATGATACGGCTGTTCTTTCTGCTCGACTTGGCGGGGGCAGTGCCGTGCCCTCAGATAAATTCCATTTATCGAAAAATCCTTTGGCAATATTCTTTCACTAACCTGAAAGAGCAGAACAAGGGTAACTTATGTTTTTTTAGAATAATAATTGCAATGAAGAAGTGGAGGAAACAAGTACCCAACATGATAATTTTGAGGGAGATCCAGCTATTGATAGTAATTATAATTTTCCCGCTCCTGCCGAGCTAATAATGTCAACAAAGGTAAAAAACGGAAAGGACACGTGCCTCCCTTACAGCATTAGATAAGTTGAAAAAAAATGAAAGAAAGTGTACAGGGTGAATCAACGATAGAGTAAAGTTCATCATCTGATTTGTTTTGGGAATGATGAAAAAATGTTAAATACAATAGTTTTAGGGAATGTTAAGGTGCACAGTTTAAAATTATTTTTGAGTATACAGGATACTTGAAAAAGTGTGGCTGATATAACATACGTTTTTTTAAATGGAACATCTTATTTTCTAATTTATTCTTAAATTCTGCGTAAAAATTTTATAAGTTTTTTATTAACAGTGTTATACACCTAAACCTAATAGTTTTTCTAATGTTTCAATTTTTTTTTTTTAAATACTAATTTTCAGTTTTGTAAAAAGTTGCCAGTAGCGCCATTGTTTCTGAAGGTGGAATACTCATAATTGGTACGAGCGTTCTATATAGATGAAAAAAAAGATATATGTAAAGAAATTTGAGTTAGATGTCACAGGGTGTTCAAAATAAATGTATGCATTTCGACTATTTTAAATTGAAAAATCTTAAAATTTTCTTAATGGCACACCCTGTATATGTTTATTTTTTCTGATAGATTTTACAAAACTGTCCAACTTTTATTAAGTATGTCATATACCTATTTCTAATAGTTTTCGATTTATGTTGAATTTTTCAATTTTTACCCTTGTTTTTACACTTACGCTATAATATCATAGTTGCCAAGACAAAACAAAAAATGTAGGCATTGTCAAATTTTGACATATCTATTAAGCAAGTAAAAATAGTTTAATTTGTTGTAGTAAGTGACGTATAAAGGTAATAGTTATGGATTTTCCTAAAAATGAATTAATTGATATGGTTTATATACTGGGCGAGGCGGTAAAAAATTGTCGTTTGGCAGTAAGGCTTTACGGAGCGAAGTACCTTAACAGACGTATACCATCTAAAAAATCTTTTCAGTACTTAATGGAACGGTTTGATGGTAGAGGTAGCGTTGAGTATACGAAATGGAAAGTAGTAAACCAGAATGCTACCAATGAAGAAAAAAAAATGGAGATTTTACTTCATGTTGAAGATAATCCCCAGGTCAGCAGCCGTCAACTAGCTGACTTATCTGACATGATGAGAAAATACAAGTATCATCCCTTTCATATGCAACTACACCAAGAACTTCAAGACCGTGATTTTGAACGACGAGTAAACTTTAGTACCACCAAGAATGGAGCAACAGAGGCCGATCCAAATTTTTTATCCAAAATAATGTTTTCTGATGAAGCTACTTTTCGCAGTAATGGAGCAGTTAACAGCCATAACATGCATTATTATTCAACAGTTAATCCATTTTGGGTCGGGAAGTTCAAAACCATTGGTCGATTAATGTATGGTGTGATAATATTGCAAAAAATTTTCGAATTTATTGGTCCATAGCTCCTTTTTTCCGCGAACCGCTTAACGGACCTAGATATCTAACTTTTTTTGCAAAATGTGAATCCCCCTACAACACCAGTAAATATGGAAAAATAGGATACGGGATGCGTGCAGGACAATAACGCCCTTTATGCTAAGGAAAGTGAAGGAAAATATAGTAAAACGATTAAACATGTGTATTCAAGTAGACGGGCATATTTCTTAACATTTATTACGTCATAATAATTAATTATTAGATAAATTAAACTATATTAAAATTATGAACTATTTATTTATGTTTTCACAATAGCGTAAGTGTATTAAAAACAAGAGTAAAAATTGAAACATTCAAAATAAATCGAAAACTATTAGAAAAATACTTAAGAAAAGTTGGAGGGTTTTGTAAAATCTATCAGAAAAAATAATAATAAACAGGGTGTGCCATTTAAAAAATTTGAGATTTTTCAATTTAAAATAGTCGAAATGCATACATTTATTTTGAACACCCTATAGCATTTAACTCAAATTTCTTTCCCTATGTCTTTTTTTGCATCTCTATAGAACGCTCGTACCAATTATGAGTATTTCACCTTCGGAAACAATGGCGCTGCTGGCAATTTTTTACAAAACTGAAAACTAGTGTTTTTTTTTTTTAAATTGAAATATTAGAAAAACTATTAAGTTTAGGTATATAACATTATTAATAAAAAAGTTATAAAATTTTACGCAGAATTTAAAAATAAATTAGAAAATAGGATGTTCCAAAAAAAACATATGTTATATCGGCCACACTTTTTTGAAGTACCCTGTATACTCAAAAAATTATTTTAAACTGTGCACCTTAACATTTCCCTAAAACTATTGTATTTAACATTTTTTCGTCATTCCCGAAACAAATGAGATAATGAACTTTACTCTGTCCTTTACTCATCCTGTACAAAAAATTATGAATTTGATCATTTTGGGGCAAATATTGCCAGCCAATTGAGAAACTTCTCTGTGGAAGTATCTCTAGAGCTGCAAAGCGATATAATGAAAATGATTATTGACAAGCGGATTCATTCACTACAAAAGTTTAAAGCCACCTCAACAAATTAACATTATTTACCAATCCACGCCAAATTATGCGCCTGGGCCATCATCATCGTCAAGTGGCAGTAACATTGAATGGATTATTAGTGATGAGTCGCTGTGTTCACCACCAGATGCCAACGCTCTAAACGCTGCGATAAATTGTATAAGAGGAGTAAATAATTTTTAAGGTTTTATTTGTTCTTTTTTAACAATAAATTTTTAATATTACCATTTAATTGTTGTACTTTTAATTTAACCTTACCTTTATATGGTCTTCCAAACTGTCATAAATTGCTTTTAAAACGGCCCGAAAGAATTTCGAAATAGTACATTTTGGCAATCTATAAAAATGTTCTAAAGTGCTGAACGAGTCGCCTGTGGCTAAATATCTTAGTGCCACTTCCCGTTTTATCCCTGGTCTTAATGCTTGTCTCATAAGTGTCTTTTTTTTATATAGTCATAAACCAGGGGTGCTCAACCGGTCGATCGCGAGTGCTTTTTTAGTCGATCTCGAGAAAAAAATTCCGATATAGAACTATTCACAGATTTTGTTTTAGGTAACTAAAACAAAATGTAATGAATAAACTACTAAAATTTATTCGATCCACAATTAGGCCAGAATAACCCCCTCATCACTTTCTTTTATCGTAATAACCCCCTGCTAGCGGCAAAAGGCGGCTTTATCAAAGGAACGCGCGGTACTTGTCAAAGAAAAGCCGCGTTTTTGATTCCCGCCGATTTTCTAGAAACTTCGGGCGGCGTGTTTGACGGGAACATTCGAGACTTCGTTCGCGCCGATATAAATATTGCGCCTGCAGGAATAGGAGTCAGTCTGAGTTGTAAGTTGAAGGCGATACATCGATCCAAAGTTTATTAATAAATAGTCCAAAATGAGTGCGGCGAAGAAAAGTAAAAACTTATCATTTTAATAACGATTGGGAGGAAGAATTTTTCTTTTGTATGGTAAAGGATAAGTGCATTTGTCTCATTTGCCGTGCGTCAGTTGCAATACCTAAACGTGGGAACTTAGAGAGGCATCATAAAACGGTTCAGAAAAACTATGAAAAGAATTTTCCGACACAGAGTGAATTAAGAAAACGAAAAGTACGTGATTTGATAACTTGTTTGAAAAAAGAACAAATCATGTTCACAAGACCAGCCAAACAATCAAAAGCTGCAACGATGGCGTCATTTAAAATATCTCATATATTGGCGAAACACAAGAAACCATTTGATGATGGATTGGTTGTGAAGGAAGCATTTATTGAAGCGGGTGAGACTTTATTTGGAGATTTTAAAAATAAAACAGAGATTATGTCTGCTATTAGAGAACTTCAGTTATCTCGTCCGACTGTCACAAGGCTCGTCCGACTGTCACAAGGCGTGTTGAAGTCATGAGTCAGGACATGGCAGATAAACTAAAACATGATATCATGAAATGTACATACTTTTCTTTACAGTTCGACGAATCCACCGATATGACAGACACTACCCAGCTGTGTATTTTTATTCGAATGGTATTCAATGACATGTCGGCTAAGGAAGAGTTTTTGACAATGATTCCTCTGAAAGGAAAGACCCGTGGCGAAGATATATATGACGTTTTTTTTTCAAATTTGTAACAAACTACAAGCTACCAATACATAAACTAGTGTGCATTACAACCCATGGAGCACCAGCAATGACTGGAAACAAAAACGGTTTTGTGGCATTGTGTCGAGCTAATGATGATTTCCCTTCATTTTTCTCCTTCCATTGCATTATACATCAACAAGTTTTGTGTTCAAAAGTTCTAAACGTGGAGGAGATTATGGGCATTGCAATAAAAATTGTGAATTCTATCCGTGCACGTAGCTTGCAACGACGGCTCTTTCAATTGCAGTTGGAAGATAGTGCGTCAGCTGAACACACTGATTTAGTTCTTCACGCGGACGTCAGGTGGTTGAGTCGCCGAAAATTCCTAGAAAGGTTTCAAGAATTATTGCCCGAAATAACAGCTTTTCTGGACGAAAGAGGTGATGACACTCAGATGCTGAAAAAAACGGAAAATGGCTGACTGATTTGGCATTTTTGACAGACATCACAATGTATTTAAACACCATTAATTTGGAGCTTCAAGGTAAAGGAAAAACTATTATTGAGATGATTAGCGCAATAAACGCATTCAAAAGTAAATTGCAACTTATGATAGATCAACTGAAAAGAAAGGATCTGAAAAATTTTCCGTCTTTGAAAGCAAGGAATTCTTAGTTGAATTATGATACACGTATTTATGAGGCAGAATTATCAAATATTTTGGGCCAATTCGAAATACGTTTTTATGATTTCAGTAAATTGGCAAATATCGCATCATTTATGAGTTATCCTTTTTCGTGTAAAAACATTGAGGAATTAGCTACTGAAATAGCAAGTCAGTTTAACATGGACTCATGTTCTGTTGAAAATGAGTTAGTGCAGATTATATCAGATATACATCTCAAAGCCACAGCATCTGATACAAAATTCTGGTGTTTTATATCTGAAGATAAATATCCGAATCTAAGGCAAATCGCACTTCAACTGACGGCAATGTTTGGGTCAACTTACTTGTGTGAGTCTGCATTTTCTGAAATGAAGATAATTAAGTCAAAATATCGCAATCGACTAACTGACGAACATATGTCATCATGCTTGCGATTAGCACTCGGTAATTACGTACCATCTTATGAAAAGTATGCTGAGGACATGCAGTGCCACGCTTCAACATCCAAAGTCACCCTTTAGTTAAGTTTAGACACTAGAACTTGTTTGTTTTTGTATGAACCAATAAACTCGCAATTTTGAATAATTATGAGTTTTTTCATTGACATTTTAGAGCAGACCTACACTTACCTTGACTAAAAAAATGCATATTGTGCGGAAAACTAATATCTATGCCACGATACACCCTACCTAGACGACAATCTTGCATCACACTTACTTGCAGCCTCTCAGAGTCGATCGATCGTAGTCTAACAATATTGAGGTAGATCGCCAGCAGTTCAAGTTTGAGCACCCCTGTCATAAACCTTTGACAGCAGTCCTTCAAATTCGGATACAGAGAGCTTTAAATGATTTCTGTAAATCTCTTCATCTTCAAGTGCAACTTCATTCAAAAAAATCGCTGAAGCACCTAAAGAATGTCTTTTGGATATCCAATTCTTTACCCATTTTCAACATTTTCTCTTGTTTGTCTTTAATTCAGTAATTAACATATTAGCTATAATATTAATTCCTTCTCGCAATGTGTCCATCGTAGTAGGCAAACATGTCAACTATTCGATGCGGTTTGTTAAGACAGTCATCTGTCTTCAAAATTTACTAGTATGCGAGTCGATTCTCCTGTCTACTGTCGTTCCAGCCCACTCGCATCGTGTAAACTCACCTTAAGTGAAGCTACTGTAAGTAAGAGTAGCTTTTTGTATTATAAATTCTAGACCGATAGAGGCGCTAGTGTAAACATAACGATCAAATAACAGATCATGAAACAATATTATTCAAAATACCAATTGTGAAAAAGTACAAAATGAGATTAACGAAAAAAAAAATTATTTCCTGGGAAAGAGCATGGTGAGCATTTTCATCAGCAGATTTCTACTGTGGAAAAGAGGTACCAAGGCAAATGGAGTCCCAGAATGCTGGCTGACTACTGTTGAACCATGAAAAGAAACACCCCGAAGGCAGTACTAGTTATTTTAAAACTTTAAATACGTGCCACAAAAAAACCCTGCCTGATGGATAAAATCTGTGAATATATCTAAACTAAGCATGAAAAAGATAAATAATTCCGTTAATTTAGCTCTTGCGAAAGAAAAAAAAAATTTTTTTTGTAGACCAGTGAATCGTCACATCTGTTAGCATTAGTGACCTATTCCGTAGTTATTTTCTATTCTTGGGGAAAACTTCCCCTTTCTAGACTAGTATTAATGAGTCGTAGAAAACAATTTCCAATTGCTTCAAATGCTAATCTCGGAATTCTGACATTAATGCCATCGACACTACTCTTCTTATTTTTTAGGTTTTTTACTATTTTTTTAAGGTCAGCCAATTGCAGTGTTAGAATTATCGAAATGTTACGAATGATAAATTTCGGTGATATGTTAAACGGTGATATAAATTTTAAGTTATTATGTTATCGCTAACTGAAGAAAAAACCGTAAATATAAAGTTGATGAACAAATGGTATGATTGGGAACTGACAGAAATACATAGAATAAAGTATGAAAAATACCAAATAGCCAAAATAACTAATGATTGGGAAGATTACAAGACAGTGAAAAAATTATATAAAAATATGATTAAACAGAAGAAAGTGCAATATATGCAGAATAAAATTGAAAATAATCAAAGAAACAACAGAGAAATGTGGAGAGTTTTAAAAGAAGAAGAAATTTGTATGTCAAAAAGTACCAATGCAATAAACAGAATCGTTATGAATGGTAAAATAATTGAAAATGAAAAAGAAATTGTTGAACTTTTAAATAAATTCTTTGTTCAGAGTGTCATTGACATTAAAAATGGTATAGACGTTGTGCAGAATACTATGGGAAATACAAATATAATTAATCACCGATTTAAATTTCAAACAGTAGATAGTAACGAAATAATTGAAATAGTTAAAAAATTTAAAAATAAAATTGGCGGTAAGAATATTTTATCTGAAGGTGTAATTAAACATTCTATAACGTACACGGCTTTTTTTTTACGCCAATATCATCAATAATAGCATGCTGCAAGGAAAACGTGCCTAACGAATGGAAAATTTCCAAAATTGTGCCAATTGAAAAAATAAAATATACTATAAAACCTGAAGAGATGCGGCCAATAAATACGCTTCCAAGTGACGAAAAAATCCTTGAAACAGTGATAAAAAATCAGTTACTGCAATATTTGAATGATAACAATATTATTATTCCAGAGCAATCGGGTTTTAGAAGCAAACACTCATGTGAAACTGCAATTAATTATGTTATAAGTGAATGGCGTGAAGATTTGATGAATAAAAAATACATTGTATCAACTTTCATAGATTTAAAAAGAGCATTTGAAACTATAGACAGAAAATTATTGCTTATAAAACTACACAAAATTGGAGTGCGTGATATGGAATTAAAATGGTTTGAAGATTATCTATCGAATAGAAAGCAACAAACAAAAATTGGAAACACGACATCATCAGCGATACCAGTGAATATTGGTCTACCGCAAGGCTCTGTCCTTGCGCCGGTACTGTTTCTCATATACATAAATGACATTAAAGACGGTTTAAAGTACGGGGATGTTAGACTATTTGCAGACGATGCACTGATTGCAATTAGTGATGTAAGTTTGGATGTGGCTAGTAATAAAATGCAGGCTGATATGAATATTCTTTACAAGTGGATATGTATAAATATGTTAAAACTAAATACAGATAAAACTAAATATATGATAATATCACACAATAACTATAATAATAATCATAAATTAAACATAAATAATCGTGAAATAGAAAAAGTAAACGAAATTAAATACTTGGGTATAATGATAGATTCTAAACTTAAATTTGATGCACTCTTTCAATATTTAGTGAATAGAATAAACCAAAAACTTTATCTCATGTATAGAACTTGCCACATCATAAGTGAATACCATAAAATATTAATATATAGAAGCATAATTGAGCCACATTTTATTTATTGTCCTTCGGTATTATTTCTTGCTAAGAATACACAAAAATAGAACTACTGCAAAAAACTTCAAAATAAGGCAATGAGATTTATATTGCGGATGCCTAGAGACACGCACATAAAAGATATGTTAGATCGATTAAATCGGCTGAGTGTAAAGCAGAGCTTATTTTATTACGCAATGAAATTCATCTATATATAAAGATAGAAAATTGTCCCACATATTTGACCGAGAAAATTAGATACGTCAATCAGATACACAACTACAACACCAGAGGACGAAATGACTTCCGAGTGGTGGGAATTACAAATGAAGCTGATCGAGCAAATCTTTATTATAAAGGACTTAAACATTTTAATGACCTACCAAATAATATTAAAAATTGTGAAACCATAAATAAGTTTAAGCAACTATTATATCGAAATTGTAAGAATATGCCTATCCGATAGTTAAATTAGGTTCTAATGAACCGTAAATAAATAAATAAATAAATAATTCCACACATATTTTAGAATGTTTTTTATTTGTGTTTTGCCACCAGAATAAAATAAAATTGCAAAAACAATGCTTACTGTTGTTCTGTTAGTTCTAAAATAGTGTACACTTGTAGTATAAGCTTTGTTACAAATTTATTTAAGTTTTTTTTTAGTTAAGTTTTATTAAACCTATAAAAAAACTAATAAAGATACCACGATATATGACCAAAAAATAAGCTCCAATGCAAAACAGTCGGAGAAACCAGGACTACTCGCTTTCTAGATTTTAACCGCGCCCGCCAGAGTTGCATGACAATTGGGATGTGGAAAGAGAAAATTGCACGCTACTTAAATACGCTTATGTCATTTATTTGTGTAAGTTTTTTTAAAAAAAATCTTCGTTATAGATTACACGTGGCAACTTACTCTACCCTCTCCCCCTACATTATGTCAAATGCTTGTTCAAATTATCTATTTCAATCGATACTACTCCCCAATTTCGATATAGCATTTGGCCCGGCCAATTAATTTGCTAAATAAATTTTTAGGATACTATTGAGGGTCACTGTCACTTGAACATTTTCAATAATATCGTATCGCTTTTCTTTTAACAGCAATGATAAAGAAGTTACAGGGTGTTAAATAATACGAATGATCCAACTAGCGTGTCGAAATTTGGTAAGAGGCTGAAACCGAACGGCACAAATATGTGTTGAACGCATTTGGAAAGTTGATTTAGGAGTATGAATTTCGCTTTTATTTAATATTTTCAGTGATTTTTTTACATTCCAAGGATTTAGTTCGTCGTCATTTGTAATTTTACTTTTCTCAAGATTAAAAAGAAAAGCTAGTAAACTGCTTAAAATATAGTCAGATAGTTTTTGCGAGCTTATGCATGGCTTAAATGCTGTCTTACATGCACATGTACAGAAAGTACGACTTTTCTGTTAAAGATTTTCGTCAACAGACAATTGAATCTGTTTTTGTACAATTTAAAGCTTGTTAAAAATGACGCAGTATTTGTGCCTTTAATCATAACAAATCGATATTATTAAGGTATTTTTTACGATAAGACAGAGAGAGAGAGCATTATATTAGAGAAAGATATGAAATAATTTGGTTTTCTTTTCAAAGTATAATGAATGTTGCAACGTAGCTTCTCGCTTGCTTCCCGCCGCACGCAATTGCGCTACTCTGAGCCATCAATTTGTGCCATATTTCAATTTTATATGTCGAATTTTTTTGGAGAAGATCGGGTGTGACAGACTGACAGACAGACGGACGAACACCGAAGTGATCCTATAAGTGTTCCAAAAGGAACACTAAAAATATACAAAATAACCAAAACTAACATGACAGGGAGGGCTTAACAGTAGCTAGTAACTATGTAATAAGCTACAATCAGTGAGAGAGAGGCGCCTAAATCGCACAAGATTTGGCACTACAGATCTGCTAAATGGGAAGATCTTATGGAATATTTTCGAACTTTTCCGTTCCGTTAGACGTTTGTTTTCGTTCTGACGACCCATCAGACTGCGCGCCAGGGAGGTTTTCGATGTTATTTTGACTGGTATGGAAACTTACATTCCTTTTTCGAAGAAATGTCCTTCCAACGGCAAGCCTTGGTTTGATCGAAAATGCAAAGAAACTGTTGCCTACCGACGATGGCGTGAAAATCCTAACACCATAAATCGTAACAACTTTCTTCGTGCCCGGAACAGATGCAGAGAAATTATCGACGAAACCAAGGAGGCACACGATCAGCGAATTAGAAACAAACTTCGCGCTTGTCCCGACAATTGCAGGTCGTTTTTGGTCAGTCGCTAAGGCAGATAGCCAAAATTTCACCAAATCCACCATACCACCACTCACACGGCCAGATAATTCTATTGCAACGACATCTGTTGAAAAAGCGAACTTGTTGGCTGAACTCTTTGCTTCACATTCTACTGTCGAACAACACAATTGAACACTTTGGGGAATCTCGAGCGGTTGCTCTTGACATATCCAAGGCATTCGACCGTGTTTGGCACGATGGGCTGTTGGCTAAGCTACGTTCTTGTGGTATGCGTGAAAAGTTCCGTTTGTGGCTCTCATGTTTCCTCAGTAAGCGTTCTTTACGAGTGGCGGTCGACGGATTTCTTTCTAACACCTTCACTATCAACGCGGGTGTGCCCCAAGGCTCTATACTATCTCCTACCCTCTTTCTCATTTACATTAACGATCTGCTGGAAAAGATCAGAAATCCAATCTACAGCTTTGCAGATGATAGTACGCTTATCTCTTCATTTACTTTGAACGCTCGAACATCGGCTGCTCAGGCGAGTGTCCGCAGACAGCGGGAAGTTGTTCAACTTAACAAAGACCTAGAAAAAATTATATCTTGAGGTGTCAGTAACCAAGTGGAATTTAACGCTACAAAAACCCAGGCGGCACTTTTTCTAAAAAAGTTAACGTTGCTGAACTCGACATAGTTATGGCGGAGCACTCCATTCCTCTAACATCACCCTCAATTTGTTGGGCGTTAATTTGGGAACAAATATGTCCTGGCGAGAACATGTTGCAGGCATAGCAAAGAGAGCTTCTCAAAAGTTGGAAATATTATTTCGAACCAGAAAGTTGTACACTCCACAACAACTGTTAATTCTTTACAAAGCTCAAATTCGACCAACTATGGAATACTGCTCTCATGTTTGGGGCTCCGCTCCCAAACATACACTGCATTTGTTGGATTCTATTCAGAGAAGAGCTCTTCGTCTGAATGGAGACCCGGAACTGACCTGCGGCCTTGATTCGCTGGAACATCGAAGAACGGTTGGCGACTTGAGCCTATTCTACAAGTATTTTCATGGAAAGTGTTCGGAAGATGTGGCCCGTTTAATTCCTCCCAGAGCGGTGTATGTAAAAAATACACGTCGCGCTGATACTCCGTTTGAGGTTCAGCTTGTTACTCCTCGTACAACGCTTTTCAAGCAGTCTTTTATATGAAGAACAGCGAATACAATTTACAGCGATTCAAAAAATAACGTGGATCGCTTTTTCCGCACACGTGTCGCCCCTGTAGCGCTTTAGGGACCTAATTCTAAACTAGGTTTTAGTAGGTAGAAGTTTACTTATGCTATTTTTAAGGAAAAGTTGATAGTAGCTATAGTTACTATCAACTTTTCAACTAGCTACAAACAACAAGTTATTTACGTAAAATATACAGCGTATATGCACAAAAAAGTAACTTAAAAAAGTAGCTGTTAGTAACTTAGCTACTTTGAAAATGACGTAGATTAGATATTGGGAGTCCTAACAACTTGCATTTTTACGTAGCTTATAGCGAGCTACTAGGTTACGTGCAGCAGGACACATTATCACATATGATGATAACAACCCGGAGAAAAAGGTTTTTGAACTTTTTGAAGAATTTCCTGTGTAAATAAGAAACACCAGAAGAAAATTACGTTAAAAAGTAACAAGACAATACATGTAAGTACCGAGTACGAAATTGGAAGGCACAAACCAGAACAAAGGCGTTTTTAAGAGCCGTAATTCTATTGATAGTGATATAATTCTCTTGCAGACACCATCGATCATTTACAAAGTAACTATCCAAGTGCCGAAATTGCCATCCTAGGCGACTTTAATGTCCACAATATCAACTGGCTCAAATATTCAAATACTACCGACGAACAAGGTCGTGAAGCTGAATCATTCTCAATCAGTTATGGCTTAACTCAGCTTATTGACGAACCAACACGGATCCCTGATCGAGACGGGGAGTTCGCCAGTCTTCTTGATCTGTTTTTAACCACCAATCCGGAGATTTACACGGTCACCGTAAATCCGCCGTTAGGTTCTTCCGACCATAAACTGCTTTCGACATCGAGTATCCTGCCAATTAGTGACAGAGAGGCGCCTAGGCCGCGCAAGATTTGGCACTACAAATCTGCTAAATGGGAAGATCTCATGGAATACTTTCGAACTTTCCCTTGGATGGACGTTTGTTTTCGATCCGATAACCCATCTGACTGCGCCAGGGAGGTCTCCGATGTTATTTTGGCTGGTATGGAAGCTTACATCCCTTTTTCGAAGAAATGCTCCTCCAACGGCAAGCCTTGGTTCGACCGAAAATGCAAAGAAGCTGTTGCTTCTAAACATATTGCCTATCGACAATGGCGTGAAAATCCTAACACCTTAAATCGAAACATCTTTGTTCATGCCCGGAACAGATGCAAGGGAATTATCGACGAAACCAAGGAGGCACACAATCAACGAATTAGAAACAAACTTCTCGCTTGTCCCAACAATTCCAGGTCCTTTCGCGCAGTCGCTAAGGCAGTTAGTCAAAACTTTACCAAATCCACGATACCACCACTCACACGGCCAGATAATTCCATTGCAACCACACCTGTTGAGAGAGCGAACTTGTTGGCTGAACTCTTTGCTTCACATTCTACTGTCGATTTCCAAGGAAAAACACCACCTACTATTCCCATATTGCAGTCAAAGATGCCCGATGTTGTCTTCAGACAGCGCATCATAAAGCGTATTTTAATGAAGCTAGACACCAAGAAGGCTTCTGGCGCTGACGGAATACCTGCCATAGTTCTCAAAAACTGTGCAAGGGAACTAACACAACCAGTTTTCTGTAGACTTTTTAACCTATCCTACAGAAAGGGAATATTTCCGTCCTGCTGGAAATGTGCCACGGTTCAGCCGATACCTAAAAAAAAGGTAAGAAGACCTTGCCAAATAACTACCGACCAGTTGCACTGCTTTCAATAATATCGAAAGTCATGGAAAAGGTTATCAATGAGCATCTTCTAAAATATCTTGAACGATTCAATATTATTAGCGATCACCAATATGGTTTTCGTAAACATAGATCAACAGATCTTCTGACTTATGTAACACATGTTTGGAACAACGCAATTGAACACTTTGGAGAATCTCGAGCGGTTGCTCTTGACATATCCAAGGCATTCGACCGTGTTTGGCTCAATGGACTGTTGGCTAAGTTGCGCTCTTATGGTATGTCTGAAAGGTTCTGTTTGTGGCTCTCATGTTTCCTCAGAGAGCGTTCTTTACGAGTGGCGGTCGACGGATTTCTTTCTAACACCCTCACTATCAACGCCGGTGTGCCCCAGGGCTCCATACTGTCTCCTACTCTCTTTCTCATTTACATTAACGATCTGCTGGAAAAGACCGGGAATCCAATCTATAGCTTTGCAGATGACAGTACGCTTGTCTCTTCATTCACCTTGAACGCTCGGACATCGGCTGCTCAGGCGAATATCCGCAGACAGCAGGAGGTCGTTCAACTTAACAAACACCTGGAAGAAATTCTATCTTGGGGTGACAGTAACCAAGTGGAATTTAACGCTACAAAAACCAAGCGGCAGTTTTTTCTAAAAAAGTTAACGTTGCTGAACCCGACATAGTTATGTCGGGGCACTCCATTCCCCTAGCATCGTCGCCAAATTTGTTGGGCGTTAGTTTGGGAGCAAATATGTCTTGGCATGAACATGTCGCAGGCATAGCAAGGAGAGCTTCTCAAAAATTGGGAATATTATTTAGAACCAGAAAGCTTTACACCCCACAGCAACTGTTAATTCTTTACAAAGCCCAAATTCGACCAACTATGGAATACTGCTCCCACGTTTGGGGCTCCGCTCCCAAACATACACTGCATTTGTTGGATTCTGTTCAGAGAAGAGCGGTCCGTCTGATTGGGGACCCGGAATTGACCGGCGGCCTTGATTCGCTGGAACATCGAAGAACGGTTGGCGACTTGAGTCTGTTCTACAAGTATTTTCATGGAAAGGGTTCGAAGGATGTAGCCCGCTTAATTCCTCCCAAAGCGGTGCATGTTAGAAATACACGTCGCGGTGGTGCTTCGCATCCGTATGAGGTTCAGCTTGTTACTCCGCGTACGACGCTTTTCAAGCAATCTTTTATATGGAGAACGTCATCCCTTTGGAATAATTTTCCCAGCGCTGTGTTTCCCACCGAGTACAATTTACAGCGATTCAAGAACAACGTGAATCGCTTTTTTCCGCACTCGTGCCGCTCCTGGAGCGCTTTAGGGACTTCCCTGCAGCAAGTGTGCTAGACCAATTAAAAAAAAAATAAATAAATAAATAATAATAATAATGACTAAATGACCACAATACTATCAAAAAAATGTTAATTAGGCAACTGAGATTTAATCATAATAAGCCAAAAATCAAGTGGAAAATGAGTTTAAACGAAAAATAAACTTTAGTTAGTAAATTTTATGTATGTTACTAACATTGCATAAATTCTAAATTTTTAACTTTGTAACCAAATTACACATAGGGATATGTTATCACTTTGATTTATGATATTTGTTTACATGATAACAGGAATAAATGTAGATGTGTTGTGAAATTAAAATTTTATATTTGTTTTGTGCTAAAAATATTATAATGCATACTTAATACACAAACCAGTATGATTTAAAATTTAAGAAAAATATAATAAAAATAACAATTACTTGTGAAAATCACCACTTCAATATCAACACTTAGGTATAGAAATATAAAAGAAAGAACCCGCACTAATCTTATGAAAATTCTGATCAAGTCCAAAAATGTATAGATTAGGAATTATCGAGCGTCGAACTAGTAAAAAAAAACCGCTGAAAAAATGTCATTTTTGAGTTTTTTTAAGACCTTATTTTGACTAGAATATGATTTTACGAAAATTCCACCAGGATTATAGGTTTTTTGGGTTGCTAATTATGAATATAATAATTATTTCGACCCGTTTCACTCCTAATTTCGAATATTGGCCATTTTGGCCATTTCTGGAGTTTTTTTTTATTTAATTAATCTAGAACATATTTTTTGCGAAAAATTCTAAGGAATTTTAAGTTTTTGAGTTAATAATTACTGATTTAATAATTATTTTGAACCAATTTGATCCTACTTTCCAATAGCGTTTATTTTTGGCCAACTTTTAATCCTTTTTAGGATTTAATTAGACTAAAACATACAAAAGTTATAATTTGTTTTCAACAACTCTAAGGAAATTGTTAAGAAAGAATGGTGAAAGTTATATTTCCAAAAATAAACACTATTCAAATTATTATATTCGTAATTATCAAACTCAAGAAACATAACACGTAGGCTGAAAAGTTTTTGGTCTGACACACAGATGTCGCCCCTTTCAAAAAAAACCATAGGATTTTTAAGAAGTACCAACCTGTCAAAATTTCATGACATTTCGACGGTTAGTTTACAAGTTACAGTTGTTTTAGTGACGCTATTTTTGATATTTTCAAAACAATGGAAAAAATCGAATTTCGTGTGTTGATTAAATACCGTTCAAGCAAAGCAATGGCTTGATAAGTGCTACAGGGACTCTGCCCCTGAAAAATCACTCATCATTTACTGTTAAGCTGAATTTAAACGCGGTCATAGAGATAAAAACCGGTCAAGTGCAAGTTGAACTTGCACAATTAGTGTTCCGTACGTTGATTGTTTTTAAAATAAAAATTTTTGTTAGGATGGTATAAAATGATCAGTGACTTCACAAAACACACCCCAAATGAGTTTTCAACAAAGTTTGTTTCCAATCTTTACTGAAAACTGGTGACCTTGAATTTTTTTTTTTTTTTTATATACCAAATAAATTATTAAAGGTAATGCACTCGTGATAATTTTCGTTCAATCTATACCCGTGGAGAATATTCCAGAATTTTTTCAAAATTTTTTGATCAGTACTTTTCGAGATAAGGTAGGGGTCAGCGATTTTTTAAAACTAATACGAAGAAAAGTGTGGGCAAGTATCACATTATATATATATATATATATATATATATATATATATTTTACTCGTGTTTTCACAAGCTTTCATTTGACACCACACTCGATGACCTAGTAAAAAAAAAAAATTTTTCACTTCCGATTTCACCCCTCAAAACGAACCCCTTAAGTCAAAATTTATGTTACGGTGGTATAAAATGATCAATAACTTCACAAAACATACCCCAAATGAGTTTTCAACAAAGTTTGTTTCCAATCTTTACTGAAATCGGATGACCTTGAAATTTTTTTTTTTTTTTATATACCATATAAATTATTAAAGGTAATACACTCGTGATAATGTTCGTTCAATCTACACCCCGTGGAGAATATTCTAGAATTTTTTCGAAATTTTTTGATAAAGTACTTTTCGAGATAAGGCCCGGGACAGCGATTTTCGCGAATTTTTAAAAATAATGCGCGCAAGTATAATATTATATATATATTTTTTACTCATGTTTTCACAAGCTTTCATTTGACACCACACTCGATGACCTAGTAAAAAAATTTTTTTTTTCACTTCCGACTTCACCCCCCAAAACTAACCCCTTGGGTCAAAATTTAATTCTCAAAACTACATGGCTCTGATGAGGCCATCAATTCCTATATTGTTACCAAATTTCACCTTTCTATGTCAAATAGTTTCGGAGAAAATCGGGCGGGTGTGACAGACAGACAGACAGACAAACACGGAAGTGATCTTATAAGTGTTCCGTACGGAACACTAAAAATGATGCTGAATCCTCTGGACGCCCAAATGAGGTGGTTACACCGGAAAACATAAAAAAAATCTACAAACTTGTTTTGGATGACCGTAAAGTGAAATTGTATGAGATAGATGACACCCTAAAGATAAAAAGAACATGTTGGTCATATTTTGCATGAACATTTGGGCATGAGAAAGCTTTTTTCGAAATGGGTACCGCGTTTGCTCACAGTGGACCAAAAACAACAACGTGTTGATGATTCTGAGCGCTGTTTGGACCAGTTTAAACTCAATAAAAAAGATTTTTTCATGCGATATGTGACAATGGATGAAACATGAATCTTCTACTATACACCAGAGTCAAATCGGCAGTCAGCTGAGTGGATAGCAGCAGGTGAAAGCCGATTGTGTTGCTCCAAACATGTATTACATAAGTTAGGAGATTGATGGTCACTAATAACATTTAACCATTCAAGAGATTTTAGCACATGCTGATTGATCGCCTTTTCCATGACTTTCGATATTATTGAAAGCAGTGCGACTGGTCGATAGTTATTTGACAAGGTCTTCCTGCCTTTTTTAGGTATCGGCTGAACTGTGGCACACTTCCAGCAGGAAGGAAATATTCCCTTTCTGTAACATAGGTTGAACAGAAAACTGGCATTAGTTCTCTTTTTTAGTACTATGCCAGGTATACCGTCGGCGCCAATAGCTTTTTTGGTGATGGTGTGCGCTTCAGAGATATTTACAAATAAACTCCTACTTACTATTACACATACTATTCCTGTTTAAAATTAGAATTATTGATCAAATAACATGACTTTCAGATTCACCGACTTCAAGAACCCTAGAAAAAAGTGCAGTATGCTTGGCTAACGCAGTGTGTACCTTATTAAGGAAACATTTTCCAAATGTGAAAAAGTGTGGAAATATTTACCTCAACAAAAAAGTGATTCATTGTTACCCACTCTTTCCTACACTTCGAAACTCAATATATGGGTTCCGCACATTTTGACGGAACAGAACAAACTGACCCATGTTTCCACAGCCATTTCTCTCTTCGCCCGACAAAACAAACCTTTCTTGAATCAAGTCATAACTGAAGATGAAACATACGTTGTGTATAACAACGTAATAAGAAAAAAAAGCCGAAAGGATGGAAGTGAACGAGCAGAATCTATGGCAAAGGCTGAATTGCATTCAATGCAAGCGTTGTTATGTGTCTGGTAGAATTGCAGAGGAATAATTTTTTACGAACTTCTTCCTCAAGGCCAAACAATAACTGCGGAGAAGTACTGTGAACAACTCACCTAACTCAGTGTTGAAATCTAAGCAAAATATCCTAATTTGGTCAATCAAAAAGGCATCATCTTTGACCATGACAACGCTAGACCACATGCAGCTCAACAGAGGACTGCAAGCACTTAGAGCAGGGATGCTCAAACTTGAACTGCTGGCGATCTACCTCAATATTGTTAGACTACGATCGATCGACTCTGAGAGGCTGCAAGTAAGTGTGATGCAGGATTGTCGTCTAGGTAGGGTGTATCGTGGCATAGATATTAGTTTTCCTCACAATATGCATTTTTTTAGTCAAGGTAAGCGTAGGTCTGCTCTAAAATGTCAATGAAAAAACTCATAATTATTCAAAATTGCGAGTTTATTGGTTCTTACAAAACAAACGAGTTCTAGTGTCTAAACTTAACTAAAGAGTGACTTTGGATGTTGAAGCGTGGCACTGCATGTCCTCAGCATACTTTTCATAAGATGGTACGTAATTACCGAGTGCTATTCGCAAGCATGATGACATATGTTCGTTAGTTAGTCGTTTGCGATACTTCGACTTAATTATCTTCATTTCAGAAAATGCAGACTCGCACAAGTAAGTTGACCCAAACATTGCCGTCAGTTGAAGGGCGATTTGCCTTAGATTCGGATATTTATCTTCAGATATAAAACACCAGAATTTTGTATCAGATGCTGTGGCTTTGAGATGTATATCTGATATAATCTGCACTAACTCATTTTCAACAGAACATGAGTCCATGTTAAACTGACTTGCTATTTCAGTAGCTAATTCCTCAATGTTTTTACACGAGAAAGGATAACTCATAAATGATGCGATATTTGCCAATTTACTGAAATCATAAAAACGTATTTCGAATTGGCCCAAAATATTTCATAATTCTGCCTCATAAATATCATAATTCAACTGAGGAATCCTTGCTTTCAAAGACGGAAAATTTTTCAGATCCTTTCTTTTCAGTTGATCTATCATAAGTTGCAATTTACTTTTGAATGCGTTTATTGCGCTAATCATCTCAATAATAGTTTTTCCTTTACCTTGAAGCTCCAAATTAATAGTGTTTTAAATGCATTGTGATGTCTGTCAAAAATGCCAAATCAGTCAGCCATTTTCCGTTTTTCAGCATCTGAGTGTCATCACCTCTTTCGTCCAGAAAAGCTGTTATTTCGGGCAATAATTCTTGAAACCTTTCTAGGAATTTTCCGCGACTCAACCACCTGACGTCCGTGTGAAGAACTAAATTATTGTGTTCAGCTGACTCACTATCTTCCAACTGCAATTTAAAGAGCGGTCGTTGCAAGCTACGTGCACGGATAGAATTCACAATTTTTATTGCAATGCCCATAATCTCCTCCATGTTTAGAACTTTTGAACACAAAACTTGTTGATGTATAATGCAATGGAAGGAGAAAAATGAAGGAAAATCACCATTAGCTCGACACAATGCCACAAAACCGTTTTTGTTTCCAGTCATTGCTGGAGCTCCATCGGCTGTAATGCACACTAGTTTATATATTGGTAGCTTGTAGTTTGTTACAAAATTGAAGAAAACGTCATATATATCTTCGCCACGGGTCTTTCGTTTCAGAGGAAGCATTGTAAAAAACTCTTCCTTAGCCGACATGTCACTGAATACCATTCGAATAAAAATACACAGCTGGGCAGTGCCTGTCATATCGGTGGATTCGTCGAACTGTAAAGAAAAAAAGTATGTACATTCCATGAGATCATGTTTTAGTTTATCTGCCATGTCCTGACTCATGACTTCAACACGCCTTGTGACAGTCGGACGAGATAACTGAAGTTCTCTAATAGCAGACATAATCTCTGTTTTATTTTTAAAATCTCCAAATAAAGTCTCACCCGCTTTAATAAATGCTTCCTTCACAACCAATCTATCATCAAATGGTTTCTTGTGTTTCGCCAATATATGAGATATTTTAAATGACGTGATCGTTGAAGCTTTTGATTGTTTGGCTGGTCTTGTGAACATGGTTTGTTCTTTTTTCAAACAAGTTGTCAAATCACGTACTTTTCGTTTTCTTAATTCACTCTGTGACGAAAATCCTTTTCATAGTTTTTATGAACCTTTTTATGATGCCTCTCTAAGTTCCCACGCTTAGGTATTGCAACTGACGCACGGCAAATGAGACAAATGCACTTATCCTTTACCATACAAAAGAAAAATTCTTCCTCCCAATCGTTATTAAAATGATAAGTTTTACTTTTCTTCGCCGCACTCATTTTGGACTATTTATTAATAAACTTTGTATCGATGTATCGCCTTCAAGTTACAACTCAGACTGACTCCTATTCCTGCAGGCGCAACATTTATATCAGCGCGAACGAAGTTTCGAATGTTCCCGTCAAATACGCGGCCCGAAGTTTCTAGAAAAATCGGCGGGAATCAAAAACGCGGCTTTTCTTTGACAAGTACCGCGCGTTCCTTTCATAAAAGCCGCCTTTTTCCGCTAGCAGTGGGTTATTACGATAAAAGAAAGTGATGAGGGGATTATTCTGGCCTAATTGTGGATCGAATAAATGTTAGTAGTTTATTCATTACATTTTGTTTTAGTTATCTAAAACAAAATCTGTGAATAGTTCTATATCGGAATTTTTTTCTCGAGATCGACTCAAAAAGCACTCGCGATCGACTTGTCGATCGCGATCGACCGTTTGAGTACCCCTGACTTAGAGAGTTAAAATCGGAAATCCTTCAGCACTCTTCATATTCCCCTGATCTTGTTCCTTTAGATTTTCATCTGTTTGGTTCTCTGCAAAATAATTTGAACGGCAAAAAATTTTGATTCTATGGAAGAAGTCAAAAACTACCTTACAACTGTCTTTGAAGATTAACCACGCAGTTTTTAGAAAGAAGAACTGATGGGAGACAGATATAGAAAGTAATGAAGAGTACATTATTGATTAATAAATACTATTTTTCATGAAAATGTGTTGAATTTAATTTGGTTTCTAATCGGGTACGAACTTTTGCAATCACCCAATACTTCTGTAGACGCATTTTTTAGAAAAATCGCTATCCACCCGCCTTATCCGAAAAACTTATCAAAAAATTTTAGAATATTCTCCACGGAGTGTAGATTGAAGTCGCTGTAATAATTTATCTGGTATATAAAAAAAAACAGAAATTTCAAGGTCATCAATTTCAGTCAACACAAACTGTTTTGGTATTTCTATGGCCCTAACTATGAAAAAAATATGGGAGATTGCTAACAGCTTTACCTTTTGAAATATACAGGATAAAACATAGAACACATACTCGAAACACGAAGCGAATGCAGCACTCATGTTCGATAATATACTGTTTAAGGGGTTACACCACTTTGAAATTTTCAAAAAAATTGAATTTTTTTTTTTTTTGGCTAGATAAATTATTTATTCTTTTAAGAATATTTTAAACGTTTAACCATTTCAAAATTCAAATTATTTCCGAAGTTATAGCAATTAGTAGCTAAAAGTAACTCAGGTACACAAAGTTGGAACTAGTTTAGACTCGCTGAACATTCAACGTCACAGAATCAGTCTGCTTTGTGACGCAGTATGTACATATCGCCACATGTATTACAAAAATTATATTTTTTTATTATTTTTAATAGAAAATTATTATTGAAATGTCGGAATAAGTATATGTTGATAAAAAAGTAGCCGACAAGCAGTTAGACGTCCTTGTCGGAGGAGGAAGAAACGACATCACCCGATAAATCGTTACTTAATGGAAAGAGAGGAAGCTAGCACCAGTCCATCAGCTAAAAAATTAAAGAGCAGTGAAACCGTTGATTTTGATGTGGATGCATCTTTCGGGTACCGATTAATTAATTTTGTATCTGTTTTTTCTGCTATATGTGAAGTGTAAAGTGTAAAGAGTGTGGCGGTATTATAAAATTTACCGAAACTTCTCTTCGTGGTCTTGGTTTTAAACTAAAAGTGAATTGTGCTGAATATGAACCAGTTCTAATAAACTCATTCCTTCGTATCAGTGGTAGAGCATATGATGTGAATAGACGATTAGTTTTTGCGTTCAGACTTCTTGGTATTGGTTCAGTAGGAATAGAGAAATTTTGTGGAATCATGGACTTCCCTAAATCAATTTTCCAATCGTTCTACGATAAAGTCGTGAATGACATTAACACTGCTACAAAAACTATTTGTGAATTGTCCATGAAAACTGCCATTCAAAAGGCAAAAGAATTGATTAACGCAGTAGAACTCACCGTTTCAGGGGATGGAACTTGGATGAAATGTGGTTTCTCATCTCCCTTTTCGACGTTTCTATTCTTATATCATTTTAGACAGGAAAAGTTCTTGATCGTATAGTAAAAAGTTCATATTGTAAACTTGTGAATTTTGGAAAAATTTTTTTTATGAGAGTGGTATGATCAATGAACACTCAGGTAAATGTTCTGCCAATCACGAAGTGTTAGCTGGAAAAATGGAAGTGGATAGTATTGTAGAAATGTTCAAAAGATCCGAAACTCTTTATAACGTACAATATAGCAATTACGTATGCGATGCAGACAGTAAGACTTATAAAGGAATTGTTGACTCAAATTCATTTGAAAAACATGGATACGTAATTACGCAAAGTAAAAAAATATAATCCTGGTATAGGGAAGTTGATAACCAAGCTTATGGATAGGTTAACAGTTTACTATGGTCTTGCAGTTAGAAGGAGTATAAATACATCAGTTGAAACAGTATCATAAAGCGTATTTTAATGAAGCTACACACCAAAAAGGCTTCTGGCGCTGACGGAATACCTGCCATAGTTCTCAAAAACTGTGCAAGGGAACTAACACCAGTTTTCTGTAGACTTTTCAACCTATCCTACAGAAAGGGAATATTTCCGTCCTGCTGGAAATGTGTCATGGCTCAACCGATACCTAAAAAAAAGCAAGAAGACCTTGCCTACCGACCAGTTGCACTGCTTTCAATAATATCGAAAGTTATGGAAAAGGTTAAAATATCTTGAACGATGCAATATTATTAGCGATCACCAATATGGCTTTCGTAAACATAGATCAACAGGAAATCTTCTGACTTATGTAACACATGTTTGGAACAACGCAATTGAATACTTTGGAGAATCTCGAGTTGTTGCTCTTGACATATCCAAGGCATTCGACCGTGTTTGACACGATGGACTGTTGGCTAAGCTACGCTCTTGTAGTATTTCTGAAAAGTTGTGACTCTCATATTTCCTCAGAGAGCGTTCTTTGCGAGTGGCGGTCGACGAATTTCTTTCTAACACCTTCACTATCAACGCCGGTGTGCCCCAAGGCTGTCTCCTACTCTCTTTCTCATTTACATTAACGATCTGCTGGAAAAGACCGGGAATCCAATCTAGGGCTTTGCAGATGACAGTACACTTGTCTCTTCGTTCACTTTGAACGCTCGGACATCGGCTGCTCAGGCGAATATCCGCAGACAGCAGGAGGTCGTTCAACTTAACAAAGACCCGGAAGAGGTTCTACGAGGCTGGTTTGAAAAGTCCGTGCAAAGTCCGAGACCGAGAGATGGCACCACGCGGCGCGTATCGAGGTCATGTTTAGTTAGTAGCATCTCTTGAATGAACGCACACCAAGTTTCAGCCATATTGCTCTATTTCTTTGTGTTTGGCATTCGTGTGAATCAAGGAAGTCGAGTGATTTTCAAGGAATGGACGAAAAAGAATTTCGTGTGGTGATTAAACATTACTTTATGTAAGCAAAACGCCTCAGGAGACTAAAGAGAAGCTTGATAAGCATTATGGTGACTCTGCACCTTCTATTAGAACAGTTTATAAGTGGTTTCAACATTTTCAGACTGGCCATATGGGCACAAGTGACGGTGAACGTTCTGGACGGCCTGTGGAGGTTACGACTCCAGAAATCATCGATCAAATCCATGATATGGTGATGGATGACAGAAGAGTTAAGGTGCGTGAGATTGCTAGTGCTGTGGGCATCTCGACTGAACGGGTACATAATATTTTGCATAAACATTTGGACATGAGAAAGCTATCCGCAAGATGGGTGCCGCGATTGCTCACGCTTGACCAAAGACGAAATCGTGTGAAGTGTTGCAAGGATGGTTTGCAGCTCTTCCAGAAGAATCCGGAGGACTTTAAGCGTCGTTTCGTCACTGTGGATGAAACATGGATACATTACTATACTCCTGAGACCAAACAACAATCTAAACAATGGGTTACCAAGGGGGAATCTGCACCAAAAAAGGCCAAGACCGTTCCTTCGGCCGGAAAGGTTATGGCGACTGTCTTTTGGGATTCGCAAGGGATAATCCTCATCGACTATCTGGAAAAGGGTAAAACTATTACAGGTGAATATTATTCATCGTTATTGGAGCGTTTGAAAACCGAGCTGCAAGAAAAACGCCCGCGATTGGCCCACAAGAAAGTCCTTTTCCATCACGACAACGCACCAGCACACACCTCGGCAATTGTGGTCGCAAAATTAATGGAAATAGGATTCCAACTCGTTTCACATCCCCCCTATTCTCCAGACTTGGCTCCCTCGGACTACTATTTGTTCCCCAATTTGAAGAAATGGCTGACGGGACAAAGATTTTATTCAAACGAGGAGGTGATTGCAGACACTAATGGATATTTTGCAGACTTGGACAAATCCTATTATTCGGAAGGGATCAACAAACTAGAACATCGTTGGACGAAGTGTATAAGCCTAAAAGGAGACTATGTCAAAAAATAAAAAAGGTTTACCCTAAACACATAAGTAGTTTTTATTTTTACACGGACTTTTCAAACCAGCCTCGTATCTTGGGGTGACAGTAACCAAGTAGAATTTAACGCTACAAAAACCCAGGCGGCAGTTTTTTCTAAATAAGTTAACGTTGCTGAACCCGACATAGTCATGTCGGGGCACTCCATTCCCCTAGCATCGTCGCTCAATTTGTTGGGCGTTAGTTTGGGAGCAAATATGTCCTGGCATGAACATGTTGCAGGCATAACAAGAAGAGCTTCTCAAAAGTTGGGAATATTATTTCGAACCAAAAAGCTTTACACTCCACAACAACTGTTAATTCTTTACAAAGCTCAAATTCGACCAACTATGGAATACTGCTCCCATATTTGGGGCTCCGCTCCTAAACATATACTGCATTTGTTGGATTCTGTTCAGAGAAGAGCTGTGCGTCTGATTGGAGACCCGGAACTGACCGGCGGCCTTGATTCGCTGGAACATCGAAGAACGGTTGGCGACTTAAGTCTGTTCTACAAGTATTTTCATGGAAAGTGTTCGAAGGATATAGCCCGCTTAATTCCTCCTAAAGCGGTGCATGTTAGAAATACACGTCGCGCTGGTGCTTCACATCCGTATGAGGTTCAGCTTGTTACTCCGCGTACAACGCTTTTCAAGCAGTCTTTTATATGGAGAACATCATCCCTTTGGAATAATTTGCCCAGCGCTGTGTTTCCCACCGCGTACAATTTACAGTAATTGAAGAACAACGTGAATCGCTTTTTCCGCACACATGCCTCTCCTGGAGAGCTTTAGGGACTTCCCTGCAGCACGTGTGCTAGACCCATAAAAAAAAATGAAAAATGCGATGCGGGCTACTTATTACCATAAAATATCCACTGATGAAAAGTCACAGCATGACAACCGCCCGTCCGGCGAAGATACCTTCGTATCAGAAAGCGAAGGCTTCTGGAACTTTTTAATCTTATAAGCATAAAAATTCTATTCCTGTAGTTGTCCAAAAAGTAATTGAACTGATATACGATAGAATAACTGATACCGATTTGTCAGAACGCTGTTTAGAAGAATCTTTAGCTCCAGAAGTGCATTACAGTGGCGCAAAAATTGTTGAGATTGTGTAGTACAAGTGATGCAATTATTAAACCTTGTAATTGGCCCAAGCGCGCTGCGATTTACCAAAAACTTGGAATCTCAACGAATATCTATAGACAACATGAAAGCCCAACAGGGGACTAAAGAGGCCAGGAAATTGAAAAAAGCCGCTCAAAACGAGTCGGAGAACATCGCCACCACAATAGAAGACCTCATGTAGGGTCCAGGAATCGCAGATTGAAGATAATTTAAAAAAATATTTGGTTTTTAAGACGCTGACGTCGTACTGTTTTTTCTTTTGCGAATTCTTCGAAACTACTTTTTTCAAACTGGTGTATAAGATATCTTAAGATCTACCTAACCGATTTTGTTAAAATTTACAAAACATATTCTTAATAATATTATCTAAGATGCAATAAAAGATTTTTTTAATTAGGTGCCACGTTCATAACTTTTTTAAGCTCAAAATTTCGATAAAAATCAGAGTTTTTTTCAAACAGCTGTCATTTCTACAAAAAAATTTTAAATTTTTTTTCCTATGCTACATCTTAGCTATTATCTTTCTAAATAAGAAAAAAATGATTTTTTATTTTTCAGACGGTGCCTGACAGAGAAAATAAGTACACCATCAGCAAGGATTTTCAAAAGAGGATCCTACTTGATGACTCATAACTCCGTAATTTTTTAATTTTTTTTTTATTCCTTATTATTTCAAATGATTCATAAAACTACTTTGTATATGTGTAAAATAAAAATTATTTTATATATTTAATACCTGCGTCAATTTTTTTTTTATTTTTATATCTATTTTTCCAAGCGCCAAGTTGATGTAACCCCTATAACCATAAATAAGGGGTGTCAACAATAACCTAAAAAAAGGAATATCTTTTACCGACTACAAGTTATAGGCGACAGGTTCTTTCTTGACCGACTGTACATACCGTTCGCAGTGTAATAACAAATAAATACTTATAAAAAATCTATTATTTGGAGTCTAGAAAATGCAAGTAATTAACAAACATTTAATCAAAACAGAAAAGTAAGTTTATTCATGTTGATTCAAGGGCTAAAAGCGTTTCCTAAACATTTAGTTTTTTCCTAATCCATGAAAATACCAGTCCTTACCAGTTATTTAAGCAGATAGTTTAATGAAACTAAATGGAGTTAAATTGTGGCATATTATACAAATCAAAAATCCCAATGTGTTATATGTACACTACCGTCAGAAAGTATTTGCCCACCCAGTTATTTCAGTCCCAAGACAACAAAAACCCAGATAATATATATTTTTTTAAATCTTAATGAATTATTATTTATTTTCACATTATTTACAGTCTACAAAATCAGAAAAATATTCATAATTTTCCGGGATTCTTCTCATCTATGTGACTTCCTTTGTTTTTATTTACCGCTTACAAGTTTCGGCATTCTGTCCAGTAGTTTCTTCAGAGTTTCTTCGGTTATTTTAATCCATTCTGCTTATAAAAGTTCCCACAAGTGATTTTTTGATGTTGGATTAAGTTTTCAAACATACCTGTCTAAATGGTCCCACAGCAATTCGATGGGGTTCAAGTCGGGTGATTGTGGAAGAAGTCATCACTTCCAGGACGTCATCGGATTTCCATTGGTCCAAAAGTTCTCTAATTTGTTTAGCAGAATATTTGGGGACGTTGTCATGCTGAAAAATAAATTTCCTTTGAAAAATATCTCTTCCAGAAGGAAGCATTTGAGTTAGCAAAATTTCTTGGTACTGTTCTTTTCGCATGATTCCTTCTATCCTAAAGATTTTTCCAACTTTACCGTTGCCAAAACAACCCCAAACCTTTACTGAACTTCCACCATGTTTTACTGTAGGCAACTGGCAGGCTTCCAACATCCTCTCTCCAGCTGATCGCCGCACGTAAACTCGTCGCTTGAACCGAAAATTTCGAATTTAGATTTGTCGCTCCAGAGGATAGAATTCCATTGTTCTGATGTTCAATTTTCAAGTTCTCGGGCCCATTCTAATCGTTTACGTTTATTCACTTGCCTAAGAAGTGACACCCATTGCAACTCTCCCGTGTGGTCCACCTTCTACTAACTTGTTCTTCACGGTTGTCACGCTGATGGGGATGGGCCGCTCCAGGTTTACTTGAGCCGTGATTTCTGGTACGGTTAGGCGGCGATTACATCTGCTGGACATTCTTATAGCTCTGTCTTCAGCGGAAGTCGTTTTTCGAGGCCTTCCTGAACGTTTTTGGTTGGGAATTCCACGTCCCTCAGAATTTTTCTTTTACGATGTAGTCCACCGTTCTCCTTGGCATCCGCATATTACTCGCGATTTGTAGACTCGAGTGATCATTTTGATGTCTCGCAATTATCAGAGTCTGATTTTCAACGGAAACTTCTTTCATTTTTGGCATTTTCAATGCCAAAGTATCGTTTACGAATGGTTAATTTCCAAAAGAGAAATGGTATTTATAGCATAGTTTTTATCATAAAATGTCAGTAGGAATTTCCATAATCCCTAGAAACTTGAAATGAGTTCTTACTTCAACTGGAATTCTCAGAAATCGCCTCAAAACGATTATCATACAAAACTTAGAAATTTGTTCTAATTAGTTTTTAATTTGTGATTTTACCAAAAAGGCTTATCTAAACAATTTTATGATAGACACTTGTTAACAACAATTAAATTTACCTAATATAATAAAAGGGTTTAATCAGGTATTAAATTTTGGCAGTTACATTGAAATTTCTGGGTGGGAAAATACTTTCTGACGGTAGTGTATGTACCTTACATTTTATACTGCGAAGTATATTCAAATTATGCAAATTGGGAAAAACTGATCCCAGTCACACCACAAGAGCCAATTCCTCATTTGTTCTTATCTAGCGCCTTTCTAAATCCTTAAATACTCATTTGTAATTATATTTTTTAGTTTTCGTCATTGTTAGCGCAACGATTTTACCTAATTTGTTTATTTTCGACTTTAAACTACTTATCTTATACGAGTAAAACAATTCATATAATAAAATGATATGCAAATAAAATAAATTTCAAGGTTTTTCATTATATTTCGTTATTTAAAATTTCTTCACATTGAAATCATGATCTTTGGGATTAAAGCTGTTTGTTCAAAGGGATAGCAAGAACTGGTGTCTTTTGATTTCAGACAATTTAAAGCCAACCTAGCTACCAGCAGGTATATACAGGACGTCTCAATAATGATTTCAGATACTTTCCAGTAGGTTAAGCCAAAATTGAGGCCAAAAAAATATTTGTTTTTTTAATGCCACATCTCTAAATATTTCGGTTTTTGGCAATCTATTCCGACTAATAAATTCGTAAACAAGTGTTAAAAACAGTGGTGCTCTTAGTTGAAAATGCTCAGATACAATAAGTTCAATTTGTTTCGTTATATTTAAATACGAGGCTGGTTTGAAAAGTCCGTGCAAAAATAAAAACTACTTATGTGTTTGGGGTAAACCTTTTTTATTTTTCGACATAGTCTCCTTTTAGGCTTATACACTTCGTCCAACGATGTTCTAGTTTGTTGATCCCTTCCGAATAATAGGATTTGTCCAAGTCTGCAAAATATCCATTAGTGTCTGCAATCACCTCCTCGTTTGAATAAAATCTTTGTCCCGCCAGTCATTTCTTCAAATTGGGGAACAAATAGTAGTCCGAGGGAGCCAAGTCTGGAGAATAGGGGGGATGTGAAACGAGTTGGAATCCTATTTCCATTAATTTTGCGACCACAACTGCTGAGGTGTGTGCTGGTGCGTTGTTGTGATGGAAAAGGACTTTCTTGTGTGCCAATCGCGGGCGTTTTTCTTGCAGCTCGGTTTTCAAACGGTCCAATAACGATGAATAATATTCACCTGTAATAGTTTTTTACCCTTTTGCAGATAGTCGATGAGGATTATCCCTTGCGAATCCCAAAAGACAGTCGCCATAACCTTTCCGGCCGAAGGAACGGTCTTCGCCTTTTTTGGTGCAGATTCCCCCTTGGTAACCCATTGTTTAGATTGTTGTTTGGTCTCAGGAGTATAGTAATGTATCCATGTTTCATCCACAGTGACGAAACGACGCTTAAAGTCCTCCGGATTCTTCTGGAACAGCTGCAAACCATCCTTGCAACACTTCACACGATTCCGTTTTTGGTCAAGCGTGAGCAATCGCAGCACCCATCTTGCGGATAGCTTTCTCATGTCCAAATGTTTATGCAAAATATTATGTACCCGTTCAGTCGAGATGCCCACAGCACTAGCAATCTCACGCACCTTAACTCTTCTGTCATCCATCACCATATCATGGATTTGATCAATGATTTCTGGAGTCGTAACCTCCACAGGCCGTCCAGAACGTTCAGCGTCACTTGTGCCCATATGGCCAGTCCGAAAATTTTGAAACCACTAATAAACTGTTCTAATCGAAGGTGCAGAGTCGCCATAATGTTTATCAAGCTTTCTTTAGTCTCCTGAGGCGTTTTGCCTTTCATAAAGTAATGTTTAATCACCACACGAAATTCTTTTTCGTCCATTTCTTGAAAATCACTCGACTTCCTTGATTCACACGAATGCCAAACACAAAGAAATAGACCAATATGGCTGAAACTTGGTGTGCGTTCATTCAAGAGATGCTACTAACTAAAAATGACCTCGATACGCGCCGGTGGTGCCATCTCTCGGACTTTGCACGGACTTTTCAAACCAGCCTCGTATTTTGATGAGTATATTGGTCGATTACAGTAGGATATCCCAAAACAAGATGGCGAGATGATATACAGAGGGTTGCGGGCATTGGATGGATAACAATAGCTGCAAATAGATTGACATGGTAATTCAGGGGAAAGGCCTACATCTAGCACTTGATAGAATTGGGCTTATAGTGATATATTGCTCGCTGAACACACGGGGTTACATTTATGCCTGTAAATGATACATACTAATGCAGACATGAAGGTAAAATTTCCCAAAGCAATTAAATTTCCAGGGACCGCGGTTATACTCAGTCTCACCACAGTATACTATCTGCCAATTGCAGCCCAGCTGTAAGCTAAACAAATTTGACCCTATTTATGTGACACCTAATCCTTTTATGGGACGTGTTCAACAAATGTGGTGCCCTGGCTTCCTCCCAGAGAGAAGCCTGGTCAAAATCGGTATGAGGTTCAGTTTGTCACCCTCATACCTTCATCTTCAAGAACTCTTTTATCTCAAGAACTGCCTCAGGCTGTTTTCCACCTGGTATAACCTGCAATGGGCATAAATCGCTACCCCTACCCCCCCCCCCCCCCCCGCACATATCGCTTCTATAGGCTTTAGAGATTTCCGTGCAGCGCGTATATGCTCCGCTTATAGAAAAATAAAGACTTACAATTTAGCTTATAAAACACTTTTTAATACATGTACGAGGCTGGTTTGAAAAGTCCGTGCAAAAATAAAAAACTACTTATGTGTTTGGGGTAAACCTTTTTTATTTTTCGACATAGTCTCCTTTTAGGCTTATACACTTCGTCCAACGATGTTCTAGTTTGTTGATCCCTTCCGAATAATAGGATTTGTCCAAGTCTGCAAAATATCCATTAGTGTCTGCAATAACCTCCTCGTTTGAATAAAATCTTTGTCCCGCCAGCCATTGCTTCAAATTGGGGAACAAATAGTAATCCGAGGGAGCCAAGTCTGGAGAATAGGGGGGATGTGAAACGAGTTGGAATCCTATTTCCATTAATTTTGCGACCACAACTGCTGAGTTGTGTGCTGGTGCGTTGTCGTGATGGAAAAGGACTTTCTTGTGGGCCAATGGCGGGCGTTTTTCTTGCAGCTCGGTTTTCAAACGGTCCAATAACGATGAATAATATTCACCTGTAATAGTTTTACCCTTTTCCAGATAGTCGATGAAGATTATCCCTTGCGAATCCCAAAAGACAGTCGCCATAACCTTTCCGGCCGAAGGAACGGTCTTCGCCTTTTTTGTTTTGATGTGTTATATTATTTACATCCAGTACTACATAATACCAATGTAGTAGTAATATACAGTGTGCTATAAGACCTTATTGATGTACGAGGCTGGTTTGAAAAGTCCGTGCAAAGTCCGAGAGATGACACCACCGGCGCGTATCGAGGTCATGTTTAGTTAGTAGCATCTCCTGAATGAACACACACCAAGTTTCAGCCATATTGGTCTATTTCTTTGTGTTTGGCATTCGTGTGAATCAAGGAAGTCGAGTGATTTTCAAGAAATGGACGAAAAAGAATTTCGTGTGGTGATTAAACATTACTTTATGAAAGGCAAAACGCCTCAGGAGACTAAAGAGAAGCTTGATAAACATTATGGTGACTCTGCACCTTCGATTAGAACAGTTTATAAGTGGTTTCAAAATTTTCGGACTGGCCATATGGGCACAAGTGACGCTAAACGTTCTGGACGGCCTGTGGAGGTTACGACTCCAGAAATCATTGATCAAATCCATGATATGGTGATGGATGACTGAAGAGTTAAGGTGCGTGAGATTGCTAGTGCTGTGGGCATCTCGATTGAATGGGTACATAATATTTTGCATAAACATTTGGACATGAGAAAGCTATCCGCAAGATGGGTGCCGCGATTGCTCACGCTTGACCAAAAACGGAATCGTGTGAAGTGTTGCAAGGATGGTTTGCAGCTGTTCCAGAAGAATCCGGAGGACTTTAAGCGTCGTTTCGTCACTGTGGATGAAACATAGATACACTACTATACTCCTGAGATCAAACAACAATCTAAACAATGGGTTACCAAGGGGGAATCTGCACCAAAAAAGGCGAAGACCGTTCCTTCGGCCGGAAAGGTTATAGCGACTGTCTTTTGGGATTCGCAAGGGATAATCCTCATCGACTATCTTGAAAAGGGTAAAACTATTACAGGTGAATATTATTCATCGTTATTGGACCGTTTGAAAACCGAGCTGCAAGAAAAACGCCCGCGATTGGCCCACAAGAAAGTCCTTTTCCATCACGACAACGCACCAGCACACACCTCAGCAGTCGTGGTTGCAAAATTAATGGAAATAGGATTCCAACTCGTTTCACATCCCCCCCATTCTCCAGACTTGGCTCCCTCGGACTACTATTTGTTCCCCAATTTGAAGAAATGGCTGGCGGGACAAAGATTTTATTCAAACGAGGAGGTGATTGCAGACACTAATGGATATTTTGCAGACTTGGACAAATCCTATTATTCGGAAGGGATCAACAAACTAGAACATCGTTGGACGAAATGTATAAGCCTAAAAGGAGACTATGTCGAAAAATAAAAAAGGTTTACCCCAAACACATAAGTAGTTTTTATTTTTGCACGGACTTTTCAAACCAGCCTCGTATTACAAAGCTTGTATCTTTCTAATTATAATAACTATGAAATTTTAAAAAATTTCAAAAATGTTGAAAAATCATTATATATTGTTAGCCAAAAGCGAGGCCAAAATATGCTCCTCTGTTGAGTATATGTTGGAGAGGGGTTACAAACGGTATAACCAGCGGCGTAGCCAGGTCCAAGAGACGGAGGGCGTTCAGATATTAAAGACGTTTCTTTACAGAAAAAAAAAAACAAAACCCTAAAGGGGGGTGCTTGCTTATACACGGAGAGGGGGTGGGAGCCAATAGACTATCGGGACAGGAGCCCATCAAAGATAAAACTTTACAAGTTTCCTCTAATAAAAAAAACCCAAGGACGTTGTTTTCCACATGCCTAGGGGTGGGGAAGGCGTAATCCCCCTTTGATTACGCCACATGATATAACAAATTCTAGAGCTGCAAGGGTGGATCTGGGAACTCTTATACTTTTGGGGTTGCTTATTCGCTTTCTCTGAGAATGACCATTTTTCTAATAGCCCAGCATACGGGGATGGAGAGAAATCCCAAAACCTCTACAAAAAGGTGGCGTACCTAGAAGAGCGATTCACATTGGTCGTGAACACATTGTATTCGGTGAGAAATACCGTCCTCGGTGGTTGATTCTGAAAACATGAGGTTTTTCATAAAAAAGAGATTTTGAAGAGGGTAATCTACTTAAAATTTCAATTTCTGCGCATTGACGCCCCTGAACGACCCCTCAACCGAAGATCCTAACGGGAGACAATTTTTCCTTTGGAATTTTTAACCCTGGGCGCTTCACAATGCTTACAAACTTCAGGACATCGGTACCGCCACGAGATGATAGCTCGTAGGATCAATTTGTCTCAGCTTAATGATGACATCGCATAGCGATATCATTACACCGCGCAATGTCTGTTGAAATCTGGGCATCTATCAAGACTCCGCATATTTACATCAAAAACGGCATTACCACAGATACAGATCGACTAATAAAGCAACTTTTTGAATATTGCCCGGACCCGTTAAACGCCTCTTAAGGCTACAGTTCAGTTCAACGTTTTCTTCCTGCCCTTACCGTCCTCACTGGAATTTGAAACGAATTATTGAATTACAAATGTAGTCTGTAAAAAAAAAAGCCTCCCTGACATGGTATAATGACCAGATTACTAATAAAACACACCATTTCTCATAACTATTCAATCATCTAAGATTAAAAATCTTTTGAACACACTGTAAAGTTTACCCCACTTTAAAGGTGCTAAGTGATAAGCCGTGACGTCACCGTCCTAGTATACTTATGAGTGCGGGACGACGTGTCATATGAAGGTGTTATACCCGTCTCGCTAACAGGTGCAAATTGGTACAAAATGAGTTTTGGTTAGTGTGCACCAGGACGTAGTGCAACCCGCGAAGATGGTGCTCAACGTGAGATCACATTCTGGTATGTATTTTAAACTTAAATATACCTGAATTGTTTCTATAGATTTTATTTCTTATCGATATTATGTAATAGGTTTTTTTAGTTCAATTTGTAGCTAAATACCGTTGATAGTGCTTATTATGTTATCAAAATAAGTTGTATATTATTCTGTTTATCGCAAAAATACCTGGAACTTAACGTTATTTTGCTAAATTATTTGAATTTCAACATATCTTTTTTCCTTGCGATTAAATGAATTGTAGAGGTATTTTTACGATGTGCATAAGTAAAAATTAAAATAAAAGACTTACTTTGTTTATTATTTTTGTTAGTATAAAACTCATCTCACCGGAAAATTTCCTAATTAAGTCTATAGTCAGGTGTCAGATACAAAGTGCGTAAATATTAACCGTGAATTAAATATAAGGAGTACTTTCTACTTAATATATAAATTTTTTAACCTAATTTAATGTTAAGATGTCAAGTTTACGCAGCTTTCCATTTTCTAAATATCTATAGATGAATGAGTTTTTTCTGAACGTAGCAACTTGAACTCTCATGCAATACACTCGACAAGATATAATCCATTGCTATAATATCTCTATTTAACTAAACATTCGTCCATATGTCTGAGAGATGTTTTCTATTTTTTCATTCAATTTTTAGCAATATAATGTTAGTTTTTTATGGATACAGCCCACGCGCTGCAGGAACATTCTCAAAAAAAAGGGTTTATTTTAATTCTGGGTCCTGGCTTCACCACCACTTTACGGCATCTGTAATAAATACTCTCACATTAAATAATAATTTAAACCAAGCATTATTACGAGATATCTAAAAGCTAGATATTTTATGGTGGTACTATCTTGTGGTGACAGTAACCAGGTAGAATTTAGAACTACAAAACTCCAGACGCCAGTTTTTTCTAAAAAGGATAACGTTGATGAACCCGACCTGGTCGGGATACCTCATTCTTTTAACGTCGGCACTCAATTTGCTGGGCGTTAATTTTTGAACAAACCTGTCTTAGCATTATGGAATACTGTATGGGGCTCTGCTCGCATCATTTATTCTAGAACAAAAAGATTCATACATCCGTTGCGTCCTGAAAGATAAAGCGGGTGGTTCAGTGAAACACTACACATTTAAATAAGGGAGGGTATATTATTAACAAAATAAAAATTCCTAACTTTATTACACTCTTAAAAATTACTTCTACTAAATAAAAACTCCTTACACTAGAAGAGTGTACACTATTATATAGAGTCTTTAAATCAAGATTACTAAGTTTTTAATAAAAGGCTTGATAAAACACGATATTAAAAGTTTGTGAAATTAACTCCGCGAGTTACACGTGTTAAGTAGTCGTTGGAAACGCACTTGTAGACAGGAATCAGTAGTAGTAAGTAGAATTTGGGACTACAAAACTCCAGACGCCAGTTTTTTTTTTTTAAAAAAAAAAAGGATAACGTTGATAAAACCGACTTGGTTATGCTGGGCGTTAATTTTTGAACAAATCTCTCTCGGCATTATGGAATACTGTTCTCGCATTTGGGGCTCTGCTCACACTGTATTTGTTGGATTCTATGCAAAAGAGAGCTGTTCGCCTGATTGGAGACACAGAATTCACCAGCCACCTTAATTCCTTGGAACATCGGAGAACGGTTGAAGACTTAAGTGTATTCCACAAATATTTTCATGGAAAGTGTTCGATGGATGTCGGCCGCTTAATTCCTTCCAAAGCGGTGCATGCTAGAAATATACGTCGCGCTAATACTCCACATCGATCTAGGGTTCAGCTTGTCACTCCTTGTACAAGGAGTCTTTTACACGAAAAACCTCTTCCTATTGAAATAATTTGCCTATGACTGAGTAAAACTTAAAGCGGAGACCAACATGAATCGCTTTTTGCGCACACGCCGTCGCTCCTCTAGCGCTTTAGGGATTCCCCGCAGCACATGTGCTATGCCCATAAATAAAGAGATATTAATTCCAACACAAAAGGTGAGCAGAGGAAGATCTTCAAAGATATTAATAACGAAAAAATTGGAGATAAAATACTTTTCACACTCCTCAACTCGAGGAACCTTGAAACTGACAAGCATGACATATTCGAAGCAACTAACTCTAACCCCTTCCTCCATTCTTTAAAATCATTATTTATCTGCTTGACTATAAATAGTGCCTTATAAGGTCTAGAAGCGGAGCCGTTTTTATAGCCTCGCGTTGGACCGCTATTTTGCATAGCTCCAACTTTCTTTATTTTTAGTAAATATTTAATTTATTAGAAGCCGTTATTTGCCCCTTATGTATATCTTAATTTTAAGAATGGATTGAGTGGATATTAATACTGATAGAGGACAGAATTAAGATATCAGCTAGCTCGTTTTGTTTGGAGAGAACATGGAGATCGAGGTAATTTTTGTACGCCTTTTAAAAATAGTCTCTATAGTTGTTGAAAATTTGGTTGTACTATTTTTGGGCACCATTCATTTTAGAATACAAAGATTCTAAATTCAGCTCTAAAAATGTAAAAATACTGAAGAGTTAATTAGTTGTTGAAATAAAATTGAATTTGGTACATCCGTTGCGTCCTGAAAGATAAAGCGGGTGGTTCATTTAAATAAGGAAGGGTATATTATTAACAAAATAAAAATTCCTAACTTTATTACACTCTTAAAAATTACTTTTACTAAATAAAAACCCCTTAAACTAGAAGAGTGTACACTATTACATAGAGTCTTTAAATCAAGATTACTAAGTTTTAATAATAAACTAACTCCGCGAGTTACTCGTGTTGAGTAGTCGTTGGAAACGCACTTGAAGACAGGCAGTGAGATTTTTAGACTGGTGTGCTTATGACTTACGGATTAGTTTCTCCTCGTGGGTTTTCCTTAAGTTACTTGGCCTCTCCTGATGAGATTCTTATAAAAATATTGTCTCAGCCATTACCATCCTAGTTTCATTTGGGTTGCTAAACACTTTTTGATCCGAAATGCCTGAGGATGAGCAGGATATTTCAAGAAAGGAAAAACGCCTTAAACTTGAGAGCTAGAAATCGTTACTGCACTACTACATCACTGAGAAAAAAAAACACTCTGGCGTGCTGGAGAAGAAAGCCACTACGGCCTACTGGCGGAAAAAAGCCGTTACTGCTTCATAGTGGAAAAAACCCTACTACTTCATGTTGGAAAAAGCCACTACTGCTTCATGGTGGAAAAAGCCCCTAAAAATTCCATCTGGCCGCTTAAATATCTTTGTCCCTTCTCTTTAGGTCAATTCCCGGCATGCAAATCTCGACGCATTCAATGCGAACTAAATAAGTCAAGTCGGCAACACGCGTTACACACTCTGCAGGTTTAAATTAAACTGCTCAAACATTTAAAACACTGTTTTAAGCTACAGTGCTGAAAAATTGAAATCACTGTAATAAATAAAAAATGTAATAAATTAGAGGGAGAAAAACAGTGTCGTAACATGATCTTAAACTGTAGGAAAAAATGAATGTTTCAGCCTTCTCTGGATCAAATTTTATATGTGTACCAAATTTAAACCGATATCTTAGTTTGTTCGAAAGTCATCGTGTTACGAGATAGAGGGACCGACGGAAATTGAAAATTATTTGTTTCGTGATTTGAGATTCATGAAACATGAAGAAATGCAAAAGAACTCCCCTTTCGAGAGAAATAAAAATAGCAATTTCCCGGTTAGTTTAGCAAACGTAAAATTTAATAAATAGGCGAGTATAACATTAAAAAAAATTCCCAATGACAGAATGTTGTGGAATAATAATCTGAGCATGAAATCCAAGCTCAATCCAAACCTAAGTCGAAATTTTGAGGAGCCATTGAAAACTAAAGCCTTTTAATTTTGCATAATTAGTAAGTCTGTGTTGAATTTTCTTAATTATATTCTGTCAAATAAGAACGTGTCCGCGATAATTCATTTTTGGTAGAGTGATTCAACGAAAAATCGGTAGAAGAAATCCTTGTCTACGACGCATTTCGTCGAAATCACATAAAAACCAAAATGAGTCGCTTGTTTGCGCGTCAGTTCCAGGCAGTCTTTCTTTGTTCCCATCCAAAGGAGACTAAAATGCGCGGCCGCTAAATATATTAAAAAGTCGGTATCGTTTGTGAAGAAGTGGGTAAATCATTTTAACGAGACAAAAAATATCGACGACTTACTAAAACATGACTCGGTAGGAAAAGTCACTCCGTGTCTTTGTTTTCACGGGAAATTAAGAAAATCGGGCTCGAATGTGTCCCATGATGCCATTTGACAACATCTTCATGTTCAAATTCTAAGCACGTTGAAAAAACCTTTGCTGGGTGAAAATCACGTCGCAAAGCGGCTCCCTTGGGCCCACGATAAGATACTAGAGTGGTCCTCACAAACGCCGGACGCCAACTCTATGGAAAACGTTTGATCCCTTGTAAAGATAAAGCTCAGTAGAGAGACTCTAAGGACTTTATTTGTAGAGTATGCAGAAAATCTCGTCGACAGCATGCCTCGAAGATGCCAGGATGCCATTGATGCAGGAGGCGACTGGACAAACACATTTTTTCAAGAATACGATCGGTCACGTTCTTACTTGACAGACTGTAATAAGAAGATAATGTTTTCATAAAATACAAAATATTTTGTTTGTTTTCAAAATTCAAATTGTTTTTTTTTTCCGAAGCATAGTAAATTGATGTATTTTAATGCTCCTAATATTTCCATCCATTTTAAATTAACAAAACTACGTTAAACTTGGCGTATTCTCTTACAAACAATGCGTAATTTCATAAGAGACCTTTATACTTAATTAATAAACGCTTTTGCCATAAAATTATACGAAATCTTTTAAACAATAACGGTGACATGTTAATTTGAAGGACTTTAATATATTATGTTTGCTTTTATGTGCTCATTTAAAAGTACAGTTTCTTGTTATAGCATCTTTAGACTGTTATTTGGAGCAAGAGAAATAGGGAAAAATCTTTTTTTAATTAATATATATATATATATATATATATATATATATATATATATATATATATATATATATAATATAAGCAGTAAAAGCTCTCTACGAAAACAACACAGTGAACACAAAAATAGGACATAAAATAGGGAAGAGACTCTAAACATCAAAAGGCCTATTACAAGGATGCTCTACATCCCCAACACTATTCAAAATATACCTCGAACAAGCATTAAAAAAATGGAAGCAAAAATGTAGCGGAATGGGAGTCCCAATACGAGAAGATTACTTATATACTCTAAGTTTGGCAGACGACCAAGTAATCATAGCGCAAGATGAGGAAGACCTAAGTTATATGGTAAGCAAACTGAAAGAAGAATACACTAAAGCAGGATTAGCAATAAACTTTGATAAAACGGAATATCTAACAACAAAGGAAGGAAACGTGGAGAATCTAGAAGTCGATAACGAAACAATAATCAAAGGAACCGATAGATTTAAATATTTAGGAACCATCATTTCAAAAACGATCAGAAGAAGAGATTAAAGCTAGATTAGGACAAACGCGGACATGCATAAGACAATTAAATTCGATCCTGTGGGACAAGCACATTACAAAGAGAAACAAAACACGCATACACAAATCAATAATACAAAGCATAATGACGGGTCAGAAACATGGACGATCAACAAAAGAAATAAATCTAAAATTAACGTGGTAGAGATGGAGTATTGGAGAAGATGTTGTAGAGTGACACGTATGGAGAGAATAACAAATGAAGAAATAAGAAGCAGAATGAACATCAAAGAGAACGCAATAAACACCATTGAAGAAAAACGATTAAAATGGTATGGACACATAAGACGGAGCGAAGATAATAGGTGGATAAAGAAAATAACGGTGTGGAGCCCTTTAGGGAGAAGAAAAAGAGGAAGACCCAGACGATCGTGAAGAGACGATGTGGACGAGGCTATGGAGGACAGGGGTCTAACAGATGGAGACTGGGAAGACAGAAACGGATGGAGTTAAAGGCTGAGAGAAGGAAGACAGCGTCAGCTGTACAAAATCCTTGATATATATATATATATATATATATATATATATATATATATATATATATATATATATATATATATATATGTTACAATAGAGGTTTTCACGGATGGTGGAACGTAATACATTAAAATTCCGGGTTTCAATCCGTTCGTCTAACAATATAATTGAAGGTTCCTCAAAGAGCTTCGTACAAATTTAATGTTTGATATCCCATCCAGCTTATCTTTGTTTTGTCAAGATGGTATGTGAGTATTATGAGTAATGATGTGAGGGTGCAAATATATATTTTTAATTAATGATAGTCAATGACTTTCTTAAAACAAAAGATAAGCACTATTTTTTGAAAAAATGATCGAGAAGTTAAATGCAAACATGACATTTCTCTAGAATTATTCCTTTTCCAAAGAGTAAAAAGAGATACAAATTTTTTTTTTAGAATATTGTTTGTCTACTTTGTAATGAAGTATCGTTATATCAGGACATTATTACCATAAAGTCTTTTTCTGGCACCGAAATCCTTTTTATCTCAATATCTTCAATAATAAGAATTAGTTTATAATTTTGTATTTTTAGTCTGTTATATTTATATTTTGTATTTGTTTATGTGATCTTGTTGGATAAATAGCTAGTCTGAAATTTTCAAAATTGGAGTTTCAATTAAATTTTAAGCACATTCCATGTAACATATCTTAAACGGAAACTAAATAGTTTCTGAAATCTCAGCATCTAGAAAGTGGTATTTTTACACCACACAGTTACAGTAATATCAGCTAATTTTGCAGTCACTCTTTAAGCAACAATTTGAGAGTTTTTTGGATTTGAACTACTTTCTTGAGCTAATCTGATAAACCTAATATCAAATTTAAATTCAGCAGACAAAAATACATAAGAAATGACCTGTCGCATGTCCAGTACAAGACAATTTTTTTTCTGTGCGCTTGTGGGATTAGATGCAAAAAATCTCAAACATACCAACCCCATATTGTTCATAAGCTACATGCACAGTCTGAACCCCAAACTATTTTCGAAACTCATAAAAATGAGGCAAGATTGTGAAATGTATGTTTTATTTTCGGCTTGTGATAACCTCTATACGAGTCTATATAAAATTTAACGTACATCACATATGTACCATACGTCAGTGTTTGTCAGCCCGATTTTAACTCAAGAATGAATAATTTAACGTCCATGCCGTTCTCTTTCAGGTGCAGATACATACATAATCTGGCTAGGCTATTCTATTAAAATTGGTCTAGAAATATCGAGAAAAATAATATGAAAAACTTTTCTTTTTAAGGTCAGTAAACCTCTCTTTATATTGCGACATTTACATATAACTATATATATATATATATATATATATATATATATATATATATATATATATATATATATATATATATATATATATATATATATACCACGTGTACAAATATGCAATGCGGATTTTTTTTCTAAAAAAAACATGTTAAATTCGGCAGAATGATAAAAGTGCTTTATTCAAAGTATGCTCCATCGCTTGTTATACATTTTTCCCATCTTTCCGGCAATTGGTGAATACCACACCACTAAAAATCTTCCCCTTTTGCTGCGAACCATTCATCGAGCCATTTTTTCACATCTTCGTACGAACCAGACCGCTGCTCAGCAAGTGCGTGACCCATCGATGCAAACAAGTGGTAATCGGAAGGAGCCAAGTCTAGTGACTAAGCCGCATGGGGTAGAACTTCCCAGCTGAGTGCTCCCAACGTGTCGCTAACTGGTTTTGCTGAATGTGATGCATTGTCATGAAGAAAAATGACTGCTGCTTCTTTCGGTATTCTGGCCTTTTTTCAAGCAGCGAACGGTTCAAATCGGTCAATTGTTGTTGGTAACGTTTAGTATTAACCGTTTCCCCAGGTTTTAACAGCTCATAATAGACCATGCCCCTCTGATCCCACCAAACACAGAGCATCGTCTTTCTGCCAAAGCTATTCCGTCTTGCGGTCGATGTGGATGGTGCGCCTGGGCCTACTCATAATTTTTTGCGCTTGGCATTCTCAAAATAAATCTACTTTTCATCCCCTGTAACTACACGATGCAAAAACGACTTCCTTTTGTACCGAGCGAGCAAAATGTCACACGTGTTTTTTTGCGCTTTTCCATTTGCCTATCGTTCAACTCATGTGGTACCCATCAACCGGCTGCTGAATCTTTTCCATCTCTCGTAGCCGATTGGAAATAGCTTGTTGACTAACGTCCAATTGCTCGGCGAGTTGTTTTTGTGTTTGTGAATCATCTTCGTCCAACGATGCTTGCAATTCCACATCTTCGTATTTTTTTTGGCGGTTTTCCACGTTCCTTGTCTGCAACATCGAAGTCACCACTTTTGAAACGCCGAAACCATCGTTCACACGTATCTTGCGATGGAGCATGTTCACCATAAGCTTCTCGAAGTAATCGGTATGAGTCAACAGCAGTTTTCTCCAAATGAAAACAAAAAATTAATGCTATCCGCGAATGCTCTTTGTTCGGTATAAATTTCGACATATTGAACACAACAACACAACACTATGCACACACTTTTCCAATTTATCACTCGTGCGCGTCTGACACTTGTTGATGACACACCAAAATAGCGCAGTGTCAAATCTTTATAGCACAAATTGCATTGGTGCACCATCTGTTGTCTGAAATCCGCATTTCATACTTGTACACCTGGTATATATATATATATATATATATATATATATATATATATATATATATATATATACGTATGAGCTGACACAATCAGATCGGCTTTATAATTTCATTCACATTCTATGCGCCATTTTTCTAAATTTATTTTTATATGATGTTGATGTATTACCATTACACAGTTTTTATAGAGGAATTATCAGTACATCCATTAACAAATTTCGGGTAACAATCGTTTTTTTTCCATTTGAAATATTTAGTTTCAAGCGCGAAAGTTATTTTTAATGGACACAAATTTTGCATGAAAAATGTTCTAGTTTTAAAACCAATCCTACTAATTAAAAACATACAGTTGCTGTTTCCAAGAAACAACCTTTTAATACTTATTTAGTAGTTCCATTAAATAACCCATAATTTGTGGATCGAGTTAGGTATTTATGATCTTTATACCTACGTATGTATATTGTACTACTATTATTTATTGACAATTAATAAGAATAGATTCATCTATCAAGCAAATTTTGGATTTTGTGCTGACTGACTAAAAATTAATGCTACTTAGCAAAAGTAGGAATAGCTGCTTAACCAGAGATGTAATCTTTCTTCTTTTCTTCTTAATCGTTAGTTATAAATGAAAGTAGCAGTTGCTTAAAAAATGTAGACGATAAGCCATAACCTTCTGCCTTGTGTAGGAAAAACTGTTATTTACAAGATCTATTGAGTGTCAATTTAAATTGATTCTAAGACATTTTCATTGGAAAATTAACAAGCATTTAAACCCACTTAATCTTTATGCCATTACAGTATATCAGGATTTTTAAGTAATTACATTATATGGAGAAAAATTACATAGTAGTTTATCTGCAGTAAATACTCAAATACAAGTATTATCACTATCATTCATAGTGGGTACTTTACGAAAATAATATGTAGTATATGTAACAAAATTATATGTTTTTTTGATTATAATATAATAACAGGATGATTAATAACGTTTTTTGTCTAAGAAAGAAACCAATAGGAAAAAACGCAAACAAAGAGACTCACCTTATATTAATAGATCTCTATAAAGCCTATGATACTGTTCCTGTTACGAAGGTATGGAAAGTACTACGGGCAAGCGATATTAGCTATATCGTAATAAATATGTAGCATGATGGTTTTTAGTAGATAAAAATTTAAAACTAGTACACTTGTATTACGTTTTGAACCGGATATCAAGTCATATTATATAACAGAACTTGAAAAGAAATTTATCTGCATCCCTATTCCATCTGAACTATGATTCTGTCTTTACTGCATGTTATTTTCTTTTCTTTTCATTTTGTTTCTTTTCTTTTCTTTTCTTACTTTTCTATGGTAGTAGATTGTTATTTCAGAAGCTGATTTTTGTTAATTCAATATTTTTTCAACACGTACAGTCGTGGCTATATAAAAGTACCTCCGGGCACATTCTGTGGGAAAAGAATTTAAAATTTTTATTGTACTAAAAATAAGGGAATACAGAGTTATTATTTTTATACAGAATGACAATCACATATATATATATATATATATATATATATATATATATATATATATATATATATATATATAAAGGGTGTTTTTTATAGAGGTATAAAACTTTAAGTTGGCAACACTTTTTTAACTGGCGGCCATTTTGTCAGCTGTCAAGTGATTTATGTTTAGTTTGGTTTGGCATTTCAACATGAATAGACTGACGCCTGAACAACGCTTCCAAATTGTGCAAATTTATTTTGAAAATCATGGTTCTGTTCGAAAAACGTTTCGCGCACTACGTCCATTTTACGGTCAACATAATCGTCCATCAGAGCAATTAATTCGATTAACTATGGAACGTTTTCGCACCACGTTTACTCTAAATGATAATACGCATCCACAGAGACGTCGTACAGTGCGTACAGAAGAAGTCATTGCTGCTGTAGAGCGTAGCATAGAGGAAGACCCGAATCAGTCTATCCGCCATCGTGCACAGGAATTAGATATGTGTCCATCCACTTTATGGAAGATTTTGCGGAAAAATCTTGGTTTGCGTGCTTACAAAATCCAACTCGTGCAACAATTGAAGCCACACGATCACCTAGCAAGGCGTAGATTCGGTGAATGGGCCCAAAACAAGATTGCCGTTGATCCCGATTTCCATAAACAAATTTTATTTAGCGATGAAGCTCACTTTTGTTTGAATGGATACGTCAATAAACAAAACTGCCGTATTTGGGGTGATGATAATCCTCAAGTGTATGTTGAGACACCGTTACATCCAGAAAAACTGACTGTTTGGTGTGCTTTATGGGCTGGTGGAATCATTGGTCCGTACTTCTTTAAAAACGATGCTGGTCAGAACGTTACAGTCAATGGTGACCGCTATAGAGCCATGATTACTGACTTTTTCGTTCATCAATTGAACAACCATGATGTGCAGGAGCTGTGGTTTCAACAAGACGGCGCAACATGTCACACAGCTCGTGCCACAATTGATTTATTGAAGGAAACGTTTGGTAACCGCATACTTTCACGTTTCGGACCCGTGAATCGGCCTCCAAGATCGTGCGATTTAACGCCGCTAGACTATTTTCTATGGGGATATGTGAAGTCGCTAGTCTACGCCGATAAGCCCGAAACGATTAACCACTTGGAGGACAACATTCGCCGCGTTATTGCCGATATACGGTCACAAATGTTGGAAAAAGTCATCGAAAATTGGACCTCCAGATTAGACTACGTCCGAGCCAGCCGTGGCGGTCATATGCCAGAAGTCATATTTAAATTATAATGCCAGAAGATTATCTTTCGAATAAAGTAAATTTCATGTCAATTTAAAAAATTCATCTTTGTTTTATTCCATTTCAAAGTTCTATACCTCTATAAAAACACACCCTTTATATATATATATATATATATATATATATATATATATATATATATATATATATATATATATATATATATGTATGTATGTATGTATGTATATATATATATGTATATATATATATATATATATATATATATATATATATATATATATATATATATATATATATATATATATATATATATATATATATATATTATACATATATATACATATATATATATATATATATATATATATATATATATATATATATATACATATATATATATATATATATATATATATATATATATATATATATATATATATATATATATTATACATATATATACATATATATATATATATATATATATATATATATATATATATATATATATATATATATATATATATATATATATATATATATATATATATATATATATATATATATATATATATATACATATAAAGATGAAATACGTCGAAGAATACAAATGGACCGCTATGCGATGACTCAACTCAAAAAGCTTTGGAGGTCCGGGGACATCAGTCGAAATACAAAAATAAATCTAGTAGAAATCCTTATATTCTCCATATTCAAGTATGCATCTGATGCGTATGTTGTTTTCCGTTCCGTACGGAACACTTATAACATCATTTCAGCGTCTGTCCGTCTGTCACACACCCGAGTGTCTCCGAAGCTATTTGACAGAGAAAGTTGAAACTTGGCACTAATATAAGAATTGAGAGCCGTGTAGTTTTGCAAGTTGAATTTTGACTTAAGGGATTAGTTTTGGGGGGAAAGTGAAAAAACATTTTTTTTTTCAGGTCATCGCGAGGAGAGTTAAATGAAAGCTTGTAAAAACATGAATTCAAAAATATATATATAACGTAATACTTGTGCACACTTTTCTTTGTACTGCGGTAAAGTCCGTTTGTAACGAACTCCAAAAATGGATCGCTATATCCGAAGTCCAAACAGTTAACAAAATCTAACATCATTTTTCACTACTTTTTTATTTAGATTGGGCGCTAATGCTTGAAAAAGAAATGGTATTTATATAATTGTCAAGGTCACAAAAACTACTCCATATATGTTCAGGAACTTCACGAGATTTCAAAAAATTGCGACTTTCAGTCATTTTCTTATTCATTTCTGAAATGGATGGAACATAAATGTTATCTCCTTCTCCAAGCTCGCTTAAAATCTTTCCAGAAGTCACTGATGTCACAATTTGATCATCAGTTAATATTTCTCTCGTCATTAATTTATTATCGAGACATACATATTCTTCAAAATTAAAGTGATTAAACATCTTTACATCTTTTCAATCTCGATTTCTACTGTATTTTGTTGAATGTCAGCATAGTAAATAAATTCTAGACAATCAGTAGGATCTTCTCAATGTTTTTCAATCCACTGAGTTAACGGTAGCTCATCATCTGAGTTATATCTACATTCCTTCCTTAAAAATCCACCATGCTTAAAACATTTGCAATGGTTTCTCTACTGACTCTTTGCCAAGCCATATGGATAAAGTTTATAGCGTCAAAGAGAGTTACAGAAGAATACATTTTAAAGAATATATCACACCTTGATCCATAGGCTGGAGCTTTGCACTTGTGTTTAGAGGCATAAAAACCAATTTTATTTGCTGTAAATCAACTTCAGGGTGCGCTGGACAGTTGTCAATCAAAAGTAATATTTTTCAGTTCGTGAATTTTAATTCTTTGTCCCAATCGATCAGTTCGTTTTTAAAAATTTCTGATGTCATCCCGGCTGTACTCTTTGATTTGTACTTTACTGGTAAATGTTTGTTTTTAAAACACTTAGGATTGGCCGACTTTCCTCTCACCAACAATTTTCTTTTCTCTGTTCCAGACATATTTGCAGTTATCCACACAGTAATCCTTACTTTTGATAATTCTCCACCAGCACAATTCTCTCCGACAAACTTTAATGTCTTATCAAACGTCATCTTGTAAAACAAACCGGTTTCATCCGCATTAAAAATGTCCACATATTCATAACTTTCTCGAATTTCCGGCCATACATTGGCCAACCACTGATCAACAACAGTCATATTTCCCTACTATTTTACCCCTACTAACAACAGTTAAACTCGGTGTTCTCTATTCTCCTTCCCATTTCACTAGCTTTCTGTTGTAAATTATAGCCGCTAATAGGAACATGTTCATGTCGTTTTTGACTAAACCATTTAAGGAGACCTTTATCGACTTGGTCATGTGTAGATTTTCTTACTTTTTTAAAACTAAAGTTTCTTTTATGATAGATTGATATGATTTCTTGCCTCTTGGTAGAAATCACAGATTTAGTTAAATGGAACTGTTTGCAAACATCACTTTCTTTAACTCCATTTTCTATTTTCCTAATAATATTGTGTTTGTCTTTTAAAATAAATGCTTTACGTTTTTGTGTACTCATTTTAAAATAAAAACTTAAACATTTACTTTGCTACTTTGATCAATTATGCATTAGAACCGCGTAACACAACAAGTAAATTAAAAATAATACTGCTCGAACTAGCGACGCGGCGGACACAAGTAGAATAGGGGTTCCCAGCGAGTTTCGGTGAATTCTCTAGATCAAGTCGCGCGACATCGAGAACAGGGGGTGGCAAGTTCGTTATAAACGGAAACAAAACATCCAAATTTGGTTCGCTTTATCCGAAATTTCGTTATAACCGGGTTCGTCATAACGGATAAAAATTTGCATTGGTCTTAGGAAGTTTTTTCGTGCATTTAAAATAGTTCGTTTTAACCGGAAATACGCTATAAACGGATTCATTATAAGCAGATTTCACTATATTTTTAAAAAATTACCAAAAATCGCCGCCCCCCCTTATCTCGAAAAGTACTAATCAAAAAATTTTGAAAAAAATTCTAGAATATTCTCCACAGGGTGTAGATTAATCGAAAATTATGAAAGTCATTTTGGGGTGTGTTTTGTGAAGTCATTTATAAACCTCCGTAACAAAAATTTTTATTTTAAAAGAAATCAACGTACGGAACACTCATTGCGCAAGTCCAACTTACACTTGGCCAATTATTTGAGTCAAGCATTATCAATCTGAGGTGTGGTAAGAAGTTAGAGGGATTGTTGTAGATTTTAATTTTCAGTGTATTATCTCGGCCGATATTGTTCTGTTTGCTTCAATATTCTTTAAATCTTTCTTCTGGATTTTTTTTTAATCGTTTAGCTCTTTTGGTCGTGGTTTTCCTTTCGTAGTTTGGTTAACACCAAAATTTTCTAAGGTACCGTTTATTTACTTCTTTAGCAAAAAGAGCAAATGATTTTTGACAATTTGCAATGAATATGTGCAAATTTCTGCACACCTTGAGTCATGTTTGTCACTTAAGTCAGTTATCGGACTTGTAACTTCCGGTATATACATCACCAATAGCAGTCTTAACTTTGAAAGAACTCTGTATTTATTTATGTGTACAAAAACTATGCAAAGCTTCACGAGAAAGTCCTTACATGAATTGGTATTACCTCGATTTTAAATCATCTCATTGATGTGATTGCATTAATCAAGTTTCTAAAAAAACTCCGGTATTTATAATTTTAGAAAGTTGTCACGTATTAACCATGTTATGTTATTAATTTTAGCCCCTAAAAATTCAGTTTTATATACAAAAGTACATCAATAATACTCGTAAGTATTTCAAGTCCTAGATAAGAAGGTGGCGCCATGAAAATTACGACATACTGTATACCTTTTTTTTTAAGTTTTTACACAAATATCAAACAGGTATTCAAAGTATTAACGTAAATAACATATATCCTTGATTTTCGCTTACTTTTTACAACCTTTATTAGGGTTAAGCTAGGCCAAACCATTTTTTTTCTCTTATCGCAAACACCACAAATAAATATAGAGATAAAACATATCAAGTCATATAAAGTTATGTGTGTGTACCTATAAATGAACTATATATAGAAAAGTATAATGGAAGGCATGTGTACATACTCACCTGTTTAATGTTGAATTAACACGTTCCGGTTATCAACAAGGTAAAGTTTACCAGTTAGAACAGTTACAAGTTAGATTTGCCTTCTAATCGTAAGTAGAATATTGTTATTTACTTACAGCTTTTAAAATATTTGTATAAACTAATACAAAATAAAATGTACAATACTTATTCTACATAATATAAATTACTTTTGTTTTTTTATTTTTTTTTCAAGGCGATGTCGCTATTTTAGATATTCAAACCTTGAGATTCTACCTATTTAAATTACATAAGGCAGTATATCCTGTGCTGTCTGGAAAGGACCTACCGCCTCTAAATCCTCCATACAATTCGTCTTCTTCTCTCCTTCTTTTAGCAGCCCTTCACAGTCGCCTGGGCATCGGCCTCTCCCAACTCCATCCATAGTTCCTTGTTCTGGGCTAGTTGATGCCAATTTTTGCTGGTTTTCTGTATAATGTCGTGTAGCCAAAGTTTTGTTGGTTTGCCAACTTTCCATTTATGCAAGCGGGGTCTCCAGTGTATAATGTTTTTCGTCCACCTAGCGGTGCCTTGACGAGCAACATGTCCTACCCAGGTTCATTTAATTGGGCTATATAAGTTATTACGTCTTCGACTTTTCTTTTTTGTTTTATCTCTGTGTTCGTGATATGATCTCTAAGAGTTATTCCTAACATCATCCGTTCACTGGCTCTTTGTTTTACCCTACGTCATCATCGGAAGTATACAGGTATCAAACCCTTTCTTCTTTAAATTGATTGGAATACTCCTGTTCTCAATCATAAGTTTCAAATTTCCCGTTGCTGCCCATGTTATTCGAATATGTCTGTTGATCTCGGCGGTTTGATTCCCTATACTTAGTTTGATGTTATGTCCTAAATAAACATATTCTTCTACTTTTTTTATAAACTGATCACCATATGTACTTCTCTATCTTCTGATGTTATGATTTTAGTTTTTCCCAGGATCATAGACAGATCAGTTTTTGCTGATTCCGTTTGAAGTTCTTGAAGTATAACTTCCAGCTCATTTATGTCGTGGATGATCAGCACGATGTCGTCCGCAAAACGAAGATGAATCAGATCTTTACCGTCATTTCTTATGCCTTTTTCATCCGAATTTAAGTTCTTCGAAACGTGCAAGAGTAAATAATTTAGGAGATATAATACCTCCCTGTCTCACATCCCTTCTCACTGGAATTTTCTTTGTGTTAGTGTCTTTATTGATGATTACTTTACATACAATTCACTAAAAGCTACATGACAGCACGGGCTTACAGTTCTTTTAAAAGGATTTAACAAACTAATGCAATAGTTAAATAAATATTGTGAGGGAATCCTTTCCGGTCCTTGTACTGTACCCTTACGAACACGTTGGAGTTTTTGGTTGTCCCAGTTAAAAATTGCAAAGGACAGGCCTCATCTCTACCTATTGTTACCATTTCTTTTTGGTCTTTGCTTAAACTAATTTAATGCGTGTACAAACTATAAATTACTAGCCTATCCTTAGACTTTGTATGTACCTCTCCTAATACAGTGAAAATTTTTCTTTGTCGAATGCCTTTTTCAAATTTACACAGGAAATGTCCGTTAATATTTTCACCTTTAATTCGTTTTCTTTACGATCACATTTCCGTCAGTCTCTTTGTCGATCTTTTGGCAGGATAACTCTCGAACGAAATTAGATATAGATTTCAAATTTGGTACACATATAGTACCTGCTGGGGGGAAGACATTTTTAGTTTTTCAGCGACATTGCTTTAGGGGAAGGCTTTGCGAGGGGTTGAGGCCAATGAACATGTATATTTTAATTAGTTTTATAAGATTTTGATTGAGAAATGTAATAAATAAATTTTAAGCATAATTATTGACAGCTGCGTCCCGGAAATTACCTTATTTTTCATTATTTTCAGTTTTAAGAGAAATAGCTAGAATTCAGTAATTCCTTAATGTGGGAAAATCAAATTTAGAACTTATTTGAAGAGAATTTACTGCGTTTTGCACTTTGCCGATTTTTTTTCTTTTTTAAATGCAAACTAGTATTTTGCAAATTAAAACAGACAAAAGAATAAAATTATGAATATTGCTAAGTTAGAATAGTTATTAACAGGGCATCCACAAAAAGGCCTATGTCCAGAAATGAATACGCCAAATTAATAAAGAGCCTTCTTCTACTTAATTTTTTTATATGCAAATCATCGGATAGAATTTAAAATCGTTTAGCACTAAGTTCGTTAAATGAACAGACCTTGGAGTCTTCGAATCGCAAATTATGGGATTATCACTGTATTTCTTTGTGAATTGTAGAGCTTCAACGAGAAAACTAAGCGTGGTTGTAGGGTTGATTCCTCACCAAAAGATTCCGATTTTTTGCTAAGCATTAGGTGAGCACGTCTTGACCGTGTGTTTTGTCGGTGCTTAGTTCGAAAATCTTTGATCTGACATAAATCTGTTACACCTAACAGTGTAGAGGTTCTCTGAGAAGATTTTTGGTAAGTGCATATTTAATTAGATGCGGGAAGGTCATTGTCAAGAAACCTCCCAAGCACACAAATACCTGTGTCTGAAACACATGCCAGTTGTGTTAAAACAAAGTTCAAAGCTCGACACAATTAGGCAATACAGCCGGTAAACATAGAATGAGCTGGAAAGATACAAATGCGAGAACGTGCAGCAAATGTACGAAGGTTGTCATACCAGTTTGCTAAGAGTGTGATCGCTTCAACTTTAACATAAATAGCTGGAGGCTAAAAAATAGGAGGTCCTAATTAACTCACGAATAGAATAGACATCGAAATCTACCCTTTCTTGGAGCAAAAATGCTTCCCTTTTTTAATTATTGTTTTCAATAGGAAGTGCAGTCCGTCAAGTAAGAACGTGTCCGCGAAAATTCATTTTTGGTAGATGCCATTCCAGCGATTCAACAAAAAATCGATAGAGGAAACCTTTCTCTAAGACGCATTTTAATAACAGTATCAGAAGATTCCGAACTTTCGTCGAAATCACGTAAAATCCAAAATGAGTCACTTGTTTCAGCGTCGAGTCGAGGCGGTTCTCATTCAAAGAGGCCTAAAATGACACGCGGCCGCTAAATATATTAACAAGTCGGTGTCGTTTGTGAAGGAGTGGGTAAATCATTTTAACGAGACGAAAAATATAGATAACTTGCCAAAACGTGGCTCGGTAGGCAAAGTCACTCCGAAAGTCGAAAAAACGAATCGTGTCTTTGTTTTCTTCTTCTTCTAACAGCTCTTCACAGTCCACTCCTGGACATATGCCTCCCCCATACTCTTCCATAGTCTTTTGTCCTGTGCTATCTGATGCCATTTATTCCCTACACTGTTTTGATGTCATCTAGCCAGCGTAATTGAGCTCTGCCAACACTGCGCTTATGAAGGCGAGGTCTCCACTGTACAATACGCCTTGTCCATCCTGAATCGTCCTGTCGTGCTACATGGCCCACCCAGTTCCACTTTTTCACCTTTTGTTCTATTCCTAATATTCTTATTTGTGATATGATCTCTGAGACTTATTCCTAACATCATTCGTTCAATAGCCCTTTGTGTTGTCCTGAGTTTGTTGGCTGATCTAATGGTGAGCGTCATGGTTTCCATCCCGTATGTCATTACTGGAAATATGCAGGTGTTAAACACTTTTCTTTTTAAATTTATCGGAATTTTCTCATTTCTTAAAATATGTGTCAGTTTACCTATGGCTGCCCATGTTAACCGAACACGTCTACTTATCTCGGCAGTTTGATTTGCTTTACCTAATTTGATATTGTGACCTAGGTATATATATATATATATATATATATATATATATATATATATATATATATATATATATATATATATATATATATATATATATATATATTCCTCGACATTTTCATTAACTTATTCTCCTATATATGCATCTATCTCATCCTTTGTCATGATTTTAGTTTTATTCATGTTTATTGTTAGTCCAATTTTTACGGATTCTTCTTGAAGTTCTTTTAACATAATCTGTAGTTCCGTTGTGTTTTGGCTAATAAGTACAATGTCGTTCGCAAAGCGCAGATGGCTTAGGTACCTACCATCTATCTTGATGCCCTTTTCATCCCAATTCAGTTTTTTAAAAACATCCTCCAATGCGAGGGTAAATAGCTTTGGGGAAATGGTATCTCCCTCTCTGACTCCTTTTTTGATTGCAATTTTTTTTGTTTTAATGTCCTCTGCAATGTTAACTGTTATTGTCGCGTTATCATCATCAAGTCGATTTTTGCATTGTTCATGGCTTTAAAAACAGCCCACAGTTCCACTGAATCGAAAGCCTTATTGTAATCAACGAATGCGAGATGTAATGTTTCATTATATTGTCTGTATATGTTCTATTGTGCTATAATGTTTCCGAAATCCAGCCTTCTCTGGAGGTTGGTAAGTATCTAACTTGTTTATGAGTCTGTTTGTTATAATCTTGGTTAGGAGTTTGTATGGGTGGCAGTGTAGACTTATAGGTCGGTAATTATCAAGTTTTAATTTATCACCTTTTTTGTATAATAGTATTACTTCGGCATTTCGCCATTCATCCGGTATTTGTCCTTCCATCAGGCATTTATTGAGGAGTATCGTCAGTGCTTCTACAGCAATTCCGGGTGTTCTACCATTCTTCATTTGTAATAGGGCTAATTCTACCTCGCATATGGTAATTTCAGGAAAATCTTCTGAGCCAACGTTTAAAATGGTTTCGTCATCCACTTTCACTTGTTTTGTATTACTTTCTGCGTATAATGTACTATAGAACTTCTCAGTAATTGCTATCAGATCCTCTCTATCTTCTTTGATGGCGCCATTTCACTTCATTCTTTTAATTGATGTATCCGAGGACGTCCCATGTTGTTAATTGTTCTAAGAATTTTCATGTTTTTATTACTTTCGATTGTCGATTTTATCATCATTGTATTATAGTGTCGTAAGTCATCTCTTAAATTCTTCTTTATAACTTTGTTTAGTTCAATATATTCTGGTGTACCTTTATCTAATTTTCTTCTTTTTTTCATAAGTTCTTTAATCTCGCTTCTTACCTTTGAATTTTTCTTTCTGTTGGTACTGCATATCTTTTTGGCAACCGTTTTTATAACAGTTTTTATTTTAGTTTCTAGGGCATCAAGTCCATTTTATTCAATGTTTCTTTACTAGATAGTTTTTTGTTTAGTTCATTTTGAAATCTTTCCAAATTTTCCTGCATTATTTCTGGCATCGGGCATCGTTGTTGTTTAATTAATTTACTTCGTTCTATTTTGGTATTTATCTCTATTTTCGCTCTTATTAGTCTGTGGTCGCTGCCAGTATCAGTCTTTGGCACGGGGCCCAAAATTGACGCTACGTCAAGGAGTGACAAAATTAAGAAAATCTGGATTAAATGTGTCCCAGGAGACCATTCGACAACATCCTCGTGCTCACGATGTCAAATTCCGAACGGCGTTGAAGAAACTTTTGCTGTGCCGAAAATTATGTCGCAAAGCGGGTCGATTGGGACCACGATAAGATACTAGAGTAGTCCTCACAGTCGCCGGACGCCAACTCTACTGAAAACTTTTCGTCCCTTGTAAAGAGAAAGCTCAGAGGAAAGACTCTGGGGAGTTTGACGCGGTTGTCTCGCGAGATTCGAAAACTTTGCAGAGTATGCAGAAAATCTCGTCGACAGCATGCCTCGAAGATGTCAGGCGATTAGTGATGCAGAAGGCGATTGAACAACTTACTAAGGTAATTGTGTCGTTGATAGCACATCAAAGAATACACTGATGGCAAAAAAATGGTCTCTCTCTCATTTTTTCAAGAATACGATCGGTCACGTTCTTACTTGACAGACTGTAGATATCAATTAACTATATTTTAATATCTACGTGTTATTATTTTATAGATAGGTATAGGCCCACGTACTGTGAGATAAGACAAATCTATTATTAATTTACTCATTTATCAATATTTAATAAACCCATTGTCATGTGCACTTATGTCAATAACAGAGTATGGTGGTGTATGCGAAATTAATAATCAAGATTTGTATTAGCTGTCATTTCGGATAGCAATTGTTTGCTTAATAAAAAAATGCCAAGTAAACAAAGATAAGAGGCAAACTTCAGGTCTATTTTACATCTTCATAATTTCGCTTTACATGGCTTTAGTATCACCAGAATTGAATATGTTGTTAGGATGTGTTTCATAGTCCAATAGAGATTGGTCAATTATTATTAGATTTGAATAAACCTTTTACTGTGACCTAAGTTATCGTTAATCGCCAAGACAGCGTCCAGTGATCAACGCTTTGAAAAAGATGGATGACATTCCATCAAAGAGTCATCGTCAACTAAACTGTCCAAAAGAAAAGAAAAACATATATATATATATATATATATATATATATATATATATATATATATATATATATATATATATATATATATATATATATATATATATATTAGTCCGTTCATAACAAACTCCAAAAAATCACTAAAAATGGTTCGCTATATCCGAAGCTACAAACAGTAAATAAAATCTAATATCACACCTGGGATTGGTGAACTTTCCTATCACCAACAATTTTCTTTTCTCTGTTCCAGACATAATTGCAGTTACCAACACAGTAGTCTTTACTTCTGATAATTTTCCACCAGCACAATTCTCTCCGACAAACTTTAATGTTTTTTAAGTTAAGTGAACAGTAAAACATTTTTTTTTCTTTTCGTTTACTGGTAAACTCCACATTTATTTTAACATATCAACATGTTTCGCTATCACTGTAGCTTTATCAAGATTCAAAGAACAAGATGGAAAATTTGTTATATATATATATATATATATATATATATATATATATATATATATATATATATATATATATATATATACAGTCCCTGGCCAAATTATTAAACGCACTGCAAGATTTCATGTAAAATATTAATTACCGAGTGATTTTGTACCGTTTTATTATTTTAAATTGATTTGTTTTTTATTTTTATATTATCCAATCAATTACCTATTTATTTGACATAAATAAAACAGCATTAATTTAGAAAAGCATAAGTTTATTAAGTTTTAAAGAAAAGTGAAATTAATGTTAGTAAAAGTCAATATTTAGTTGAGCCACCTTTAGCTGCTATCAAAGCTTTAATTCTGCGCGGCATGCTATCAATGCAAGATTGTACTGTCTCCTGCATTTGAGGATGATGATTCCACACATGAATAATCTTTTCTAGGAGCTGGGTTTTGTTGGTAATCACATCTTTAGCCACTTCTCTTTTCATCAGCTCCCACACATTTTCAATGGGGTTCATATCAGGGCCAATCCAACAGAGGGATATTTTTTTCTGCCAAAAAAGCTTTAACAGACCGAGCAATGTGGCAGGGAGCTCCATCTTGCATGAAAGTGAATGGTTCCCCATTTGGAAACCATTCTCTGAGCTGCGGAATCAACCGATTTTGTAATACTTCTTTGTACTGATCTTGCCTCATTATTCCTTTGACGACGTACAGACATCCAGTGCCCTTGCCGCTGATGACTGACCAAATCATCACTTTGATGGGATGTTTAACCGTCGGGACGACACAATCAGGATGAAACTTTTCTCCATGACGACGACGCACATACTGAGCTTTATTCTGCAAAATTTCGAATGTGCTTTCGTCACTGAAGCAGACCTGTCAAAAATAGGAAAAATATATAAACTTCCATGTTTATTTGCTTTATTTAACTGAAAATGATAATAATGTATCAATTATTGATTAAATTGCTGTATCTTACCGATCTCCAGAAGTCCACATCTTTGTCTTGCCATTGTTTGGCCCACTTCAGGCGCTTTGCTTTCATTGCAGCTGTTAACTTGGGCTTCCTGGCGGGACGACAGGCCTTAAAATCTAATTCTTTCAATTTTCTTCAAACAGTGCGCTCAGAAGCATTTACGCTAGCATCCTGGAGTTGTGATTTTATTACCTTTGTGGTAGCAAATCTGTTTTCTACACAAATTTTCTTCAAACATCTCTCTGACCGTGAAGTGAAAATTGGTTTTTTTCTACCGCATCTTTTCTTTCTTTTCGGGCTTAATTCCTTCCCTGACTCAATTTTCTTTTTTATGCGTCGTACACTAGCTTCAGAAACCTCCAATCTTCCTGATATTTCTCGGTTTGTAAATGTTTTCGCGATCACAAGGGCCTTCACTTCAGCTTTTTTACGTGGTGAAAGATCGTCTTTTCTACCCATAATGAAAATAGTCCAATTACTTTTTTAAAACACTGCATACAAAATAAACTAATAACTGAGTAGTATAAAACTGTTAAACAAACAATCACAGTCTATAAAGCCACAGAAACACGTCCGTACCTGACTCGATTCCGATCGCGACTGATACAGGTTTGTACTTATTTACGTTCATGTATCACTTTGTCAACACAGTGTTGCCATATGTTAAAAATAAATACAAATATGTAGTCTACAACAATTCTTTTAAATAAAAATCAATAATATTGTAGTTTAAATATACCATTATTGCATAAAAACTCTTAAGAAACATAAAATTACTAAAAAAAATACAGTGCGTCTAATAATTTGGCCAGGGACTGTATATATATATATATATATATATATATATATATATATATATATATATATATATATATATATATATATATATATATATATATATACATATATATACATATATATATATATATATATATATATATATATACATATATATATATATATATATATATATATATATATATATATATATATATATATATATATAAGATCCCTACAGGTAAAATACAATAATGTTGGAAATCTCTAATTATACTATTATAAAGACTTTACATTATAGGTAACAAATTAATTAAGTACGGTATTATTGAAATATATTTAAAAGAGGTGAATTATTTAATTCTAATTGGTCATTTAACAAATAATTAGTATTTTTAAGTTTAGAGATTCAAGGAAATTTAATTTTTATACCCTTTACATATTATCAACATGTAAAATTTCAAAGTTTTTATTAAACTGATGTTCCGATTCTATTAAATGGTTAGCGTAATTTGAGTCTGATTTGCTAGTTATAAAAGACGTAAAATGTTCTTTTATTCTTTTTTTAAAATTTCTTCCTGTTTGACCAATATAAGAACAATCGCAATTTTCACAATTAAGTTTATAAACACCTGATTCTTGCTCTTTGTCTGTTTTTGATTTATTATTTTTTATATATTTGCTTAGGGTATTATTTGTTTTAAATGCTTATTTTACTGTTGACTTAAATTAAGCTTAATGGATCTCCATCGGCCAAAACAATCCAGTTATTAAAAGAAACTTTAATGTCTTACCAGGCGTCATCTTGTAAAACAAATCCGTTTCATCTGCATTAAAAATGTCCACATATTCATAACTTTCTCGAATTTCTGACCATAGAGATTCAAGGAAATTTAATTTATACCCTTTACATATTATCAACATGTAAAATTTCAAAGTTTTTATTAAACTGATGTTCCGATTCTATTAAATGGTTAGCGTAATTTGAGTCTGATTTGCTAGTTATAAAAGACGTAAAATGTTCTTTTATTCTTTTTTTAAAATTTCTTCCTGTTTGACCAATATAAGTACAATCGCAATTTTCACAATTAAGTTTATAAACACCTGATTCTTGCTCTTTGTCTGTTTTTGATTTATTATTTTTTATATATTTGCTTAGGGTATTATTTGTTTTAAATGCTTATTTTACTGTTGACTTAAATTAAGCTTAATGGATCTCCATCGGCCAAAACAATCCAGTTATTAAAAGAAACTTTAACGTCTTACCAGGCGTCATCTTGTAAAACAAATCCGTTTCATCTGCATTAAAAATGTCCACATATTCATAACTTTCTCGAATTTCTGACCATACATTGGCCAACCACTGATCAACAACAGTCATATCCTGCAATTTCTTCTACTATCTTACCCCCACTAATATTATGTCGCTCTTCAAATCGTTCAAACCAACTTCTAGAACAGTTAAGCTCAGTGTTCTCTATTCCCTTCCCAATTCACCAGCTTTCTCTTGTAAAGTATAGGCGGTGATAGGAACATGTTCATGTCGTTTTTGGCTAAACCATTTAAGGAGTCTTTTGTCAACTTGGTCTTGTGTAGATTTTCTTACTTTTTTACAACTAAAGTTTCTTTTATCATAGATTGATAAGATTTCTGGCCTCTTCTTCCATATGGTAGAAACCGTAGATTTAGTTATTAAATTCAACTGTTTGCAAACATCACTTTGTTTAACTCCATTTTCTATTTTCCTTATAATATCGTGTTGGTCTTTTAAAGTAAACGCTTTACGTTTTTGTGTACTCATTTGAAAATAAAAACTTAAACATTTACTTTGTTACTTTGATCAAACCTGAAATTCGTTATAAACGGGTTCGTTATAAGCAGCCTTCACTGTGTATATGTATATACATTAAAATCGAAAGAGGAGTGCGCCACGGTGATACACTCGCGAACTGAGATACAATGGAGCTTAACACTGACGGTGAAAAGTTAAATCACCTTTATTTTGCCGACGATATTGTCTTAATAACAGACAATATACAAGAAGCAGAAACTATGCTGCACATGCATCCAAGAAGCTTTAGGAAGAGTTGGTTTAAAAATCAGTCAGTCCCAAGACTCAGTTTATGACAAATCTTGTATTAAACGATATTATAAAACTGAATAACATGGAGATCGAGCAAGTACACCGATTTAAATACCTAGGACATGAAGTCAGCATAGGACGAGACAACCAAACACATAAAATTCAGCGGAGAATAGGTCTCTCCTGGAGGGCATATGGCAGACTGGACTATATATTTAAATACTTCCGATGTGTTTAAAAAGAAAAGTTTTTGACAGATGCGTACTACTCGTTCTTACGTAAAGAGCCGGTGGTTGCATACTTGTCTCCACTTCTTTTTGTCTCCTGTTAACTTTTCCCAGAGCGGGATTCCCATCAACTCCAGATCTTGCTTTACTGCCTGAATCCATGTAGATCGAGATCTACCCTTGCCTCTTCTTCCAACCACTCCTCTTACTTTGTCTGTCTTTCTTCCTTCATCCTTGCCATGAGTCCCAACCATCTTAATCGCTGGTTTTTATGATTTGGCTTATAAGGGGTTTCGTATATAGGCATTTTAATTCATAGTTTGTTCTTCTTCTCCACAGTTCCTCGTCTTCCCTTCCTTCATAGTTTCTTCTCAAAGCTTTCCTTTCCCACACCTCCAACGTCTCCTTTTCTCTTCCATTCAGTTTCCACGTTTCGCATCCGTATGTCACCGTGGGTCTGACAACTGTCGCATATATGTTTTCTTTTGCTTTTCTTGATACATTCTTTGATTTCAATACCGCCCCCCAAACATATCTGTCCTATCATTATTCTTTCTTGAATCTCCGTCCTTTCCTGTCCACTCTCTGTTATTGTTACTCCCAGATAATTAAATTTATCTACTTTTTCAAACATATATCTTTTCCCTAAGTTGTTTATTATATCTAAACTTTTGTTGTTTTTATTATCCTCCTTCTTTGTAATTTCCATGTATTTTGTTTTTTCCTCATTTATCTTTAGTCCCCTCATCTCCTTCCTTTCTTCTATCCTACTTATGGCTTTTTTGAAGTTCTCTTTTGCTCTTGCAATCATCCGCATAGGCTAAACATTGGCAGATTTGTTGGTATATCGTTCCATTTGTTTTTATTTCTGACTCCCGAATGATCTTCTCTAGTACCAAATTAAATAGACATGTCGACACGGGTTCCCCCTGTCTTAATCCTCTCTTCACCTTAAACTTATCTGATACTTTGCCCTCAACCAATACTCTATTTTCTGTGTCATTCAGAGTCATTCTCATCATGCGAATCAATTTACTTGGAATTTTCAGTTCTTCCATTATCTTGTAGAGTCCTTCTCTATTTACAGAGTCATATGCTTCTCTGAAATCCACATTCATATGCTTCTTTGAAATCCACAAAGACCAAGTGTAGTGCCAAAGACACGTAAATCGGATAAGTGGTTCTTGCGTGATAAACGCACTAATGGACAGACAGGCAGACAAAGAGACATTGCATTTTATATGTATTATAGATTATAGATATTCTCTGCTACATAATATTGTTCCGTATCTAATGGTTTAGGCTGTGTATTGAAAGGGAACGCGGTAGCGGCAAACTTTTTTTCCGACTTCATTCACCATTCACTGCTCATTCCTTATGCTACCTATCGTAATAAAATATAGCCTGTAACCTGGCCAGAGAACATATGTATGTTTAAAAAAAAGTACGTAAATCGGATAAGTGGTTCTCCAGTGATAAGCGCACTAACGGACAGACAGAAGAGAGACGTTGCATTTTATATATATTATATATATATATACTAGCCGTGCCTGCGGCTCCGCTCGCGTGGCCTTGATTCACCACTATCGTCACTGCTTATTCCTTATGTTACCTAACGTAATAAAATATCTGACATTAGTTCCCCTTATCTCCCATTATTTCTCCTTATCTTCCATTATCTCACCTTATCTCCCATTATCTAGGATTATCTCGATTTATCTCGCAATATTTCTCCTTATCTTCCATTATTTCTCCTGATCTCCCATTATCTCACCATAATTCCCATTATTTAGACTTATCTCTGCTTAGCTCCCATTATTTCTCCTTATCTCCCATTATTTATAATAATCTCCCATTATCTCACCTTATCTCCCATTATCTAGGCTTATATCGAATTATATAGAACATATGAATAAATTTATAAAAACATGTATATCGGATAAGTGGTTCTCAAGTGATAAGCGTACTAACGGACAGACAGATAGACGTTGCATTTTATATATATTATATTCTTTGCAACATGATATTGTTCAATATTTAATGGTTTAGGCAGTGTATTGCAAGAAAACGCGCTAACGGCAACCTTTTTTCCGACTTGATTCACTTTAATCGTCACTGCTTATTTTTTATGTAACCTAACGCAATAAAATATATCCTATAACATGGCCAGAGAACATATGTATGTTTTAAAAAAAAGCACGTAAATCGGATAAGTGGTTCTCCAGTGATAAGCGCACTAACGGACAGACAGGCAGAGAGACTGACAGAGAGACGTTGCATTTTATATATATTATAAATAGAAGATTATAGATAACTTGGCCAGAGAACAAATGTATCAATTAAAAAAAAAAACACGTAAATCGGATAAGTGGTTCTCGAGCGATAAACGCACTAACGGACAGACAGACAGACAGAGAGACGTGGCATTTTATATATATTATATTCTTTGCTACATGATATTGTTCCATATTTAATGCTTTCGGCAGTGTACTTCAAGAGAACGCGCTAGCGGCAAATTTTTCTCCGACTTGATTCACTATTATCGTCACTGCTTATTCCTTATGTGACCTAACGTAATAAAATATATCCTATAACCTGGACAGAGAACATATGTATGTTTAAAAAAAAGCACGTAAATCGGATAAGTATTTTCCAGTGATAAGCGTACTAACGGACAGACAGAGAGACGTTGCATTTTATATATATTATAGATATTCTTTGCTACATGATATTGTTCCATATTTAATGGTTTAGCATGTTTAAAAAAAAGCACGTAAATCGGATAAGAGGTTCTCCAGTGATAAGCGCACAAACGGACAAACAGACAGAAAGACGTTGCATTTTATATATATTATAGATATCCTTTGCTACATAATATTGTTCCATATTTAATGGTTTAGGCTGTGTATTGCAAGAGAACGCGCTAGCGGCAAACTTTTTACCGACTTCATTCACTATTATCGTCACTGCTCATTCCTTATGCTACCTATCGTAATAAAATATAGCGAATAACCTGGCCAGAGAACATATATATGTTTAAAAAAAAAGTACGTAAATCGGATAAGTGGTTCTCCAGTGATAAGTGCACTAACGGATCGACAGACAGACAGACAGACAGAGATACGTTGCATTTTATATATATTATAGATGTAATAAAATATATATCTATAACCTGGTCAGAGATCATATGTATGAATTTAAAAAATCATGTAAATCGGATAAGTGGTTCTCGAGGGATAAGCGCATTAACGGACAGACAAACAGACAGAGAGACGTTATATTTTATATATATTATAGATACAGATTATTATTATTATTATTATATAACCTGGCTAAAGGATATATGTATGAATTTAAATAAAGACACGTAAATCGGATAAGTAGTTCTCGCGTGATAAACGCCCTAATGCACAGACAGATAGACAGAGAGACATTGCATTTTATATATATTATAGATTACAGATATTCTCTGCTACATAATATTGTTCCATATTGAATAGTTTAGGCCAGGGATGTCAAAGATACGGCCCGCGGGCCGCATCCGGCCCCCGGGACGTATCAATAAGGCCCGCGATCGCAATGAAGAATCATAATTTTTAACAACCGTATATTATATACTATATAATTAAATAAATAAAATGTTATAATAATTCAGTACATTTTTTTTATTTGAATCTGGCCCGCCTACACATTCTAAATTTAATATATGGCCCTCTGCAAAATTGAGTTTGACACCTCTGGTTTAGGCTGTATATTGCAAGGGAACGCGCTAGCGGTAAACTTTTTTTCGGCTTTATTGACTACTATCATCACTGCTCATTCCTTATGCTACCTATCCTAATAAAATATAGCCTATAACCTGGCCAGAGAACATATGTATGTTTTAAAAAAAAAAGTACGTAAATCGGATAAGTGGTTCTCCAGTGATAAGCGCACTAACGGACAGACAGACAGACAAACAGACGGACAGAGAGACGTTGCATTTTATATATATTATAGATATACGTACATACGTATATTGTACCCTGAAAATATGACAAATATATAAATAAGCACACAAAATATAAAATATAAAGCTGGTATATATATGTAGCAAAGTAAAAACTTGACATAATCCTGTAAAATCTTCCACAAACTGGCAAATAATTATCATGTTTAAAATTAGGAGCTTTAGATAAAAATAAAACATGGTGAAACTTATGTAGTTCGTACTACATATGTATGTATGTATATAAAATTAAAAGAGTGGTGTAATATTTACCAAAGATAGTTTTTATTTGAGATACAATCCCGGACCGTCACTCGGAATTTATATCCTTGTAAAAACAATGGCGTAATAAAGTAATTATAGGATTATTAGGGTGTTATAAAGTTATACTGATAAAAGAGGTTCCACGGTATAAAGAAGGCGATTACATTTTTTAAAAATTATAAAATTCTAGGTAAAAATTATGTATTGCGCGTATTAACATCACAAGTTAAGCAAGATAAACGATATATTTTTAATATGATTTAACACCGGATTCACAACGTCGCGTCGTTCGATGTTGTCACTTTCACGTCTTTCATTCGTTCCATTGGCCGTCTCTTAGTTCTATTGAGCTTATTGAAGATTCCTTTTTTCCAGGTGTCCTCTAGTTTAGGCAAACTTGTTTCATATATCATCTGGTGATCTCTGTACATACCATCATAGCTGCTTTAATTCACTATGTGCTATCAGAGAACAATAATACACTCCCATTCGTTGTCGTACAACTTTATATCGAATGCTATCGTTTCTAAATAGTCCCGTGAGAGTTTAAACACATCAATTTCCGCCGACCCAATTACCCATCTTTTTAATAAGCGTTTCATAAATATTATATTTTCACTTTTTTTCAATTTCATGGCTCCAGAGTATGCCGTTTAGATAGCTAATTATTTTCCTTGTGTCTGTTATCCTTTTATTAATCTCCCTGCCATCTGTTCTTGTTGCTTCGAAATAGTTATAATTAGTACAAGTTGTTTCTAATAAGATATTGTTTGTTGATTCTAGCCCTATGGATAAGCATTTTGTTGTTTACGTGTTGATACCTGGTGTACCAGTATGAAATGCGAATTTCAGACAGCAGATGGTGCACCAATGCAGTTTGTGCTATAAAGATTTGACACTGCGCCATTTTGTTGTGTCATCAACAAGAGTCAGACGCGCACGAGTGATAAATTGGAAAAGTGTGTGCATAGTGTTGTGTTGTTGTTCAATATGTCGAAACTTATACCGAACAAAGAGCATTCGCAGACAGCATTAATTTTTTGTTTTCATTTGAAGAAAACTGCTGTTGAATCATACCGATTACTCCGAGAAGTTTATGGTGAACATGCCCCATCGCAAGATACATGTGAACGATGGTTTCGGCATTTCAAAAGTGGTGACTTCGATGTTGTAGACAAGGAACTTGAAAAACAGCTAAAAAAATACGAGGATGTGGAATTGCAAGCATTGTTGGACGAAGATGATTCGCAAACACAAAAACAACTCGCCGAGCAATTGGACGTTAGTCAACAAGCTGTTTCCAATCGTCTACGAGAGATGGACCGGTAGATGGGTACGACATGAGTTGAACGACAGGCAAATGGACAAGCGCAAAGACACGTGTGACATTTTGCTTGCTCGGTACAAAAGGAAGTCGTTTTTGCATTGTATAGATACAGGGGATGAAAAGTGGATTTATTTTCAGAATCCCAAGCGCAAAAAATCATGGGTAGACCCAGGCGCACCATCCACATCGACCGCAAGACCGAATCGCTTTGGCAGAAAGACGATGCTCTGTGTTTGGTGGGACCAGAGGGGCGTGAGTTGTTAAAACCTGAGGAAACGATTAATACTAAACGTTACCAACAAGAATTGACCAATTTGAACCGTTCGCTGGTTGAAAAAAAGCCAGAATACCGAAAGAGGCAACACAAAGTCATTTTTCTTCACGACAATGCTCCATCACATACGGCAAAACCAGTTCGCGACACGTTGGGAGCACTCAGCTGGGAAGTTCTACCCCTGCGGCTTACTCACCAAACTTGGCTCGTTCCGATTACCACTTGTTTGCATCGATGGGTCACGCACTTGCTGAGCAGCGCTTTGGTTCGTACGAAGATGTGAAAAAATGGCTCGATGAATGGTTCGCAGCAAAAGGGGAAGATTTTTACTGGCGTGGTATTTAGAAATTGCTCGAAAGATGGGAAAAATGGATAACAAGCGATGGAGCATACTTTGAATAAAGCACTTTTTATGACTCTTCCGAATTTAACATGTTTTTTTACTACTCAGTATAGTTATATACATATATATATATATATATATATATATATATATATATATATATATATATATATGTTTTTTTAGAAAAAAAATCCGCATTTCATACTTGTACACCTGGTATTCCAGATTAACTTCAGCATTTGCTTGCATTAACTTGGTCATCAACCAATTGGAGGGTACGTAAATATGTTAATGTTCATCTCATTGCATTTTTTCACCGATTTAAAGCCTTTGCAACGTATTACGGCATGCTTACCTTAAGCCTTCATTTACTAGAAAACCGCGTGACATTCCGGTGCATTTTTAGTGTTCCGTACGGAACACTTATAAGATCACTTCGGTGTCTGTCCGTCTGTCTGTCCGTCTGTCACACCCGATTTTCTCCGAAACTATTTGTCATAGAAAGTTGAAATTTGGTAGTAATATAGGAATTGATGGCCTCATCAGAGCCATGTAGTTTTGAAAGTTAAATTTTGACTTAAGGGGTTAGTTTTGGGGGGTGAAATCGGAAGTGAAAAAAAAATTTTTTTACTAGGTAATCGAGTGTGGTGTCAAATGAAAGCTTGTGAAAACACGAGTAAAAAATATATATATAATGTAATACTTGCGCGCACTTTTCTTTGTATTATTTTTAAAAAAATCGCGAAAAATCGCTGTCCACCCGCCTTATCTCGGAAAGAACTTATCAAAAAATTTTGAAAAAATTCTGGAATATTCTCCACGGGGTGTAGATTGAACGAAAATTATCACGAGTGCATTACCTGTAATAATTTATCTGGTATATAAAAAAAAAACAGAAATTTCAAGGTCATCAATTTTCAGTAAAGATTGGAAATAAACTTTGTTGAAACTTATTTGGGGTGTATTTTGTGAAGTCATTGATCATTTTATATCACCGTAAGATAAATTTTGACTTAAGGGATTCGTTTTGAGGGGTGAAATCGGAAGTGAAAAAAACAATTTTTTACTAGATCATCGAGTGTGGTGTCAAATGAAAGCTTGTGAAAACACGAGTAAAAAATATATATATAATGTAATACTTGTGCACACTTTTCTTCATATTACTTTTAAAAAATCGTGAAAAATCGCTGTCCCCTACCTTATCTCGAAAAGTACTGATCAAAAAATTTTGAAAAAATCCTGGAATATTCTCCACGGGGTATAGATTGAACAAAAATTATCATTACCTTTAATAATTTATCTGGTATAGAAAAAAAACAAAATTTCAAGGTCACCAGTTTTCAGTAAAGATTGGAAATAAACTTTGTTGAAACTTATTTGGGGTGTATTTTGTGAAGTCATTGATCATTTTATATCACCGTAAGATAAATTTTGACTTAAGGGATTCGTTTTGAGGGGTGAAATCGGAAGTGAAAAAAAAAATTTTTTACTAGATCATCGAGTGTGGTGTCAAATGAAAGCTTGTGAAAACACGAGTAAAAAATATATATATAATGTAATACTTGCGCACACTTTTCTTCGTATTACTTTTAAAAAATCGTGAAAAATCGCTGTCCCCTATCTTATCTCGGAAAGTACTGACCAAAAAATTTTGAAAAAATCCTGGAATATTCTCCACGGGGTATAGATTGAACAAAAATTATCATTACCTTTAATAATTTATCTGGTATAGAAAAAAAACAAAATTTCAAGGTCACCAGTTTTCAGTAAAGATTGGAAATAAACTTTGTTGAAAACTTATTTGGGGTGTGTTTTGTGAAGTCACTGATCATTTTATATTACCGTAACATAAATTTTGACTTAAGGGATTCGTTTTGAGGGTGAAATCGAAAGTGAAAAAAAAAAAATTTTTTACTAGGTCATCGAGTGTGGTGTCAAATGAAAGCTTGTGAAAACACGAATAAAAAATATATATATAATGTAATACTTGCGCACACTTTTCTTCGTATTACTTTTAAAAAATCGTGAAAAATCGCTGTCCCCTATCTTATCTCGAAAAGTACTGACCAAAAAATTTTGAAAAAATCCTGGAATATTCTCCACGGGGTATAGATTGAACGGAAATTATCATTACCTTTAATAATTTATCTTTTATAGAAAAAAAAACAAAATTTCAAGGTCACCAGTTTTCAGTAAAGATTGGAAACAAACTTTGTTGAAAACTCATTTGGGGTGTGTTTTGTGAAGTCACTGATTATTTTATACCACCCTAATAAAAATTTTTATTTTAAAAACAATCAACGTACGGAACACTAATTGTGCAAGTTCAACTTGCACTTGACCGGTTATTTATTTAATATGTTTTTAAGATTCCTATAAAACGCATTTTGTTATTTGTAAATGTTCGCCGGTCGATATACCAACATATATAATTTTGTACTATGTAGAACCAGATCTAAATTGAAGCGTTAAATGAAAAAACCAACAAATGTATGTACCAGCCCAAGGTAAATATACAGGGTGGTCCAATAATGCGTTATTATCAAACGGGCTGTGTTTCGATAGATATAAACTAAAGGAAAATTTCTTATGTAAGAGTAATGCAAGCAATTCCTGTTTAAGTTAATTACGTAGGGCTAAAGCATACGCTAGCACGACAATGTTTACATAGCTACAAAAACCGCTGAATAAACTTTTTTCGCTATGGTGTTCACATTTCGCGAATTGATTGTAGAAGAATACATTGCACTTTTTCGCTGCACTTCTACACTAATAACTTCTTAGCTTTTAGATAAGAGCGGCCATAAAGAAGCTATGTTTCAAGACAATCAATTTTTACTATGAGTGTGGTAATATTAGTAATATAGTATAATACCTAAGTTGCTAATCCTTTCCTACCTCTGTTTACTAAATAAATTTAAAGATACATAGTTTAGTCAGGTTAGTTCTGTTTAAGCTATCTTCTACTAATACATAATTAATCTAAATGATTATATGTAATTTGCTTGAATTTCCATTTTATTTCTTTTTTCTTTTAGTACTGTGAATATCAAATCCTAATGAACATCCGCCAAAAATGGAAGATTTGAAAATACTCGAGTTAAAATGCATTCTGCCTGATAGAAAAGTCAATGAAGAAACAAGAGCTGACAAATTTGAAAATAAAGAGAGCTATCCGTCGACAGTATATATTTTACACTGTCATGGAGTTGCTCTCTTTATGGACAAATTTATTTTCATCAGTATGGGCGTAATCCACAAACAGTGTCTAATTAATTAATTAATTTAAAGTTAAGTTGGTTCAATGTACTACTATAATAATAAAAATAATAATAATAAACAATTTTATTCAAAGTATGGAATAACAGTGAATAGGACAGAGTGCAGCTGAACAAAGATTAAAGAAAAAAAAAACTTAATTTAACTGAAGCAAAATATATGTCCGTCTGTCTTTACACTTGCCCCTAGGCAGCAACACACTAACACATGCACAACCAAATAAGAATAATAATGCGCAACCAAATTATATGATGCACAACCAAATAACAAACCAAAAACAAAAAAAAAATGTTATGTCAGTTACGGAAAGCCATGATTTAAGATTAGAAAACTTACATTTTACGGAACAAGTAAATTCGTCAATTATTCTGCAATAACAAATGGTTTAGGTACTTTTTGAAACATTTGACTGATTTAAATATCAGAATGTCCGGTAGGTTGTTATAAGTTTTAACTAAATTGTAAGTGAGACCTTTCAAATATACCTGTTTTATGAAGTGGGGGCGTAAGTAAGCCTCTGCTTCTTATATTTATATTATGAACATCAGTCTTGAACGCAATTTTTTTAAAAAGATACGTAGGTGACTTTGTGCAGATAATCTTATGATACACGGTACAACAATGCAAATATCGTCTTGACTTCATGTCAATCCAGTTAGCTTCCTTCAGTTTATAAGCAACTGGATTTCGTTTCTTTATACCGTAGCTAAACCGTAAACAATATTTCTGAATTTTATTAATTCTTTTGGTATCTTCTGCAGTCAAACAGGAGCCGTAAATAACATCACAGTGGTTAAATATAGATAAAATGATAGAATCGCAAAGCATCAGTTTTAATTGAGTATTTAATAAATGTCTCACACAGACACCTAAGTAGACCTACTGCCCTCTTAATGCAAACCGACGCGTGTTTTCTAAATCTTAAAGTTGAATCCAAAATTAAGCCAAGATTTTTAGCCTCAGCTTTAACAGGTATCGTTTCATTAGAAATATTAACTTCATCTAGTGAAGTGAGTCTCTTTACAATTGGTGTACCGAACAACATCGCGGCACATTTGTTGGGATTAAGTTTCAAATGATGTGTGATCAAAAAATAGTAAGACTTTTGAAATAAAACTGAAACGGGTTATTTACTGTTCCAAATTTATTTCGTCCCCTTCAAAGTTAACCCCCTGTGGATACAATGCATTTGGGCCAACGTTTTTTCCGGTCTTCGAAACAGTTGTTGACTTCGATTTCTGGACTGGCCTTTAAAACCTTCTTCGATTCGGTTTTAATCTCCTCAATCGACTCAAAACGATGTCCTCAAAGCGGTTTTATGAGTTTAGGGAATAGCCAGAAGTCCGACGGAGCTAAATCAGGCGAATAGGGCGATTGCGGAATGATATGAGTTGAATTTTTGATGAAAAAGTTGCGAAGAACCAATGCTGTATGAGAAGGCGCATTATCGTGATAAAAAACCAAGAGTTATCGGCCCATAATTCCGGCCTCTTGAGACGAATAGCTTCACACAAACAACGCATAACCACAGTAAACATACTACAGTAGCGAAACTGAGCTCCAATTTGGTGACGATATTTTGACGGCGCGTGCGTCGACGGGTCCTTTTTCAAAATGGCCGCTCAGTGTTTACATCCGATCTCCGAATGTGTCTTTGGAAATGTATTGTCCATCGTTTCTTGATGTGACTGCAGTTTATATGAATATAAAGACAGAAGGAAGAGAGAGTTTGTAGAAAAGAGAATTAAAAACGTTTGTAAGTGAAGAGAATCGAAAAGGTTGAGAAACAATTTATATAATCATGGGGAAAGGAGGTTATTGTTGTGCCGTTGAGAATTGCAATATTCCATATAATTATTTTCGCAAATTATTTGCTCGAGTCACACTTTTTTATGCTCTAAAATTTGCAAATAAGAAATTTCTAACTCAATCAGGGCGCGCTAAAACTATTATTCTAAATCATAACTAAATTTAATTATGCTTTATTTGCATCACATGTAATCATCAACAGTATTATCCGTCAAAGTTTAAGTTGCTGCATTAATGATTTTGTTTTTGCAGTTCCTCCGTTTTTAATTGAAACAATGATTTCATAGAAATCATGGTATGCGATTAAAGTTGTTGGAGTTGTTGATTATTTTATTAAACCTCTATTGCTTGCTTTCACAAGACAACTTTTCACTATCTTAAATGCATTTTTGAAAAAATACATCTGCATGAAACAATATTATCATTACTAATGTACATTTTGTTTAGGCATATTTGCTCAAGAGGCGGCCTTCCAGGGAACCTTGACTGATTTAAAAAAACGTTTATATTGGTAGAGTGATTTGGTCATTGAAGCTTGAAATTTATTTCTAAACTTAGTTCGGCTGGTTATTTAAAAATCCTGACGTGATTGCTCAATTCTGACCTCAGATTCGGTTTCAGCGCCCAAAAATACATATAGGTATAGCGATCTGTTCGGTAGTGAAAAACTTTTTTTTGTGCCTGTGTAATTTTTTTATGATTAATAAATAATCCTCCAAATTCTAGTTTTTAGAAAGATTTATTTTTGTGTAAACTAGTATTCAGTTATTTAAAACTATTTATATTTGTGTAAATTATAAATAAAACATTTTTTTTTTTTTCTAAAAGGTGTATTCTCAAGAGGCTTCTAGTTTTCAATAACTTCATCTGTATTAATTGTTTGACACACCTTTTCTAATAATAAACCCGATAAATTTATCACTGTTTAATTGCAAGTACAATTAATACTCTGAAAGTGACTTTTTTTTCTATTTTTCTCTATAAATTACATTGCTCCTTTTTCATGTCAATCTTTCAAAACTTTCTGTGAATATCTTGTAAGGAATACAGAACCTATAACAACATATTTATTATTTTCAAATTTTAGACAGTATATTTTATTTTCATATAAGCTGGGTTTGAAAGTTTAAATATTAAGTGTTGTGTTGAGATCACAAAACCACTGGGGAATGGGATTATTGAAATAACTGATATAAATCGATTATTGAATCAAATATGCTATTAAAATAAGAAAAATTTTAATGTGATTCCAAAGAAATTTTTGTAATATGATTTTGTCAGACGATGTGTGCCAGAGGGTAAAATATTCTGAAAATAAGTTCGTTAAATGGACAGTACACTTAATAGAAGTCCATTTTGATGGTAATTATGGTTACTATTAAAATTTTGAAAATTTAGTTACCTGTTATTAATATTCCTCCTATAAAGAACTTATTTCTATTGTTATATACCTATACTATAAAATAAATATAGTTATTTTCCTTTTAAACTGTAATTGACAATACTCAATATATATGCGTCAATCATTTGTCCTAATTAAGCTAATATGGTTAGCCAAACGCGCGTCGAGTGCAAAAATAAAGTGCTTGGTGTAGTGGTGATATATACTGAGTAGTGTCATTGTGCCAAAGATTCCACATTCTCAACAAAGTTGTAATTGACAAGTCAGCTTGGTCATAACTAAGTATTGTATGTAAATATAATTAGGAAATTACTGTATTGACTCTTTGATCTAAATATTAATTCATTGTAAATAAAAGCGTTAATTACGTTATCAAAAAGCAATACAGATAACAGAACACAAAAAGGTATAGAACCTCTAAGAATCATTCACATAGAAAATAGATGTCTATACATATACGTTCATAATTCATTATTATATTAACCTCTCTCAAAGTTACACAATATAGTTTTGTAGTAGAAAAAATAAGTACCAAAAAAGTAGTTAGTGTTTTTTAATTAACAAGAGATCTATCACACCAAACAACACAACACTGCTTAGAAAAAAATGCTCTTATTTTAGAAGATGTTGACATCTTAGTAATGACAATATGTTTTTATTTCACAGTACAAGAAAAATAGCAATAGGTATTACATATGTTAAAATTAAATTAATTTAGTCCTTAAAACACATCTTTAATCACAAATTTACTTGAAAAATGATGTAAATAAAACTTTAACCTCAAACAGTGACGTTTAACTTTGATAGACTTTTGAATTTTTGGATAAGGTTATTAAAAACTGAAGTTGAATATGAAGAATTCCATCAAATACCTTCCTATCAAGTTTTTCACCTGTATTCATTTCTTTTCTAACAAAGTGCTCCATTCTTTTTGTTTTTTTTTTTATATTTTTCATGCTGCATTAACTTTTATATTACTCATGCTGTATTAACAAATCAAAAATTTTCAAACATTTTTATATCTATGATTTTGAATGCTAAACCTTTGCACAACTTTATTTGTATTTCAAATCTCGCACTGGTCCACTTTTAACATGGCGGATTGCCACGTAACCTTCTGAAAACAAACCTGATTTTCCTATGCGGTTATCCTTGAGTTTCGCTACTGAATAGTGTGTTTACTGTGGCATAACACTGAAATAATATTCTCTGTTGACAGTTTGGCCCGGCGGAAGGAATTCATAATGAACAACACCACAATAATCAAAGAAAACTGTTAACATCACCTTGGTTTTCGACTTGCTTTGGCGTGGTTTCTTCGGTCTGGGCTCACCTCTAGCACGATATTCGCTTGATTCGTCGGCAGTTTCCGGATCGTATGCGTAAATCCATGTCTCATCTCCCGTAATGATGAGTTTTGATAGTCAGAAATCATGGTTTCACAGACATTAACACGACGCTCTTTATCGAAAAACTTGAGTGTTTTTGGTACCAAACGAGAGGCGACGCGTTTGAGGCCCAAGTTGTATTTTAAAATCGATTGAATTGACCTAAATGATAAGTTGGTGATGTCAACAAGGTCGCTAATTGTCACTCGACGATTTTTGAGCACCAAATCCTTGATTTGCTTGACGTGGTTCTCATCGGTAGATGTTGAAGGACGACCAGGACGTTCCTCGTCCTCCACACGTTCTCTGCCTTCTTTAAACAATTTATACCAATTAAAAACACTTGCTCTGTATAGAACATCATCACCAAATGACTTTTTTATCATTTCGAACGTTTGGGAAGCCGAAAAAACATTTTTAAAGCAAAATTATGCAACTTCTTTGCTGAATTTTTTCACTCATGTTAAAAATTGAAAAACGCACTTTTGTTGTTGAACGAATGCAAGCAAATCTTATTAACTACTGACGCTATAGTCTTAAAATTTGACACAGATGGCAGTTAAGGTCCTACCAATCTAACGAAAAAAAATTAATCCGATTTAGAAATGCCCGGGCGATTTAAATTTAAAAGCCGTACTATTTTTTGATCACAGTATATTTTGAGTTATACTCGAGATAGACGGATAGACGCGCGAAATGCTATATAGGGCTTAACGGAGAACTCTAAAAAACTGTTTATATATCGAATATATTAAACATGTAGGTCACATGTAAGACATGTTGTATTTGCTACGAAACTACTATTTTCTAAATTTTGAGAGCTTTTATTTATTTATTTATTTATTTTTACGTTCAATTCCAACAGGCCAGGGCCCAATTACAGGAATAACGTTTATACTAAATGAGCTACATATAAAAGAACATAATACATTAAAATAATAACCAGCGTATACAAGTAAGAACATTTATACAGTTTGAACAATCTCCAAATTAAAAAATAAAAATAGTAATAATAAAAAACTACAAATTTGAGCAACATTTAAACACTGAGCAAAGAACCAATAAGTACCGACAGCCCACTGCAATGGAAATCACCGGAGTTTCCAATGACATTGCCGTTCTTACACATTATATAAATACGAGGCTCTTGAATGAACGCACACCAAGTTTCAGCCATATTGGTCTATTTCTTTGTATTTGGCATTCGTGTGAATCAAGGAAGTCGAGTGATTTTCAAGAAATGGACGAAAAAGAATTTCGTGTGGTGATTAAACATTACTTTATGAAAGGCAAAACGCCTCAAGAGACTAAAGAGAAGCTTGATAAACATTATGGTGACTCTGCACCTTCGATTAGAACAGTTTATAAGTGGTTTCAAAATTTTCGGACTGGCCATATGGGCACAAGTGACGCTGAACGTTCTGGACGGCCTGTGGAGGTTACGACTCCAGAAATCATTGATCAAATCCATGATATGGTGATGGATGACAGAAGAGTTAAGGTGCGTGAGATTGCTAGTGCTGTGGGCATCTCGACTGAACGGGTACATAATATTTTGCATAAACATTTGGACATGAGAAAGCTATCCGCAAGATGGGTGCCGCGATTGCTCACGCTTGACCAAAAACGGAATTGCAGCTGTTCCAGAAGAACCCGGAGGACTTTAAGCGTCGTTTCGTCACTGTGGATGAAACATGGATACATTACTATACTCCTGAGACCAAACAACAATCTAAACAATGGGTTACCAAGGGGGAATCTGCACCAAAAAAGGCGAAGACCGTTCCTTCGGCCGGAAAGGTTATGGCGACTGTCTTTTGGGATTCGCAAGGGATAATCCTCATCGACTATCTGGAAAAGGGTAAAACTATTACAGGTGAATATTATTCATCGTTATTGGACCGTTTGAAAACCGAGCTGCAAGAAAAACGCCCGCGATTGGCCCACAAGAAAGTCCTTTTCCATCACGACAACGCACCACCACACACCTCAGCAGTTGTAGTCGCAAAATTAATGGAAATAGGATTCCAACTCGTTTCACATCCCCCCTATTCTCCAGACTTGGCTCCCTCGGACTACTATTTGTTCCCCAATTCGAAGAAATGGCTGGCGGGACAAAGATTTTATTCAAACAAGGAGGTGATTGCAGACACTAATGGATATTTTGCAGACTTGGACAAATCCTATTATTCGGAAGGGATCAACAAACTAGAACATCGTTGGACGAAGTGTATAAGCCTAAAAGGAGACTATGTCGAAAAATAAAAAAGGTTTACCCCAAACACATAAGTAGTTTTTATTTTTGCACGGACTTTTCAAACCAGCCTCGTAGGGCTGTGGAATAATATATTTGACCTAGTCCGGCCGAGGCCAAAAATAGGCGAGTGCCTTGCCCCAAGTCGTGGTACATGGAAAGATACATTGGAAGGAAAGGGCAATCAATATGGTGATTTAACAGCTTATATAAGAATTTGATGGAGTGAATGTCCCTTCTCTTTGCAAGAGGCAACTCATTAAACCTTGACAAGATTAGTCCGTGATATGGATAGACACCATCCATCTTGAAAATAAGATATTTAACGAAGCGCCTCTGTATCGATTCGATTGAGTTGTTATGGCAATTGTATATTGGATACCAAACAATAGAAGCATAGTCAAACTTAGACCTAACAAAGGAATAATAGAGAAGCTTGATTGCAGATATGTTAGTAAAATCTCTACAATTTCTAATCAGGAAACCCAGCATCCTTGATGCACCAGCAACCATTTGTTCAATATGGTCAGCAAGAGAGAATTTCTCGTCAAAGATGATACCCAAATCTCTAACTGAACGAAGATTTTGTAGAACAGTATCACCTACGGAGTAATTGAAAAATATAGGGTTGTCTCGATAGGAATATCGGACGACATTGCATTTGGAAACGTTTAAGGTGAGCCTGTTAGTAGAGCACCAGTTGGTGAGAGCATTAATGCTACTCTGAAATTCGTGGCAATCAGAAACCGAGTCTAAGCGTTTAAAAATCTTAAAGTCATCGGCATAAGCAAGCTTCCGGCAACCTATTTCACTCAGCAAGTCGTCAACAAACATATTGAAAAGAAGAAGTCCCAGATTGGAACCCTGAGGAACACCTGAAGTGGGAATATGGAGAGGCGATCCAAACCCATTGATTTCTACAAAAAACCTGCGATCCAGGAGGACCGAATTTAAAAGATCAATCAGGTTATTTGAGAGCTCGAAACGAGATCCGACCTTATTCAACAATAAGTAGTGATCAAGTCGATCAAAGGCTTTGCGAAAATCCGTATAGACCACGTCAATCTGGCTCCCATCATTGATACCGTTCCACACAAACTGCGAGAATGAGGCAAAATTTGTGGTGGTGGATCTGCCAGGCATAAAACCGTGTTGGTCAATATAAAGCGTATTTCTCACTTTTGAGAAAATAAATTTATGCAAAATTATTTCAATAATTTTAGAGAAATTACATAAAATAGATATGGGTTGATAATTATCAACCACACCTGGATCCCCAGACTTCAAGATAGGTCGGACTTTGGCCACCTTCCAAGTAGCAGGAAATGTATGAGTCGTCAACACTGGATTAAAGATGTGGAGTAAAGGACCGGCTTCTTCTTTATAAGCCACAGCTTCTCCACTGCAGGAGATAAGCGTCTTCAAGTTTCTTCCAGTTGTCTCTATCCTGTGCGAGATGGATCCATCTACTGCCTGCTGTCAACCTGATATCATGAATCCATCTTTTCATTAGTCTTCCGATACTTCGTCTGCTCTCCCAAGGTCTCCATTTAAGTAACCTTGTTGTCCATCTACCAGCAATCATTCTAGCCACATGCCGCGCCCATTACCTTTTTAATTTTGCCATTCATTCATTGTAATTCTTGTTGGTCTGATATCCTAGCTTTTAATGTCCTAACATCTGTCATTCCATGACCCGTTGAGTACGTTGGAATCAACGAAGACTATTTTTTGTACGGATTATGGTTTTCAGCTCATACGTACTTTTTGGGAGTATCCAGCTCTCGTACACTTTTCTTTTTAAGGTTATGGGGATATCTCTGTTTTTTAGAATGAATCCCAATTGAGAAATGCAGTCCAATTGAGAGCAATTCGCCTTGGAATTTCCGCAGTTTGATTGTCCTTATCCAATCTAATTTTATGTATACTCTTCCATTTTCTCGATCTCTTCCGTACCGATCTTAATTTTTGTGGGCTCGAGTCCAACTTTTTGTGAAGATTGATTAAGTTATTTTATCATGATTTTGAGTTCCTCTAAATCTTCGTTAATCAGTACCACATCATCTGCGAATCGCAAATGATGTAAATACATGCCATCGATTTTAATTCCCTTGTCTTCCCACTCAAGACTTTTAAACACATTCTCCAAGGCCAGGGCAGATAATTTTGGTGAAATTGTGTCGCCCCGCCTAACACTTTTCTTGATCTTTATGGGTTCTATTTTTCGATCTTCAGCTAACTCCGTTAATGTCGCATGTTCATATATGAATTGTAGGAGTTTGGTATATCTTGAGTCTATTCTGGTATGAGCTAAGGACTGCATAATTGCCGAATCTTCCAGGGAGTCGAAAGCCTTCCTATAATCGATGAAAGCTAGGAGCACTTTGATATTATATTAGGTCGCTTTTTCTATTAAAAGGCGAAACATATGGATATGACCTGTTGCGAAAGCCCGCCTGCTCGACTGGTTGGTAATTATCGAACTTATTTGTTAGATGGTTTGTGACAATTTTAGTAAGTTTGTACAAATGCCTATAACAAGCTGATGGTGTGATAGTTGTCAAGGTTTTCGTGATCGCCTTTCTTGAACACAAAAAGTATGACCTCACTGTTTTCCAAATATATAGGGATTCTTTGTTCTTCGATGCAGCTGTTGAGTCATATCCGAATCGCGTACATAGATTATTATTATAAAATAGTAAATAATTATCGAGTTGTTTAAATTTGCATGACAAATAAGAAATACTGGCAAATATTTCGTCGTCATGGAAACCCTGGGATTAATGTATACCTTTTTATTCGGGTATCTTAACTAACGGCCTTCTGCTACCTGCTAAAATCTTTAAGAAAATCACGTTTTTCCGACATGTAAACGCTATTTTCTGAATGAAAAATTATTCAGAAAGTAATAGTTTTCCCGATGAGGCTATACTACGTTCACAAAAAATTCAGAAAAGGTATCTTAGCTATTTACAACTAATTAACAAGGTCGACCTTAAAAAGGTTATCTACTTATTACCAGCACGCATCACCAATAAGGCATACCATGTTGTGAGTTAGGTAAGGGAGTTTGTATTTAAGGAAAATACCATTTTATAACACTGCAAACAAAAGAGCGCGAGGAAGACGTTTATAACAACACAATATCAATCAAAACAGACAATTAATCTTGCCAAAATCTACCGCCTGTGTTGACTGGCATTGTTAATCCCGCCAAATTCTCATTGCTATAAACGTCTTTCCGGCACCTCTTTTTTACAGTGTAAAATGATCTAATTTTTTAATTACAAACGCCCAAAACCCGTTCCATGCACCGTATTACTAGGATTGGATAGGATTCGAACGCTTACGAGTGTAAATCATTCTTAGAATAATTTAGAATTTAATTCCGTTTCAATAATTAAAAATAAGACCTTTAGACCTTACAACATCTCTTTTATGGCAGGCGATAAGTCGAGTGCAATTAATTTGTTTAGTAACCCATTATTTGTTACTAATGTAAGATTTTAATTCGTAGAAACAACTTGCGTCAAGATTTTAACGCACATACAATGAGGAACTAATTCTATTCAAGTTGTAACTAAATGTAAGTAAAAAAATATCCACTTGGGATGTTACTATATAACATACTTACGTCATGCTAATCCTTATCTCAATAATATTATCTAAAACTGTTATCTGCAGAAATTTGTAAGAGTAAGTAAAAAAACGACCGAACCAATAACTCAAGACGCAGAAAGCAAGTGAAGAAGATACTGCATTAGAATTAATTAAATAAATCTAAATAAACTCCGCCACTGGTAAAGTGTCAAGCGCGCACAATCGACAACACCGCCAACTGTCAAAACTTAGAAATGTCAACGAAATAACAGGTCGATCAAGCAATTTTTTTTGTTTATATTTTCAATAAACTAGATACATTTAAAAAATATTTACAATAAGATGTCTAGATGTCCAGAAAGACGGCTCAGATTCGCTGTAGAACAGGATCTACAGCTTTTGCAGGAAGTGCTCAGAGCAAACCCGTTTGAAGATGTAGATAGGTGGAGAGATGTGCATGAAAACTTTGTAAATGAATGTAATGTACCATTCTCTTTACGGACATGCAAGGATCATTGCAATCATTTGGTCAATCTTTACTTAAAAGATGCTTTAAAAGCGTAAGTATGACATTACAAAAATACTTAATGCCCAATTTTTTTGATTTCTATGTTATGAATACATTATTTAGGTCTCAAATTTCTCTTTTGTTGTAGATTATTAGTTATATCTGTAAATTTTTGGAAACAGTATTTTTGAGGCAGCCAGTAAATATTGTCGGCTTTGGACTCTTATCAGTTATCAAAAAAGTTTTGTTTTACCCCCTGTGGGGGTGGTGCACACTACTACTTTATGAATTAGAACCCCATGACGATTTATTTAAAAAAAAAAACATTTCAGATTCACGATATATATGAAACAACTCCTCTACTTTCATCATAACTTTAACACCTTATATGTTTCACTATAAAAACAATTATAATTAGATTTATTGACTATCTCAACTAAAGACCAAGAAAAAATATTATAATACTATAGAATATTTGTCCCCCACTACTTTGATCCCCTCATCCTGAAGCAATATCTCTCAAAAATTATAGGTTTTTTGAACATTTTTAAAACATGACTAAATGTAAAAATCTTGGAGAGTAATTTTTTTCCAAATACAAAACTTCCATTTAGCAAAGAAAGTGAAAAAACATACAAAAAGTAATGCAATTTGGAAAATTTACAAAAGGTTCTTATGGTTTTCCTTTTGAAAAAGCACTGTAGACTGAGTATATTTCTATTTTTATTAACAAAAAAAAAATAAGATGGAATATATATATGTGTATATATATATATATATATATATATATATATATATATATATATATATATATATATATATATGCATACAGTAGAATCTCGATTATCTGAAATAATGTGGACCAAAGTGATTTCAGGTAATCGAAATTTCGGTTAATCCGAATTTTTTTATAAAATAAAAGTTTAGAATGAATACAACATTGCAGATTGACTTTAAAGCATTTATACGATATGCTATTACATACATAGGTATTTATTAAAACAAAGAATAGAACAATTAGTTTACTTATTTTATGTATATGTACAGAAAATCGAAAATAAAACAGAGTTTCATTCTTAACTTTAATGTCTTAAAAATAAGGTAACTCGTTTTGCGTTAGTTCTGTTTTTGGCTGCCATGTCTCTCCAACGTTCGATAAGCAAAACGTCCGTGGCGGTTGCATTTTCTTGCTTTTCTACATAAGTTAACCCTTTTTCTAGGGCCTCTAGTCCTTCTGAATGTGACATTTTTACTGGATTATTGTCATTTGTTATCATCATCATCATCACTGTCTATTTTATTAGCATTTTTACATACACTTTTAATTAATTCTTGGTCAGTCATTTCATCTTCCACACTATCACTGTTTAACCATTCACAAACATCGGTTTCTGTAACACTTTCACATCCTCTTGTAATAATTTGATGTAAACTTTTTATCTTCTGTTTCTGCCTCTGAGTAATGTCTCTCCTCTTGTGGAATCAATTTTGACCAAGGTTTTTCCAGAGTACTACTCTTTACTTGATTCCGGGCTGAAGCTATCCAATACATAAGATTTTTCAAATTTATCTTTTTTAGACAATCAGTAAGATTGCCACCTTCATCTACTTCTAAATATGCTCCAGTAACAAACGCGTGTAATTGCGTTTTAAATTTTCCAGTACACCCTGATCCATAGGTTAAATGAGAGAAGTTACAGCAGGCGGCAAAAACATTACTTTTATTTCCCCACTTTCAAGTTGCTCCCCACTTGGGTGAGTGGGGGCGTTATCTAGTAACAGAATACATTTTCTAGGATATCCATGTTCTTTTAAAAAAAGTTCCACTTTGGGAACAAAATCTCCAAAAAACCAGTCTTTTAATAGAGTCGCGTTTATCCAGGCATTGCTTTGATTTTTATACAAAACAGGAAAAGCATTGTGACGAATATTCTTAAAGGTTCGTGGATTTGCTGACTTACCAATACATAATAATGGGAGTTTGTGTCTTCCAGAAGCATTACTGCATGCAAGAACAGTAATACGTTCTTTGCTACGTTTGTAACCAGATGCTCCAGCTTCCGTTTTTGAAGCTAAGGTATTTGACGGCAACATTTTGTAGTTCAAGCTTGTTTCATCACAATTATAGATTTGATCTGATAAGCTACTCAAAATTCTCTGCAAACTTTTTCGCAGCAGATACATCAGCCGACAATATTTTTCCACAAACTTTTAGTAGACGAACACCATGTCTTTTTTTTCCACCTGTCTAGCCATCCATCACTTGCAGAAAAATTTACAGGCGCTTCGATAACCGGCAACTCTTCGCTTAAACTCACTGCCTTATGTTTTAAAGTTGTTCCTGAAATTGGTATTCCACGTTCTCGATTCTGTGTAAACCAGAAAAATATAGAATCATCCACTTTTTGGTATTCACCGCTTTTCATACTTTTTCGTGCCTGTGTGGGCAATGACAAAACACTACACCATTTTTCAAGTTTTTCGCGATTTTTCCTCCACTCTGAAACAGTACTCAGGGCTACACCTAAATCCTTCGCTATATTTTTAAGAAGTTCACCATTATCTAAACGTTGAATTGCTTCAAGTTTCTCTTTTAAGGTAATAACAACACGTTTACGCTTATTATTATGACGTTCCATTTTGTAAAAATCTATTAAAATGAAACGTAATGAGTAACTTATAATACTCGTCGACTAACCAAAACATAGACAGCAGTGAAATTCTAGACATCGGGGAGTCCCCGACGTGTTGAGGAAACCACTCATCGTCTGTTTCGAATAATTTCGATTTTTCGATAATTTTTCGGATTTTTTCGTTTAATGGGAATACAATTTGCTTTTTAACAGTTTGTTTCGGATAAGCCGGCTTTCAGATAATCGCGATTCAGGTAATCGGGATTGTACTGTATGTATATATATATACATATATATATATATATATATATATATATATATATATATATATATATATATATAAATATATATAAATATATATAAATATATATATAAATATATATAAATATATATAAATATATATAAATATATATATATATATATATATATATATATATATATATATATATATATATATATATATATATATATATATATATATATATATATATATATATATATATATATATATATATATATATATATACATATATATATATATATATATATATATATATATATATATATATATATATATATATATACATACATACATACATACATACATACATACATATATATATATATACAGTAATACCCCGCTTTACGCGAGGGATACGTTCCGAAAAAAATCGCGTTAACTGAAATTCGCGTATATCGAGGTTTATGATTAAACATAGTCAAAATTTAATACAAAAAAATACAAATCATTTTAATCAATCACTTTAATTCTAAGAACACTTTATGCAATACATACTCTTATTTTTTACGGAAAAATACATCTATTGTCTTTTGGGTAACGTTTTGTTTACGTTCTTGTAAAATACGTTCATAACACCCAACACTGTTTTTAATTGTTTGACACACGGTCAAGACACGGTCATCATTATTGTCTATACTCTGCAATATGTCCAAACCTGAATAAATTTTTGAAAGTGCATTTTGTATTTCCCCTGAAGATAAAACTTTCTCTTCTACTTGTTCTTCCTCATCGTAGATAGGATTATTCTGTAACTCGATCAGATCTTCATTGCTAATAGGATCGTCGTGCGTTGCTACAAGTTCTACGAGATCTTCTACCGTGACATCTTCAAGTTCAGACCCCTCAATCATTGCAGCAATGTCTTCAAGCACTTGTCTCTGCATCTGGACAATTCTTCTAGGTGCTTCCACTACATCTGGCCAAAGATTACGCCACACCCCATTCATACAACTCATTTTAACTTCCTTCCAAGCCTCTTCTATGTTGTGAATAGACTTCATAATGTTGTATGACTTCCACCACTCTCGCATAGACTGTCTTCCTTCCCCGTCAGTTTCATGAATTAGTTGGCTAAAAGTGCGGCGATGGTAATAAGCTTTGAAGTTTGCTATTGCTCCCTGGTCCATAGGTTGTAATATTGACGTAGTGTTTGGTGGAAGGAACTTTACGTACACTTTTAAGTCTCTGGGCGTATCAAGTGAGGTTGGATGTCCTGGGGCATTGTCTAAGAGTAATATAACTTTAGGTTCAAGCCCATTTCTGTCACAGTATGATTTGACTGATGGGCAAAAACTATTAGAATACCATTCTTGAAAAATTTCCCGTGTAACCCACGCCTTTCTGTTTGATCGCCACACAACTGGTAGACTTGTCTTGTCTGTGCCTCGCATTGCACGGGGTGTTTCTGAATGGTACACTAGTAAAGGTTTCAGTTTGAAATCACCAGTGGCATTACCACCCAGCAGAAGTGTTAGTCGATCTTTCGCAGCTTTGAAACCACTGGCTTGACGTTCTTCCTTAGAAATGAATGTTCGAGATGGCATTTTTTTCCAGTAAAGTGCGGTCTCATCAACATTGAAGATGAGACAAGCAGGAATTTTCTCTCGTCTAACGAAGTCTTGAAACTTGTCTGGAAACTCAGCTGCAGCTTGAATGTCCGCGCTGGCCGCCTCGCCTGTTATGTGGATATTGTGAAGATTAGAACGCTGCTTGAACCGATGGAACCAGCCTCTGCTGGCAGCAAAAGTCGGAGTGGCACTCCCTTCTCCTTCTTTTGTTTTCAGCATCTCATACAAAGATTTTGCTTTTGTGCATATGAGATCTTGACTTAGTGGTGTGTTCTTCTTATTCAAATCTTCGATCCAGACTGACAGTAATTTCTCCATTCTTTCTAAGATAGATGATCTCGAACGAGAAAGTTTTGTTGCACTTATAGGTGTTGAACCTTCGCTGGAGATTTTAATTTTTTCCCGATTTTTATAAATCGTTCTCACAGTCGATTCTGAGAGTCCAAAATCTCTCCCAACAATTGTTGCTTTGCCTCCATTTTCCATTCTTCTTAACACTTTCATCTTCAATTCCAAAGTGACGCTTTTACGCTCTTTTTTCTTTACAGGCGGCATTTTTAACGTAGGGTTAAATTATGTATGTATGTATCTCCAATAAATATTAAAACAAAACTGCCAGCCGACCGAACTAACATTACGGAACAAATGAACACACGAAACGAACGAGGAAATCCCCATAGAACAAAGTCGAAGGACAGGGAATTCCCAATTCTTCAAAGAAAATATTCAGAGAAAGCGGGGATCCCCCCGCGACCATAGAGAAGTTAATGACTACATGAGCGCGAAATTTGAAATTCGCGTTATAGTGAAACCGCGCGTAACGGGGTCGCGCTAAGCGGGGTATTACTGTATATATATATATATATATATATATATATATATATATATATATATATATATATATATATATATATATATATATATATATATATATATATATATATATATATATATATATATATATATATATATATATATATATATATATATATATATATAATATGGTTCCTCACAGGGAAAATGATGACTAAATTTTGTTAAATTCACTATTGTTCCAACTCTGACAACCTAATAAAAGTTACAAAATAGCCAATTTGCTGTAAACTTACCTTTACCTTATTTTAACAAAAATTTATCTGTACAATATTTAGATATAAGTGTATTTTCTATAGTCTGACTGAGACAGGTCATTATATGGTTTTAATAATTGATTTTTTTCTCAGGAGACCAAAAGAGAGTCCAGAAGACTTTGCCAAGAAACAGAAATATATAGAAGATATTCTTGAAATGAGAAAACATAATACTGCAACCAATACTCCTCGTCGAGGACCTAAACCTACACCTGCTTGGGAAGGTAAGACAAAAAAATTGTTAATGAAAGTTTAAAATAATTTTTGGTAGGAAAACCATTATAGTGTCAACACCTTTACTCACATCTATGACTATCATGTTCTTATAGTGGGATGTATATTTTGATGAAAAAATATGCTAAAATTTTCCTATAATAGAACTTTCTAAATTATGTTTTTATTTTAGCCAATTCTTCTTTTTTAAAATGTTACAATATTTCAAAAAATTATTTGGAATTTTTTTCTGACACTTAGGCATTAGCCAAGATTAGCAGTGGCCTGTACTAGTCAAAAGGAATATTTCAAATATTTTAGTATAATTTTGCCCTTTGCCAGTCAGGGTGAGATGAATAGGGTATTTGAGTGATGATTTTCACTTCAATTTGTAATCCAAATACTTTATTCAATAATCATATGACGTCGGTTTTTTTGCAGTAATCCAGTTTTATTGTTCCACTCAAATGAAGCCAGCATTTTACTATTTGACAATCATTTTTTTAAGAAACCATAAAATAATTTTTAAATTATAAAATTTTACAAATGATCGGGACCACTGAAATTTTAAACTGCCTGATTCACTAAAAAATATTCAACTAAAACTGATCTAATTCTCAGTTTGATAACATAAATAAGGCAGCTAAAGTTACGAAACACACTATACAAAACTAGAAAATCAGTTTTTGTTTATTAACTGTCATTAAAAGTCCTTTTAATATTATGAAAATTATCAATGTTATTTTTCTCAATTTTTGTTTTAAATTGTGTTCTAATAACTAGTTCACTGCTATCATTTACCATAGACTCTCTTTAAGGGGTAATGCCACTCTAGAGCTAAGAAAAAAGCCTGATTTTGACATTTTTTTTTTTGAAATATAGTAAACAGTCCAAAATTTACTCAAATGCTTTTAGACATACTTTAAAGTACATTTACAATTTTTTAAAGAATTTTTTTACAAAATGGGGGCACCAGTACTCAGTAAAGGAAGATGCATCTTATAAATAGTACTTTGCGGCCCGAAAGATTTCTCCTTCAATTTTTTATCTGGAACAAAGTGCAAAGTGCTTTGAGTCCTACATAAGATTTTCTCGGAAAGTACATAGAAAAATTAAAAAATATTGATTTTTTTATGAATAGTACATGTTTGAAGAAAGTGTTTCATTTTTTGGTAAAAAATCACTAAAAAATCATTAAAAAAAGTTCAAAACAAATTGTAAAATCCGTAAGTACTTCGCTAGATATCGTAATTTTGAAGGTACAGTTAAAATTTCAAATAAATCGGTGATAATTTGAAGAAGTTATGTTTCCTGCCAGTTTGAAAAATGTAGTTTTGAGAAAAACGTGTTTTAAACTTATATAAATTTTCTAGATACCTCTAATCTGCAATGCCTGCGCCATATAATTTGCCTTCTAAATTAATATTTTATTGATAGATTCTAGATGAACTTAAATTCTGTAGATAAATAGATTTCTTCAATATTCAGAAAGGCTCAGTCATTTAAGTAGTGCGAAGCATGAAGACTCTCGGAGAGCTTGAAGAGCACTGCGAGACAATTACGCACGCTTGATAAGAAACACTTATAACCTTTTTACCCTCATAAAATCCTTTGTACCTTATTTCTAAGTCCCTAAAGCATCATTTAAGCAAAAAAAATGTTGATTTTTTAAAAATTTCTAGAGTGGCATTACCCCTTAAGAAATTTATTTGTAAATTTGTAATTGTTTAGGTTCATAAGTGTATTTTATTTAATAATGGAGGTGTATTTTTTCCAGAGACCGATAATGACCCAGTTACAATTAAAATGGAGTCAAACAATGACACACAAGAAGAAGATAGTGATGGTAATTGTAACATAAATAGCTAGATTTTTATTAACTTAAAATATTAAGTAGTTATTATTTAAAGAAGCCCCTTTGCAACATTAATATGCCATATTTAAAAAAATGGTCTTCTTCAAATAATGATATCTTGTGTATTTTCAATTGTTGAAAAATAGGCTATAATTTCCTAAATTTTGGACTGTTTTGAATTTAGACAATATGCTTAAATAATTCCAACATTAGATTTGAACTCAGCAGTTCAAAATATTGTGTATGTACATGTTGGTGTATATGTGCGGAACTGTACTTATTATTTAATTTCCTTGGAAACTAACGCAAAAAATTTATCTCTACATTTTAGTTTTTTCCAGGTATTTCTAATTTTAAGAAAAGCTTTAAGTTGCGTTAAACACGTACATACAAGTAAGGACAATATTAAGTTTAGGCATTTTTTTAAAGTCGTTTAGTATCCACTAACATAATCAAATAATGTTGGAGATACAGCCTTTTAAAATTTTTATTGCGGTCCTGTGCAACCTCCCGTATCATTATCTTCTCCGTTAGTGATCTTATTTATTACTAGCATAAAAAATAAAGCTATCGCTACAGGAAAACATGCAGGTTGAACAAACGTTGATGCAAAACGAAGCCGGCTGGCTATCGCCGGACCGTTAAAATATGCTTCGTTCAGTTTCTCAGAAATACCGTGCAAGTATAAGATGTATTATATATTACATGTGATAATAATAGTGAAAAATATACGCGGAATCTCTAGGAAACTCGACGGGGCAAATTTTAACGATCTGGCGGTAGCCAGCCGGCTTCGTTTTGCGGTGACGTTTTGTTCCACGTGTTTGTCTTTCTGTAGTGATCGCTATATTTCCTGTGCTACTAGTATCAAAGTACCAAATAAAAATGAAAATTTTTTGTCAACTTTCCTTATTTAGTTACAGCTTAACACCTACGCGTTGCAGAATTAAACGACTATAAGTAAAAAATGGAGTATAACACATGGGCTGAAAAGTCCCGGGTTCAAAATTAGCTTTATTCATCAACGTAATCTCCATCAAGAGCAACGCAATCATTCCAGCGCCGCTCTAACATTTCAATACCACTTTTGTAGAACGATTTATCTTTTGCCTCAAAATAGGCCTCAGTTTCAGCGATAACCTCTTCATTCGTGCGAAATTTCTTACCGGCGAGCATTTTTTTCAGGTCTGCGAACAGCCAGTAGTCGATCTGGCGAATACGGTGGATGTGGGAGCAATTCGAAGTTCAATTCATGTAGTTTTGCCATTGTTTTGATTGACTTGTGGCACGGTGCGTTGTCTTGATGAAACAAAATTTTTTTCTTTGCCATATGCGGTCGTTTCTTTGCAATTTCGGCCTTCAAACGCTCCAATAACGCTATATAATATTCACTGTTGATGGTATTTCCTTTCTCAAGATAGTCGATGAATATTACACCACGCACATCCCAAAATACCGAGGCCATAACCTTTCCAGCCGATTGTTGTGCTTTCGGGCGCTTTGGACGAGGTTCACCAGTTGCTGTCCACTAAGATGACGATCGTTTTGATTCCGGAGTGAAGTGATGGATCCATGTTTCATCCTTGTCACATATCGACGCAAAAATTCCGGTTTGTTACGTTTAAACATGGCCAAACACTGCTCAGAATCATCAACACGTTCTTGTTTTTGATCAACAGTGAGCAAACGCGGCACCCACTTTGAACAGAGCTTTCTCATAGTCAAATGCTCATGCAATATAAAGCCAACACGTTCTTTTGATATCTTTACGATGTCAGCTAACTCACGCAACTTCACTTTTCGATCATTCAAAACGATTTTATGGATTTTTTTTGATGTTTTCTGGTGTTACCGCCTCATGTGGACGTCCACTGCGTTCTGCATCATCGGTGTCTCTACGACCACGTTTGAAGTCAGCAAACCAACGTTTTATTGTTGTTTCTGATGGAGCGGAGTCCCCATAATACTTTTCAAGCCATTGCTTCGCTTGAACGGTATTTTTTCCCATCAAGAAGCAGTGTAAAATTAAAACACGAAATTGTTTTTGATCCATTGTTTTGAAAATAACAAAAGTAGCGTCACTCTTAGCACAATAACTCACAAACTAATGAATAGAATATCATGAAATTTTAACAGCTGTCTTTTGAAGGTTAGTATTAACTGAAAAAAAGGTGACTGCAATAAAACTAGCGCCATCTATGTGTTAGGCCCGGGACTTTTCAGCCCATGTGTTATGTTATAGAATGTGTAGGACAATAGGTAATTGTGATTTAAGCAATAAAAAACATTAGCTTTATTTAAAAGTATTTATAGGAATAAAATTAGAAATACTTTTCATTGGCAAACATTAAACAAACAATAGAATCACATTAAAACAAATTTTAGCGATTGGCAATAAATTTTTGGACTGGTATTGTTAATAACTTAGACAGATGACTCATTTGAGGCCCGATGCACGCGGTTATTTAAATATCGAGGTTCCCAACAGATGAGTAGGCGCAAAAAGACTAATTCCTTAGCCACTAAAATGTCCAGAGTCCTGAGATTTCCAGTGTTCCATACGGAACACTTATAAGATCACGTCGGTGTCTGTCTGTCCGTCTGTCTGTCACCCGATTTTCTCTGAAACTATTTGACATAGAAAATTAAAATTTGATACTAATATAGGAATTGATGGCCTCATCAGAGCCGTGTAGTTTTGAAAATTAAATTTTGACTTAAAGGGTTTGGTTTAAGGGGTGAAATCGGAAGTGAAAAAAAAAAATTTACCAGGTCATCAAGGGTGGTGTTCAAATGGAAGCTTATAAAAACATAAGTTTAAAAATGTATTTAATCTAATACTTGCGCACACTTTTCTTTGTATTATTTTTAAAAAATTGCGAAAATCCCTGTCCCCCCTTACCTCGAAAATTACCTATCAAAAAATTTTGAAAAATTGCTAGAATATTCTCCACAGAATGTAGATTGAACAAAAATTATCACGAGCGCATTACCTTTAATAATTATTATCAGTAAAAATAGGAAAAAAACTTTGTTGAAAACTCATTTTTGGGGTATGTTTTGTGAAGTCATTGATCTTTTTATACTTCTGTAACAAAAATTTTTATTTTAAAAGCAATCAACGTACGGAACACTAATTGCGCAAGTTCGACTTGCATTTGGCCGGTTATTATTTCTGCTGTAATAGAGAAATTTTTTACGGAAAATAATCACTGATCATCCAGTCTTGGATTAGTGAGTGACGCTTGTGTAGGACTACATCCTATATGGCCTTTACATGTGTTTAAAAGATTGTTTTTAAAAAAAGGCCCTATAATTATCCTGAGCTGGCCCCAGATAAGGTATTTAAAATTTTTTGTTTTTATTCGTTTTACTTTGTATCAAAAAAAGTTTATAAAAAAAGAATCGTAAAAAAAGAAAATGTTTAGTGAAAAAATGATATAAGATAATACTATAACCGCGTTTCTCAACCTTTCAGTATTTGCGACCCAATTTTCAAACATAATTTTCATCGCGCCTCCACCCCTCTCATACAATAACAATGCATGCAATAATAATGTATTTTCAGTATTTTGATGTTAAAGCTACACTAAAAATTAATTACAAACCTTACAAACTACCAAGAATAAGTAAATTTATTCATATTTGGCAACACATATCTGCTGCATTTACAAAACTAGAATCGATGCCTCTCTGTTGCTCTATATCACGTCCACCATATCGGTGGCGGCTTCGCGAGAAATTCCAAGTTATCTTGGACATTCGGAAAGTCTGCCCAAAAGTGTATAAATGCTACACTTCGTTCAATAACAGCCCGTCTGAATCGAGTTGAGCCTTCTACTGCTATCGGATTTATCGTGAATATGTATGTTGTAATTTACGTGTTATTTGAAATTCAAGGTATTAAGTAGTCACGGCAGTAAATTTTATACAGAATCATGGATAAATTTGTAAGTGGGCGTAAGCGAGCATTAGACGATAGTAAAGCATCAACAAGTGCACAGACGAGCGTGGTTCCGAAAATAAAATCAAGAAAATATTCTCAAAAATACTTAAAATTTAGGGTTTACCAGTACTGAAGTAGATGAAGAAATCTTAGCAGCAATCAGCATAAAACGAAATAAACTTAAACGACATTTGGAAACGCTTCATACTGAGTACCTTCACAAACCCCGAGAATTCTTCGAATTAAAATTAAAATCATATGTAAAGCAGAAATCATTTTTTTAAAAAACTTTGCCTGTGAATGAAAAAGCTTTACTTGCCTCTTACAAATTTCATATAAAATAGACAAATGTAAAAAGCCTCACACCATTGGTGAAGAGCTTGTTTTGCCAGCAGCAATTGAGATTGCAGAAACTATGTTTGTACGAGGCATGTTTTTTAAGTAAGTACCGTTTTGCGATTCCGCCGCCGCAGCGATACGGTCGGCGTTCCGCGCATGCGCGCTGGTAACCTACATCTCATGTCTACGCACTGACGCCGTTACAGTCTGATTCTTCATTGTATACGTTGTTTACTGAGTGTTTAAGATGCCTCCGACAATCGTGAGTCCCGCCGATTGTGAAGTACGGGCTGTTATACGATTTCTTAGTGCTAAAGGCGTAAAACCGATCGATATTCATCGTGAGATCTGTGAAGTTTACGGACAAAACATTATGAGTGATGGAATGGTAAGGAAATGGGTGAGAGCATTTAAAGATGGCCGCACAAATGTGCATGATGAAGAACGGAGTGGGCGTCCTTCGGTCGTTAATGAAGATTTGGTGCAGAAAGTGGACGAAAAGGTGAGAGAAAACAGACGCTTTACAATTTCATCATTGTGCGACTGCTTTCCTCAATATTCTCGTAGTGTTTTGTATCGCATTGTGACCGAGAACTTGAATTACCGGAAATTGTGTTCACGTTGGGTTCCAAAAATGTTGACGGATTTGCACAAAACCCAACGTTTTAGGCAGTGCATTGACTTTCCTTGAGCGGTACCACAATGAAGGTGAACATTTTTTTTAGACCAAATTGTTACTGGTGACGAAACATGGGTGGCCTACGTCACACCAGAATCGAAACAACAATCCATGGAATGGCGACATTCATCATCACCCAAAAAAGTGAAGTTTAAGCAAACAATTTCTGCCCGCAAAATCATGTGCACAGTTTTTTGGGACAGAAAAGGAGTATTGCTAGTGGAGTTTCTGCCTCGTAATGAGACAATCAATGCAGCGTCTTATTGTGAGACATTGAACAATCTGCGTCGTGCAATCCAGAACAAAAGACGTGGCAAGTTGAGTAAGGGTATCGTTTTGCTGCATGACAATGCCCGTCCACATGTGGCTAATCGGACCAAAGATCTCATCAAATCTTTTAAATGGGAAACTCTAGATCATCCTCCATACAGCCCTGATCTGGCGCCCAGCGACTACCATTTGTTCCTGCACTTGAAGAAGCACCTGGGTGGTCAGCGTCTTCAAGACGATAACGAAGTCAAAACATTTGTGATACAGTGGTTAACAAGTCAGGCGGCAGAATTTTATGAGGAGGGTATTCAAAAACTGGTGCCACGTTATGACAAGTGCCTCAATATTCACGGAAATTATGTAGAAAAGTAAATTAAGGTACAGGCTTTCATGTAAAAATAAAATTATAGCGATATCTTTGCACGTCTTTTTTTAATTCCAAAACGGTACTTACTTAAAAAACATGCCTCGTAGATAATTTTGCCAAACAATTGCTATCCATATCTATATCAAATGATACTGTTGCCCCGTCGAATTAGTGATATAGCTGAAGATGTACAGCATCAGCTTTTCGGGAAGTTGCGTGACAAATTGTTTTCAATTCAGCTTGATGAGGCGACAGATAGCAATAAAAATGCTCATTTCATTGCCTATGTTCGATTTTGTAATGGTATGTCAGCAGTAGAACTATTTTTCTGCAAACCAATAGAACTCAAAGCAACATCACTCGCATTATTTGCTAAAGTCCTGCTCTGAATATTGTGCATACTACAGTTGTAACGGTAGTAAATTATATTAAAATGAGACCCCTAAAATCTAGAATTTTTTCTGCACTTTGTAAAGACATGGATGCCAAACATTCAGCATTACTATTTTATTGCGAGGCAAGATGGTTATCACGTGGGAAATGTTTGCAACGTGTTTGTGAATTAAAAAATGAAATCGCCATTTTTCTAGAAGAGGAAAACCGACCGGAAGCCGAGAAGTTTCAAGATAGTTTATTTGTGATGAAATTGAGCTGCTTGGTTGATATATTCGAGAAACTAAATATCTTAAATCTTCAACTCCAAGGAACAAATACACAGCACAACGATACCAGTGATAAAATTAATGCTTTTTGTAGAAAATTGGAATTGTGGAGCAGAAATGTAAAGCAGAAAAACCTAGAAATGTTTGCAAATGTGGGTGAATGTGTTAAAAGATACAAGGCTGAAGAACAACATGTGAAAGTTGTTTTAGTAACCATTGAAAATCATCTAGCTATGTTGACAAAGAATTTTAAAAATTATTTTCTTACTGACGACAACTTGGTAGCAAGTTACGAGTGAGTTAGGGATCCATTTCAAAATACTCCCGAAGGGCTCTCAACTTCCGAAGAAGAAATCTTCATAGACTTCACGGCAAATGGCGAAATGTGTCTATTTCTAATATTAAACCATCCTTCGAAAATCTTTGCTCTGCAAAACAGGCCCAAGGGAGTCACTAATGATTATTAAACTTGTTTTTAATTTAATACTAATATGTTAATTATTAAGTAAATACATTGTGCAGTACTATTACAATCCTATTTATTGGTGTATTATATCAGTGTAAATGTGTATTTTATTTTTTAATATGTCAGAATGTATTTTGTTTTGCTTTCCTTTCAATAAATTATATTGAATGTTTTTAATAATAATTTCTTTTCGATACGCTCGCGCCCCCTCCAATGGTGTAATCACGCCCCTCTAGTGGGGCGCGCCCCACAGGTTGAGAAACGCTGCTATAACCTATAAAAAAGTCTCAACTTAATGAGAACCCTGTATATATATTTTATTTCAGATGACTTTTACTGGGAAGAAGAGAATGAACGTGATAAAAAAGAAAAAGCAAAAGACGCACTAGACATGGAAACACAACTAAGAAAACAAGAATTAGCACTAGAAGAACGTAAGGTGGCCTTAAAAGAACGAAAAAAAAAATTAGAGGAGGAAAGATTTGAGTTGGACAAATTAGAAAGAACGAGAAGGATGGAACTTGAAAGGGCAGAAAGGGACATGTATAAAAAAGTTGTGATGCAAAATCAGGCTGTTATTAACGCGCTTATGGATAGATATAATAAGAGAAATGGCAGCAATTTGTGTATTTTGTAAAAAAAATACGATGTTAACCTCCAAGAATTACTATGTAAATTTTGAAAACTGATGCTATGTATGATTTTTTTTTGTTAAGTATGGTGGGTGCTGTACCCAGAAGTATTTTTATTATTAAGGCATTATTAAGCATAATGCCAGAAAAGCATGGGCTATGAGGGTAGTCTGAAAGGTTTCCGGCCTAACACAGAAACAATTTTTTTTTTGTCAAATTCAATTTTATTTCTCAACATAGTCTCCTTGTTAGTCTATACACTTTACGAATGTGATGGCCTCCTCATTCGATGAAATTCTCTGTCCTCCGAGCGAAACTTTGAGCCTAAGAAACAGAAAAAAGTCGCTGGGGGCCAGATTTGGTGAATACGATACAATTCGAACCCCAATTCGTCAATTTTTGTCATGGCAACCACTGGCGTGTGAGACGGTGCATTGTCTTGGTGGAAATGCGGACGTTTTTTTTTCGCAATTTCTGCCTTCAGCTTGTCAAGTAAGGATGCGTCGTATTCCTCCGGTATTTTATTTCATTTTTTAAGATAGTCGATACACCTTTATGACTGTCAAAAAACAGTCGCCACCACTTTCCCAGCCGATGGAACAGTCTGCGCCTTTTTCGGAGCCGATTCACCCTTCGCAGTCCACTGTTTCGGCTGTGCCTTGGTTTCAGGAGTGTAGTGGTGTATCTAAGCTTTATCTACAGTTATTAATCGACGCCAAAACTCCGACTTATTTCGCTTAAACTGCTTCAACAGAGCGTTGGGAATGTTTTGATCCTGTGTGAGCAAGTGCAGCACCCAATGCGTTAGCGCGTTATATGCCGTGCTTTTTCATACCAGAATCTTCAGTTAATATATAACAAACACGTTCTTTCGAGATGCCCACAGCCTCTGCTATCTCTCTAACCTTAATTCGACGGTCGTCTAGTACAATTTGGTGAACTTTTACGATGTTATCGGTGGTGATTGCAGTTTTTGACCGTTCCGGACATTGATCGGCAACCAAGCTGGCACGACCACGTTTAAATTCAGCTACATAAAATTTCACAGTGGAAAATGATGGTGCAGAGTCCCTGTAAGCAGCGTCCATCTCGGTTTTAATTTGTGTAGACGTATTGCCTTTCACATGGAAGAATTTAATGACGGCTCGATATTTGATTTTGTCCATTTTTACAGAAACACTAACATGGAATGACCGATAGAGATAGAGGATGGAACTGAGCGTTCCGTATCCCGTTGTGAAGTAAATATGGACGCAAAAGTGTAAGAGAGAAAGCGAATGAGCGGCCAGTAGCTGTCTATTTCGATAATGCCGCTAAGCTACGGCGCTCTTGAAAATAATATTTCTAAGTGTTCTATTTGAACTAAAATCGGGTAAGGGCTTTTCTCGAATTGAATTCCATCTCGGGTACTGCGCCTTGTTTATTACAGGCCTACAGGAAAGAGACCGGTATTGGCCGCACAGTCGCTTTGTCTCTTTCTAAAGAGTGGTCAATTTTGTTAGGTTAATGCTCAGTCCATCCTCTATGTCTATGGACTGACCCAAACGACTGTCAAACAACAATGCGCGTCCAATATGACTGAAATTTTCCAGAGTATCTTTCAACACATGCGCAATTATATTACCAGAATATTTTTAACGAGTAACGCCATCTTTATGTTGAGCCCGGAACTTTTCAGGCTACCCTCGTATGCGGGCTTAATTGTTAATAAAAAACTACCTTTCCATTTTGTAAGTTTTTCATAACTCTTGCTAATATACATATGTGAAAAAAACAATATCAAAAATAATAATAAATAATCCGCTAAGGTTACCTTGTTATACATTATTTTTTCCTAAATTTACTTGTCCCTTATATGATCCTTATTTAACAAGAAAGTTGTGAAACTTCTCATCTTGGTTATTCATAGGGAAAGGCCTGAGAATATAAAAATATATTCAAAATCTTGAATTTAATGCTTTAAAAAAATCCTTTATACGTTATTTATTATTTCTTTCCCCTCCGACATTTTTGCATTTCCTCAAGTTTCAGGGAATTTAATACTTTATAAAAAAATCCTTTTATACGTTATTTATTATTTCTTTCCCCTCCGTTTACACCCCCCCACTCACCCATTACCCCCTATTATACCTATTACTCCCTCTACCCTAATTATATTACCCCATTTTTTTACATTTTGGTATACCCCAAAATTTAGTGTCGAATGTCAGATCGTCTGTCTGTCGAACTCCCGAACGAAACGAGATATCTACTTCAAATTTGGTATAAATAAAGTAAAGTAGGGAAAGAACAAATAGTTTGTAAGATATATAGCTTTCGAAGAGGGTGAAACGGGTGGAGTCGATCAATTGCAATGAATCAAAGCCGGTCTTGGTGTCATCTGATCAACGGATCTTTACAGTCATGTGATCAACGCGACGTCAAGAATATTCATACGATTCAATCGGCTGTCAATTCAGTGTCGGCGGTCTGAGTTTTAAATGACAATTTCAAAAGGTTTGGTAATTAACGAGAACTACGGATATATTAAATGTGTATGAAGTGTAAAACACCCTAGTTCGTACTTGTGAAGAACATTTACCTCTCTGCATAAATCCAACGTCTAATATCACCTATTTTTATTTTTCAGGTTGCTATTATATTTTTATTGCCTATAAACTCGGCGGTACTGGCTTCTAAAACGTGAAGCTATACCCAAATTCCAGGTTGTTCGCTGTCTTTCTTGCATATATACAAATAACCGAGACAGATAATAGAGCGAATGTCGTAAATAACTTCAGATGACAGAAGCCGTACGTTTTTAAATATACTTGACATGTTGACAAGAAGAATAATATAGACGGATGTTTACACTATATTCAGAAATCCGTTGCTGGACCCGGTAGCCAGCGGCATATTAAACTGTTGATTGCTGGTTGGATTCCGGCCATCGGCTGGATGTTGTGTGTGTATTTTCAGGTAGTAGTTAATGCAGAAAAGCAATAACGCCCGTGGTAGTACCACCGCGTTCTTTTAAAAGTTCCGTGAAATACAAATGTATGTTTCGGCACCTGAGTAACGTTGGCAAATATTATGACATCCCCGTCAATATATCGTTCTCATTAGAGATATCGTAAGAAAAAGAGAAAAAAAAACGTGGTATTTTGTTGAGATCATGACCAAATTTTATTTTAGTCGTACATCACGGGCGTTTAGAAGGAGTAAATATAATTATTTTTAATAGCGAGAAAAGGAAGTCCCGAGAAATAGGTCTAAATATACATTTCACCAAAACCCAATATTTGAACAATGAAACTGAAGATAACATCCAGGAACTATTAACAGAAAAAGAAAGAATAGAAAAAGTACAAACATTCAATATTTAGGACAAAAAATCGAAATATCAAAGAATAGTTTAAAAGCTGACTTGGATAGAAGAGTTTCGTTAGCTTGGTCTGCGTTCGGAAGGTTACAATTCACAATTAAATTTAATATCCCAAATACAATAAAAGCCAAAGTGTTCTATCAAAATATGTACTGGCGATACTCACAAATGGCATTGAAACATGGGCCTTAATACAATAAAAGCCAAAGTGTTCTATCAATATGTACTGGCGATACTTACAGATGGCATTGAAACATGGGCATTAAGTAAAAGTATAATATACAAACTCCAAGTAATTCAAAAAGCAACGGCGAGGAAAATGCTAAATATAAGATTCCAATATCGCATTTCTAACATCAAGCTACGAAAACCAAAAGTGACAGTTGTAACACAACGATATGTACAATAGAGTGGGGCATATATCAAGGATAAATGATAAGAGGTGGACACGCCGTATGGTATGGAGACCCAGAGAACATAAAAAATGTAAAGGTAGACCACAGACAAGATGCAGGGACGACATAAAGAGACTAGCAGAACACGATTGGATGCACAAAGCAAACATCTGAGATCATTGAAGACAACTTAAGGAGGTTTACCTCAGACTGTGAATCTAATAAGCTAATGATGATGATGAAATAAGGGATACAGAGTATGGGTGGTAGCGAGAAGGGGTAGTTTCCAATATTTTGATTAATGTCTCATCATAAGGTATCATTTCTTTCTTTAAAATATCCAGTAGTAAAGCTTGGATAAAGTTGTTCTTTGGTGTGGAAACATACACGTACCTAGTTTTTAGGTGCGGAGGAGCAGGTAGATCCAGTGGGCGTTTTTTAGGAACAAGAACGAAAATATTAATGGTACATTGATGAGTGGGGTACACTCATAAGGGCGAAGGGGAATGCTCCACCGCTTTTTAAATTTGTCAAAACTTTTTATTGTTAGGAAAGTGTAAAAGATGTATTATTACAACTACTTTTATTATATGCTAATATTCGTATTACAAAAATGTATTAAAGTATAACAAATATTTTTTATTTAATGATATATCACTTATTTAGTAATAAATAAATACTTATATTTCTAGAATAATTAGGATCTAATAGTAGAGTTGACTAGCTACAAACTACTTAAGCTAACGACTTTTACATACAATAGCCTGTACTTGTAGCTCTTACTAAATTTCTCAGTGTATTCATGAACTTATTTTAGAAAGTTACTGAAATAACTTTATTACAAAAGTTGCTTATAAAACAGCATATGTAGTTTTGCTAGCTAGAACTAAAGGTTAGCTTACTTAGCAGCTAAAATAGATCTATTTTTAAACTTCTTGCACCTTGCTAGTTTTTCCATTAGTATTCTCTAATAAATTTTACATCACTTCAAGAGACAGGAAGTGGTAATGTTCTTCTTTTGTAATTTTGTACTTGATTGAGGCAGACAGAAAAATACGTCTACATAGTACTAGGAGGTGAGTTCAAGTTCTAAACACTTCAAATATTTTTTCAGGGCTTTCAGTTAAAAAGATGCAGCCAAACTTAAAATACGCGGGCACTCTTTGTGAATGCGTAACACAGATGGCGGGCAGAATCAGACAGCACGCGGAGTTCGTATAGTTGCCGTTAGAGTGTGAAGCGTTTCCAATACTTAAAATATCGACATTTAATGTACAAGAACATTATATAATCATCCGTTTTCTCCATTATATAGTGTAATTTCCACTGACATTAATCTCAATTCCGTGTGGCATAATGATATAATGACTGTAAAAAATGTGCCTTCGTGTGTGCGACAATTTAAAAAAGGTCGTGTGTCAACGAACGGCTGCTCCCCGCGAACACGTTTTGAGGACAAAGCACTTTCTAGCATTGCAAGCAAAACGACCGAAAAAGGCTGTGCATATGTTTGTCCATTAAGATAACACTACTGCTCATTGGGCAATCCTAACTTAAGAGTTTCTTCGTAGCAAGGATTTTGAAGTGGTATCTCTTACTCCCTACTCACCTGACCTCGTTTCTTGCGATTATTAACTTCTTCCAATTCTCCGCGACCGTTCATGTTCTATGCCATTCTTGCATCAGCGATTTTCGAGTGGGCAGAACGGACCCCTACAGAATCGTTCTCGGCGGTCATGGAATCATGGCGTCGATAAGGTAAAAAATTGCACGTCTACCAGAAGATTACGTTAAGAAGTGACAGAAGTTTCAACTTGGTGACGTAAGTAGTTTGTCAGAAAAAAATTAAGAGACCTTAGAACTTGAATGCACCTAGTAAATGTTGCTGCATCCCTAATATTAGAGCTATTTTGCTGCAGGTAGACTTATTACCTTATCTATTAATATGTCAAAACACTTACAAAACTATAATAAATTTAATTTCGAAGAGCGCAAAAAAATTAAAGTTAAAATTTCCTAGTCCTGTAAAATTTATTATAGAGTACCATTAATAATTGCCTATTATTTCTACACCCATCTCCGCGAGTCTTCTCATAATATAACTGATGTTTTATTTAACAAGGTAAGTCAGATTATTTCAGAAAAATTACTACTCCTTACCTTTGCCAAGGGTTTTTAGATGTCATTGTTACTATTAGCTGATTTCCGAAAATTAATCGTTCTACAGAGCAGTCCATCTAATCTTTATTGATTTAACAAAGGCCTACGATAATGTACCAATAAAGAAACTGTGGCAGTTATTGGAAAGAACATCTATTAACGTTACCGCCATACAAGCGATAAAACAACTATATTCAAATTGTCAATCAAGAATCAAGATTGGTAAAGAAATATGTGAAAGATTTCACGTCACAAAAGGTCTTAGACAAGGGTGTTGCTTGTCCCTAACGTTATTCAAAGTATATATTGATGCGGCCCTCGATCATTGGAGAAAGAGTTGTCGTGGAATGGGTATCGAAATAGACGATGAGACAACACTCTATACGCTACATTTTGCCGATGATCAGGTGGTTATCGCCCAAGATCCAGAAGATTTGGAATATATGACAAGGAAGCTCAGACCAATATAACAATTGGGGACTCACAGTAAACATGAGCAAAACAAAGTACTTGCGGATCGGTGGGGATAGGCAGGACCTGAAACTGGACAATAACATCGAAATTGAAGCATGCGACCAATATACTTACCTGGGAACTAGAATAGACAGCACTGGAAGAACAGAAAATGAAGTGGAAGAGAGGATAGCAAAGGGGAAAGGACTGATCGGTGCCATGAATTCCATTCTGTGATCAAAAAATGTCAGTAGGCAAAGAAAGCAACAGATTTACAACATCATCTTCAAAAGTATAGTTCTATATGGGTGCGAAACATGGCAACTAAACAAAACTCTTGAAAGACGGTTAAATGCTCTGAAAATGGATTTTTGGCGAAGATCGGCAAGAATTTTCAAGCTCGATAGGATATCAAATGAAAGGGTCCGATCAAAAATGAAAATAGAAAGAAGAAAATAACACCAAGTATGTCTCCATACCATATAATCCGAAGTATAGCAAGGGACTCAATAAGGTATTTAATAAGGCCTCACCTCCGTCTATAAGTCATCAGACAATCTGAGGAATATCTTAGGAAATCCCAAAGATAAGATTTCTAATTGTGAGAAAAGTGGAATTTATGAAATTAGTTGTAATGATTATGACAAAAAGTATGTTGGGCAAACTAAAAGGTCAATTAAAACAAGATTTAAAGAACACTTAGCACACTTAAAATACAATAGAACAGAAAAGTCTAGCATTGCCGAACATGCCCTTGAAGCTGATCATACTGTAACATTAGATAATCTAAGATTAATAAAAAATGTATCTGATAGGAGATTGTTGAACGCATACGAAAGTATGGAAATCATAAAATGTAAAAGTAGTTTAAATAAAGACAGAGGGCCTATTCCTTATAGTCCCCTCTACTGGTTACTTGACCGGAACTGAGGGCCTTGCCTATGTCATTAGTTCCGCTTGAGTAATTCAAGGGTTAGGCTAAGTATAAATAGGGTAGATTTGTAGTTTAGCTTTGGTCAATCATCGCTCCTGATGAAGTTAACATGGTTAGCGAAACGCGCGTTGAGTGCAAAAATAAAGTGTTTGGTGTAGTGGTGATATATACTGAGTAGTATCATTGTGCCAAAGATTCCACATTCCGAATTATATATATATATATATATATATATATATATATATATATATATATATATATATATATATATATATATATATATATATATATATATAATCGTTCTACGTCAGTTGAAACAAATGAAAAAGTAATAAGCAATTAATATTTTTAAAAAATTAATTATCTTACCTACACTATACTGAGTATTTAAAACATGTTTACTTAATGCTTTCTATTAGGCTTTCTAACATGATGATAACTGGGCAACATCTTCATCAAGGTTTCCATCTGCAAAGTTTGAGGCTGAAAAAAAGATTAGAGTAGTTAATTTGAAATATTTCTTGTAAAGGTCTAACATCAATAAACTGAGCGTTCTCTAAGTTATCCGATATCTTCGCACGTCTTCACGAAAAACAGTTTTAAATTCCCAATGTTATCCTGAGAAATTTTCGTTCGGATTGTATTTGCAATTATTATCGATGCATTACTTTGGAATTGAAAGTGTCTTTTTTTTCTAAATGAAATAAGACACACTGGCGCCTTTTTCTAAATGGTTTTATTCCGATGCTAAATCGAGTTCAGTACATTATTTTTTTGAGGGGCGTAAATATATTTATTTTACTCAAATGTTGCGACACAGGAAGATTTTGAGAATGGCTTTTATAGTAAAATATAAACGAAAATCATACTAGATAGTGCCCCAATTTGAAAAAACGCATTGTGCAACAATGCCAATAATTATTATTGCACTGCAAGTGTGTGTTATAATGTTAATGAGTTTTTGCACTAGTTCTAGTACCTACTTATGTATGTGGGCTTGTGTTACGAATCCCCATAACATATTTTAATTTATTTAAAATAAACTAAGTTATTTCCTAATAGTATATTTACTTTACAAGTCGCAATGCGTTCCGCATACCCGACATTAAAATAAAAAAATTGATCGAAATCACCATCCCAATATACTCCGTTCAGTCATTTTTTAATATATTAAAAATAACGATTAACCCGAATCTACGCCTCTGGTTAATGACGTTCCGTTATGGATAAATTACCGGATACTCGAAGCCGAGCATGCAAACAAAGCTGTAGCTACGTCCAAAGATTAACTCTATAAACTTTTCAGTATACACAAAGATTGCAAAAATCATTAAAAAAATGGTATCTACATTTTCAGAATTAAATATTCAAACTTTTTATTAAAATATAATTCAAAACAAAAATAAAAAATGGTCTCGACGCGTCAAAATATTATGAATTTGACTAAATCAACTTAAAATTTTAAATTTATGAACGTAGTTGCTCCACGCCTTAACGATACACCGAGGTCAGCACTCTCGAATCGATACGACAAACGACAGTATTTGTCGGGACGCTAGCCTGTCGGTACGTCAAACGGTATAATTAGCGTTGTATTTTTTATTTTCAAAACAATTTTCCAGACATTTTTCTAATAATTACTAGAAATGAGTTCCGGAAAAATGTGGAGGAAACCCAGGGAAAGGCTCCGCTACACCAACGAACACAGTTTAATGCTTTTAAAGGAAGTTTTAGATAGAAATCCGTTTGAAGATCCTTACAGATGGAGTACGGTGCACGAAAATTTCGTGCGCATGACGGGGCGTCCCCATACATTACGATCGGTTAGAGAGCACGTGGATTACCTCCTCAAACTTTATGTAAAAGGAGATTTAGAAAAGTAAGTAGTAAAGGAACGCTAAAACGAAAAAAAATGTGCGGTAACTAACACTAAAACATGGCGAATTATCGTTAAATATTTTGGCAACCTTGCAAAGCTGACTAATTTCTTATTCTATCCAAGGTGGTGATACTAACATTTAAATTTTTAATTAGTAGTATTCGTATGAACACGTTAGTTTGGGAGATATTACGATAAAAATATAGTTTCAGTTTGAAAGACTGGCAGTTATTTTGAAGTTTTTTTTTTTAACATACCTCATTAAATTAATCTTTCTTTTTATTTAAAACCGTTAAAACACATAACATTGCCCCATTATACGGGATTTCTTTTAGTAACATCTTAAAAAAATTACAGTAAAATAATATACTGCAGACTCCTATCTAGCACTACCCAACAAAACCTACAGAAAAACACTTCAATCAATTTCTTAGTTGTTTTATACCACCTAAAAGAGAGCCTTTGCGGCGGCTTTTAATCCATCATTTGGGGAACATTTTTGATCTCTAAGGCATTTCTTAAGACACTTGAACAAAATAAAGTTGCAGGGCACTAAATCAGGGCTGTAGGGCCATGTTGTAACTCGATAAATCCACAGGATTCGGTAATGATTTTAACTGTATGAGCCTTGTGAACCCTGTGTTGTGCAACAGCTAAGTTTTCAGGTTTTAGACTGTCTTTCTCTAAACTTGTGTAGACCCTTTTTCCATATGTTTTACGAGCAAAATTCCTTCACAGTCCGAAAAACTGTGGAGGTGGAGAGCCCTTATAAATCCATTGCATTATGAGAGGAACCGAATAGAATCCCTAAGTCTCGACGCCTGTTACAATTCACGTAAAAAAACTCCCATGGTTTTTTAAATCGGCCGAAAGCCCTTGGGAAATTCTTTTCCTCGTCAGATTCCGCTCTGGTATATGGAGTTTGAAGATCCATCATGCAGAAACTTGTTCATCATCATCTATCAGCTGTCCTCATCCACTGCTGGATATAGACCTCTTCTAAAAACTTCCACCAATCTCTGTCCTGAGCGATGTTAACCCAACTTCCTGCCACTCTTTTGATGTATTGCTCCATCTAGTTGGTGGTCTGTCTCTATTCCTTTTATCTTCTTTAGGTTTCCATTCTATTAAACTTTTATACCATCGATTCTCATCCCTTTGGGCTATATAGCCTGCCTATCTTCATTTAGATTTTGCAATTTTTTGGATAATACCTATTACTATTGTTCGTTTTCTGGTAATTATGTTTGTTATTCTAACAAAAAAAATTTTTTAAGTGTAATGTACGCTTTTGATCTAAATTACTGTTATATTTTTAAACTGAAACTTGATTGCTTATTTAATTTTAATTCCAGAGATGGCAAAATACATCAAAGAAATTTTGAAAATTGTTTAAAAAAAATTCAAGTGTGTTAATTATATATCCAAGATTGCAACAAAGAATTTATTTACATAAAACGCATATTTATATACGGTGGCGAACAAAAGTATGGAAACATTTTCTTAATCAAAAATATAAAATACTATCCTTAGTCTTGTTTTGTTTACAATTTCTTTATAGAATTGTATTATTGACTATAAAAACTTTTTTTACCTTTTCTGGTATATAAGGTTGTTAAGAAACGCGTTTTGTCCTTATCGAAAGCATTGAAATAATTTTATCATTCTGCTTTAAGAGTACGTTATTGTTGATACGAAGTAATTTAGTAGCATTGTTTAAGAGTGCAGTTTTTACCAAAGTGCAAATATTACAGTTCAGATCTGAAACATAAAATTATTTCTCAATATCAAAGTGGAAAGAAGCAAATTGAAATAGCAAAATCTTTAAACATGCATAGGGGCACTGTCAGCAAAGTTGTTAATAAGTTCTCGAGAAGGGACACTGTTGATCCGGCATTTAAAAGTGGTAGACCTCGAAAAACAAGTAAGAGAGTAGACAAAATTATAATTCGAAAAGCGAATGATCCCAAGAAAACTGCTGTTCATATTAATAAAGAACTAAAGCAGGAATATCAGGGTGTAAGACATGACTATTAGGCATCGTCTGTTATCTGAAAATCTTCATGGTAGGCGTGCTGTTAAAAAGCCACTTCTTACAAAGCGTCACAGAAGAGAGATATTGAAATTTGCTAAGGAACATAAAGACTGGACTCAAAATCAGTGGTCTCTAGTAATCTTTAGTGACGAAAGTAGGTTCAATCTCTTTGGCAGCGATTCTACTGGTTATGTAAGAAGACCAGTTGGTCTAAGATATGACCCAAAATACCTTGTACCTACTGTCAAACATGGCGGTGGAAATATCATGGTATGTAGTTGTTTTTTGACGGTCTGGTACGGGGCCACTGGCAAAGATAAATGGCAGAATGGATGCTCAAATATATCTTGAGATATTGGAAAATAATTTGATTCCTTATGAAGAAGATTTGCCACTGTCATGGATTTTTCAACAAGACAATGACCCAAAACACACATCTCGCTTGGCCAAGAACTGGTTTTCTGAACAAAGGATTCGTGTGATGCGCAAGCCTTCACAATCACCTGATTTGAACCCGATAGAGAATCTTTGGCCCTATATGGATAAACAAATTAGGAAAAGAAATATATAAAACCGGGACGAACTTTGGATCGCATTAAAACAAGAATGGGAAACAATACCACCCAATTTTTGTGCTAGGCTTATTGACTCTATGGGCAGAGATGTCAAGCTGTGATTGACACAAAAGGATAACCCACTGAATATTAAATATTTTCGACCTCTTAGTCATCTTAGTGGAATTTTTATTTTATAACAAAAATGTTTCCATACTTTTGTTCGCCACTGTATATATATATATACATATATATATATATATATATATATATATATATATATATATATATATATATATATATATATATATATATATAAAGAATTTCCTATAGGATCTTTAAACTAATAATAAAAATTCTCTCATTTTTTTGTCAGTAAATCTCGTTATAAAGGAAGTGATGATGAGCACCAAGAAAAACTTCAAATGTTAGCAGAAGTGTTAGCCCTTAAAGAAAAATACTTTGATGTTATTCAAGAGAAAAAACCAAGGGTGAAACGACCGAGATCGGACGACGCATGTAAGTGTTTTACCACAAAAAAAACTGAAGCTGGATTATTGAAGATTTTTATTTGATAAACTCATGGTCGGCTTTTTGTTGTAAACTAGACAAAGACAGAACAAAAGTCAGTTGAAAATTTCTGAACAAATAAAAAGCAATGATTAAATTTGATCTGAAACTTCAACTATTTTCATAACACTCTATATATTTTTCTATATAGTATTAATATAATACATTATATTTTTATTATTTCCAGCTTCAAATGAAGACGCAGATGAAAGTACAGATATGTTTTTGGACGAAGATCTAAATGATGACTCAATGGTTACACAACAAAACACAAGTAGCATAACATCTTATGATACAGGTAAAAAATCTTGTTGATAGCTAATGTTGATGGATGAATAAACCTAACAAAGTGTTTAATTATTTTTTTCTTACATGTAGCTACAAATGCTCCAACTCTGCAATTCCTCAAAGAAAAACACGCGACAGAAATGGAATTGAAAAAAAAGGAAATTGAATTAGAAGAAAGAAAAGTATCCCTCGCAGAGAAAGAATACCAAATGACAAGGGAAAAATTTGACCTAGAAAAACAGGAAAGATTACGCAGATTAGAAATTGAAATACAAGAGAGGACAATGCATCTAAAAGTATTGGAACAACAACAGAAACTTACACAAATGTTTTTTGAACAGCATAACGTTAAGTGAAAAAAACATGTATAGTGATCTAAAACATGTATAGTGATCTTAAGGTTAAGAAAAGACTTATTTTGATGTTTATTTGCTTTATGATAAAGTTTAATACTGCATATATTTGTTTAGTGCTAGGAATTGCCTTATTGAAACATGCATAGGTACTGCCCGCAATAGCAATAATGAAGTTAAAATAAATATTTTTTTTATAAAAAAAATCTATTAAGAATTTACTTAGAACATTACATTGATCAACCTAAACTCGGCATACGGCGAGACGGGGAGTTCGCCAGTCTTCTTGATCTGTTTTTAACCACCAATCCGGAGATTTACACGGTCACCGTAAATCCACCGTCAGGTTCTTCCGACCATAAACTGATTTCGACATCGAGTATCCTGCCAATCAGTGAGAGAGAGGCGCCTAGGCCGCGCAAGATTTGGCACTACAAATCTGCTAAATGGGAAGATCTTATGGAATACTTTCGAACTTTCCCTTGGATGGACGTTTGTTTTCGATCCGATAACCCATCTGACTGCGCCAGGGAGGTCTCCGATGTTATTTTGGCTGGTATGGAAGCTTACATCCCTTTTTCGAAGAAATGCTCCTCCAACGGCAAGCCTTGGTTCGACCGAAAATGCAAAGAAGCTGTTGCTTCTAAACATATTGCCTACCGACAATGGCGTGAAAATCCTAACACCGTAAATCGAAATATCTTTGTTCATGCCCGGAACAGATGCAAGGGAATTATCGACGAAACCAAGGAGGCACACAATCAACGAATTAGAAACAAACTTCTCGCTTGTCCCAACAATTCCAGGTCCTTTTGGGCAGTCGCTAAGGCAGTTAGGCAAAATTTTACCAAATCCACCATACCACCACTCACACGGCCAGATAATTTCATTGCAACCACACCTGTTGAGAGAGCGAACTTGTTGGCTGAACTCTTTGCTTCACATTCTACTGTAGATTTCCAAGGAAAAACACCACCTACTATTCCCATATTGCAGTCAAGGATGCCCGATGTTGTCTTCAGACAGCGCATCATTAAGCGTATTTTAATGAAGCTAGACACCAAGAAGGCTTCTGGCGCTGACGGAATACCTGCCATAGTTCTCAAAAACTGTGCAAGGGAACTAACACCAGTTTTCTGTAGACTTTTTTAACCTATCCTACAGAAAGGGAATATTTCCGTCCTGCTGGAAATGTGCCACGGTTCAGCTGATACCTAAAAAAGGTAAGAAGACCTTGCCAAATAACTACCGACCAGTTGCACTGCTTTCAATAATATCGAAAGTCATGGAAAAGGTTATCAATGAGCATCTTCTAAAATATCTTGAACGATTCAATATTATTAGCGATCACCAATATGGTTTTCGTAAACATAGATCAACAGGAGATCTTTTGACTTATGTAACACATGTTTGGAACAACGCAATTGAACACTTTGGAGAATCTCGAGCGGTTGCTCTTGACATACCCAAGGCATTCGACCGTGTTTGGCACGATGGACTGTTGGCTAAGTTGCGCTCTTATGGTATGTCTGAAAGGTTCTGTTTGTGGCTCCCATGTTTCCTCAGAGAGCGTTCTTTACGAGTGGCGGTCGACGGATTTCTTTCTAACACCCTCACTATCAACGCTGGTGTGCCCCAGGGCTCCATACTGTCTCCTACTCTCTTTCTCATTTACATTAACGATCTGCTGGAAAAGACCGGGAATCCAATCTATAGCTTTGCAGATGACAGTACGCTTGTCTCTTCATTCACCTTGAACGCTCGGACATTGGCTGCTCAGGCGAATATCCGCAGACAGCAGGAGGTCGTTCAACTTAACAAAGACCTGGAAGAAATTCTATCTTGGGGTGACAGTAACCAAGTGGAATTTAACGCTACAAAAACCCAAGCGGCAGTTTTTTCTAAAAAAAAGTTAACGTTGCTGAACCCGACATAGTTATGTCGGGGCACTCCATTCCCCTAGCATCGTCGCTCAATTTGTTGGGCGTTAGTTTGGGAGCAAATATGTCTTGGCATGAACATGTTGCAGGCATAGCAAGGGAGAGCTTCTCAAAAGTTGGGAATATTATTTAGAACCAGAAAGCTTTACACCTCACAACAACTGTTAATTCTTTACAAAGCCCAAATTCGACCAACCATGGAATACTGCTCCCACGTTTGGGGCTCCGCTCCCAAACATACACTGCATTTGTTGGATTCTGTTCAGAGAAGAGCGGTCCGTCTGATTGGGGACCCGGAATTGACCGGCGGCCTTGATTCGCTGGAACATCGAAGAACGGTTGGCGACTTGAGTCTGTTCTACAAGTATTTTCATGGAAAGTGTTCGAAGGATGTAGCCCGCTTAATTCCTCCCAAAGCGGTGCATGTTAAAAATACACGTCGCGCTGGTGCTTTGCATCCGTATGAGGTTCAGCTTGTTACTCCGCGTACAACGCTTTTCAAGCAATCTTTTATATGGAGAACGTCATCCCTTTGGAATAATTTGCCCAGCGCTGTGTTTCCCACCGAGTACAATTTACAGCGATTCAAGAACAACGTGAATCGCTTTTTCCGCACTCGTGCCGCTCCTGGAGCGCTTTAGGGACTTCCCTGCAGCACGTGTGCTAGACCAATAAAAAAAAATAGGTATTTTTTTAATGAGATAATGAATGAGTAGAACCATTTCTACTAAACAGGCAACAAAAAAGTTTATTGAGGCACTCATTTTAATTACATAATAGTAGGCATCATGACCTTGACAGATAAAAAAATACTACAAATCCAAAACAATAAACTAAGTTCCCTGAACAATTGTAATATTGATTTTATCAGTAGCTTTTAAGAATGTGAACAAATAGCTAATTCAATTGTTCATACCAGGTTTCTATGGATGCTAACTGAGTGACAAATTGTTATTGAAAAGAAGCATAAAATTCACATTTAACTACACATTTTTGGAAGCCAATAAATGATCCTTATGTGAAAATTAAAATGAAATATTCTAGTACTACTCAGTATATATCACCACTACACCAAACACTTTATTTTTGCACACGACGCGTTTCGCTAATCATGTTGCGAAACACGCGTCGAGTACAAAAATAAAGTGTTTGGTGTAGTGGTGATATATACTGAGTAGTGTCATTGTGCCAAAGATTCCGCATTCCCAACTTAGAAATATTTTAGGTTATAAATTCTCTTACTAATAGATGAAAAAATCTAATAAGATTATTAAAAGTGATTCACTCAGTACTTTCCTTGCAAACATGCAGTACTAAAATAAGTAGCGAATTTGACTTTCTCAAGTGAAGGGAATATAAATTTCCATGATACAATTAAAACCACACGACATATCAACCCACACCCTTTTCCCTAAAACAATATTGTTCAAAACCTATAGGTTTCTTTTCTATTTCAAGTATAATAACATTATTTTGTTTAGGAATTATTTAATTACGAATCCTAAAACATAAAGAAAAGCAAAAATCGCGGTATTTTTAGTGTTCCGTACGGACCACTTATAAGATCACTTCGGTGTCTGTCTGTCTGTCTGTCTGTCACACCCGGTTTTCTCCGAAACTATTTGTCGTAGAAAGTTGAAATTTGGTAATAATAATAGGAATTCATGGCCTCATCAGAGCCGTGTAGTTTGGAAAGTTAAATTTTGACTTAAGGGGTTAGTTTTGGGGGGGAAATAGGATGTGAAAAAAAAAAAATTTTACTAGGTCATCGAGTGTGGTGTCAAATGAAAGCTTGTGAAAAGACGAGTAAAAAATATATATATAATGTAATACTTGGGCGCACTTTTCTTCGTATTATTTTTAGAAAATTGCGTCTCTATCTGTCTGTCCGTTAGTGCGCTTATCACTGGAGAACCACTTATCCGATTTACGTATTTTTTTTAAACATACATATGTTCTCTGGCCAGGTTATAGGCTATATTTTATTACGATAGGTAGCATAAGGAATGAGCAGTGACGATAATGGTGAATGAAGTCGGAAAAAAAGTTTGCCGCTAGCGCGTTCCCTTTCAATACACAGCTTAAACCATTAAATATGGAACAATATTATGTAGCAGAGAATATCTATAATCTATAATACATATGAAATGCAATGTCTCTTTGTCTGTCTGTCTGTCCATTAGTGCGTTTATCACGCAAGAACCACTTATCCGATTTACGTGTCTTTGGCACTACACTTGGTCTTTGTGGATTTCAGAGAAGCATATGACTGTGGATTTCAAAGAAGCATATAACTCTGTAAATAGAGAAGGAATCTACAAGATAATGGAAGAACTGAAAATTCCAAGTAAATTGATTCGCATGATGAGAATGACTCTGAATGACACAGAAAATAGAGTATTGGTTGAGAGCAAAGTATCAGACAAGTTTAAGGTGAAGAGAGGATTAAGACAGGGGGAACCCGTGTCGACAGGTCTATTTAATTTGGTACTAGAGAAGATAATTCGGGAGTCAGAAATAAAAACAAATGGAACGATATACCAACAAATCTGCCAATGTTTAGCCTATGCGGATGATTGCAAGAGCAAAAGAGAACCTCAAAAAAGCCATAAGTAGGAAATACTGATCAAAAAATTTTGAAAAAATTCTGGAATATTCTCCATGGGCTGTACATTGAACGAAAATTATCACGAGTGCATTGCCTTTAATAATTTGTCTGGTATATAAAAAAAAACAAAAATCTTAAGGTCATCAGTTTTCAGTAGAGATTGAAAACAAACTTTATTGAAAACTCATTTGAAGTGTGTTTTGTGAAGTCACTGATCATTTTATACCTCCGTAACAATTTTTTTTATTTTCAACTTGCACTTGACCGATTATTTATTTTTTCTCAAATACAATACTTTAGCAAGAGAAATAAGTTTGCCTACTGTCAGAAGTAAGTAAATCTGACCAAATTAACTGTCTGTATTTCTAAAACTTGTTCTATAATAAACTTATCATTTTTTTTAGGTCACTCTGTAACCAGATCTCAATCTCTTCTACATACTACTCGTATTAAAATTAAAAATAAGAAAAAAAGCATGCTGAAATAGAAGTAATAACATATGTTAACCACCCCCTACCCCATTCCTTTCACCTTATATCTCTTGTTACAAATAATTAGCTAAAATTTTATAAAATATTCCAACCAAAAACCGGGAAAAATTCTCATAACAATATTAAAACTATGCACTATTTAATGATTCGCACCCCTTTTAACCGTTTTCCTGTTAACATTAAAAATAATGAAAAAATAATATAATTTTTTGACCTCTCTTGACTCAAAGAATAGTGAAGAACAACCCATAACACAATAAATATGAAATCCAACCAAAAACCTAAAAAATTCCCATATTATTAAAACTATGCCATATTTGACCTCTCCATCTCTTTCACAACCCTCCCTCATTAAAATTAAAAGTAATGTAAAATAACTTAATTTTCAAATTCCTTGACTCCAAAAACCCTGAAAACAACCTACAACACTATGTATAAGAAACTCTTTTCAGCCCCTACCCCACCTCTTTAACCCCTTACATATTTTACTGTAAATAATATGCTTAAAATTTGTCCAATGAGGCAGGTCTGGTTTAATACTAAAAGACTAAAATGAATTCGTTCATACTTTGTTACACAATTGGATGGGGAGCAGTGGTAGCAATATTTAATTTAGTATGTCAAAATTTTGTAATCATATATAACGTATATTTGAATCGGTGATTTCAGAAAAAATTTGAATCCCAAAATTAATTTTAATAGACAATAGACCATAGACAATTTATTCATCTTTTCAGCTTCAAAAGTTGTAGATAAGACATGTCATCAAAGGGATGTTTGATCCCATTTTAGGTAATATCAAAATGACTAAATAAAAAAAAAATAAGAAATCTTACTATTAAGTACATTAATACACAGTAAATACAAGATATAACAAAAAAACATAACATACATATTTATAACAAACAAAATACATACTGAAGATGCTTTAATTAAGTAAGGATGTTATAAAGAATAACATTCACACTCCGCCCAGCAGATAACTTTCAAATTCAGTTACAGAATAAAAAGTTTTACTTAATAGTACAATTTTTATTTGTTTTTTAAAACGTGCCGTAGATTCAATCCTTTTAACATTTTCCGGCAGTAAGTTAAATAGTCTGCAACCTAAGTAATGACTAGTTTTATTAACATATTCATGATTGAGCTTTTCAATACAAAAATTTTCTCTGTTTCGAGTCGGATAACGATGAAAAGATCTATGCGACATGAAGCTATCTTGATTTTGATAGATATATATTAAGAGTTTATATATATAAATACTTGTAACTGTTAATATTTTTCTATTCTTAAAGACTTCCCTACAGGGTGCGTTATATGGCATACTAAAAATTAGTCTCATGATTCCTATGTTAAAACTGAAAAAAATGAAAAAATAACTAAGAAAGGAGTGCAGAGATACCATTTGCACTCCCATATTAACGCCAAGTTCCTCCAGGTTTAACAATTGTCCTGAGTGCTGTCTAACTGCCTGGGCAGGCAAGGAGGTCGTGGCCCCCAACACTTTCTACTGCTCTCTAACAGTATTACATTTCATTATGTTTATTTAATGCTCAGAAACAATGCAATTTTAAAGTTCTTCAGAAAAAACACCTTGCATCTTTAAAAGCATTTCTCTAATTTTCGGTTAATTCTAATTCAGAGTGATTTATTTGTTTTTAAGATCGTCCGACCGACGTGAGACAATTCAAGGCTGAAAGTAAACTTAAATAAAGTGATAAAACACACAAAAGTATGAAATAAGCTACTTAGATCTGATACAAACTATATTTAATACAATAAATAAGTTCCTTAAAACGTCACCCTCTGTTAAGCTGCCATCAGTAATAAATAAATAATATTATATAAAATATGATTTTATGGTTTTCATGTAGATACAAAAGAATTTTCAACAACAGTTGCTTTCATTATGGGGACAGAATTACACCCTTATAGTAGAAAAGTATAAATTATATAACAGGTTAAAAACAATAAATTTTGCCGTTTTGAAAGGGACAATTCAATTAATTAAATATGAAATTTTTTGCCATCTAAATATCATTCTTAATTTAAAACTGAAGCTATACCTAATACAGATATTATAATCTAAGTGATAGGATTTTGGATGGTGAGGTTTCAATAAAGGGTTTCAGGGTGTATAGGTGTGATTGAACCCAGAAGACAAGTGTCAAGAAACATAGAGATGCTTATAAAAAAAAAACATTATTCTCGCGTTTGATCAAAACCGAAAACACTTCTACGGAACAACTTTGTATCTTTCTTAAACATGGATATTCCAGGTTTATTGTCGGTGGGGTTTATATTCTGCCATACTTCAATTTGGAGCAATACCAGCAACACTGCGAGTCTGTTGAGATGGTCTGTTATGAATATTTTTCAGCCAACCTACTCTTATAAGGGGACTATAACCTTTCCTCTGCTGTGTGGAGTAGCCACCGGACAGGCGTAGGGGTTGACTATACACCTGATTCTCACGCAAACTTTGTTGCAGAGAACCTTACTTTCCTGGGCCTGTCTCGGGTTATATCCATACCTAATAACAGCAATGTATTTCTAGATTTAATTTTCTATCATATTTCTGACTTGTCTGTTTTTGGGGCCAGTGACTTGTTGTTTCTGAATGGTAAGCATCATATTGCCTACTCTTGTGAGATCAAGGTGGACGATGTTAAAATGCTTAAGAAAGAAGTATATTTTCATGATTTTTAAAACACAGATTTTACAAACTTCAATCCTTATCTTTTTGCGCTGGAGTGGGATGTGATGCTCGCCCACATGAATACACATGAAGCTACAGGTTATGAAATACTTAATAATACTATCTTATCTTATGTACCTATTAAGCTGTTTAAAGCCTCAAACTTTCCACATTATTTTAGTGTGGAACTCCGAAGGACTTTTATAAATAAAAAAATAGCGCACAAAAACTATATCTCCAGTAGGTTGCGTGCAGTCTATCTCCAGTTTAGTAATTTGAGATCCCCTTTGCAAACTAGTTAAGCATGATTATGACACTTATGTGAGAAATACTGAGGAAGGTATCTCCGAGAACCCTAGAAACTTTTGGAAATTTGTCAATCACCACAGAAAACCATCTGTTTTACCCAGCTGTATGTTTTATAACAATAAAGTGGCTGACAGCATTCAAGACATTGCTGATTTATTTTCGGGGTTTTTTAGTACTGTATTCTGTAAGGCTGATGTATCTTGTGTAGAATATAGATTAGATAACAAATCGGATATCATAATTAAACCTTTTACCATTTCTGAGATATTTCATGGGATTACTAGGCTGTCTAAAAAACAGGAAAGTGGTCCTGACAATGTACCTGAATATTTGTTAAATGATCTTGTCTATAGTATTACCAGACCACTGTTTATTTTGTTTAATAGGTCGCTGGCTGAGGGTGAGCTTCCGGATTTATGGAAGGAGAGTTTCATTGCACTGATCTTCAAGTTGGGTGAAAGAGAGGATGTTCAGAATTATAGGGGCATTTCAAAGCAATCTGCAATTTCTAAGTTGGTTGATGGTTTGGTCTATGATCAACTCAGCTGGACTTATAAAGGTATAGTGGTAGAAGAACAGCATGGCTTCATGGGAGGTAGGTCGACAGTCACCAACTTGATTACCTATGAGAATGCTCTGGTGGGTACCTTGGAGAAGAGAAGGCAAGTGGACTGGATCTACACTGTCTTCTCCAAGGCATTTGACAGGGTTAGCGATCAAAAACTGTTAGCAAAACTTAAGAGTGATGGGGTTTCATGAGAACTCTGTAAAGTAGCTCGAGAGTATGTTGGTAGGACGCTCACAGAGAGTGAGGATAGGAGGTTTTATATCTGGTAGTATTGAGGTGACCTCAGAAGTTCCTCAAGGTGGGCTCTAAGACCACTACTAGTTAACATCTTTATTAATGATATTCATCAGGCTATTCCTGACTGTAGCTTTCTTTTGTTTGCGGATGACTTAAAATTGTACCGTGAAATTGTGACTGAGGCGGACTGCACGAAGCTGCAGGAGAGCTTGAATCTGTTTGTGCATTGGTGCAATTCTAATGGATTGTCTTTAAACCCTAGGAAGTGTAGTATGATTGAGCTTTTGTAGTAAAAAGAATAAAATAACCTTTCAGTACAAGCTTGGTGATAAGAACTTGTTTGAAGGATTTGAGAGTCATTATGGATGCTCAGTTGTCATTTAGGGAACACTATTCTTGCATGATTAGAAAACCATTCCAGATGCTGAGACTTCTTTTTAGAATTGGAAGAGATCTATCTATTGACTCAATGAAGAAGCTATACTGTTCTCTGGTAAGATCTCACCTTGAATATGCATCAACGGTATGGTCACCTTACTATAGAGTTCATAGCGTGGGGATCGAACGTGTCCAGAATAAATTTATAAGCTCTTATAAATTGGAGTTGGTTGGCAACAGAGGCGCCCTTGCTAGTACGCTGGGTCTGCGGACATTAGAGGACAGGAGAAGGGTGTCAGATCTTTGCACCATATTTAAATTGCTGAATGGTATTATCGATTGTCTACCCCTTTTAAGGCAGGTACACTTGAAGGTTACAGAACGTTGCTTAAGAAGAAATGAGATATTTGTCATCGGTCATCATGGTATTAACTATGGAATTCATTCTCCATTAGCAAGATCCTTGCTCTTCCCCCTTTAAGGGGCAAGTCATTAAACTAGTGTGTGACCACTGATATGTTTCCTGTTTATTAGACTAGGTGTTTTGAACTGTGATGATATATCATTTTTTATTTTTTTTCTCTATCTAAAATACTTATTACTGCACTGTTGTTATTACTTATATATTGAATATTATAACTTTTATAATGGGGTTTCCCATTTATTGATAATAAATAAATAAATAAAATATCATGAAATATAGTCGAGCATTAGACAGAGGAATGTTATAACAGCTCATGAGAAAAAACATTATAGTGAAGCTTTTTTTATTCAGTTATAATCTAACACTTATGTGCATCAATTATTTAAAGGATTGTCCTCAAGGTTAAAAGTAGAAAGTAAAAAAAGGTACATGTCAAAAAAAATTCATAGTATGAAAATTAAGTATAGTTAAAACCATTAAAAAAAATTACCCAAAGTTTTAGATTTTATATCTGAAGGCAAAAGTATTTTTAATTTTATTCCTCTATCTAGAGGAAGTAAGATATTAAACTTAGATTAAGTTTTTTATTATTTTGATTACAATTATGTTTTAATTACAAATTGTTTAACACAAAGTCCTTTTTACTTTCATATTTAACCCTGAGGATAATCATTTAAAGGACTGAAACGTGTAGGTGTTAGATTGTAATTAAATAAAATTAACTTTTTTCATTTTTCACCCATTACTTACCATTGGCTTATCCAAACATTCTCTAACTTGACACTGCGAGCCAAATATTGAAATATTCTCTTTCAGAATTTGTTCATCTGTTATTTTACATCCAGCTCCAATAGTGCATCCATTTGAGATAGTAACCTTGTTGCCAACGAAACATTTTGATTCGAATACATTGTGGTTGCCAATTTTTGGGGGCTTCGACTGTACAGTCAACTTCAAAAACATTAAAAGAGCCAATTATTAAAACTGGTGTGTTTTCCTTGTTTTGTTGATCAAAAGGAAGCCTAAAAGCAGAGTTCTCTTAGGTTTGACCTTACCTTTTATTTATTTATTTATACAATTGGAATGCTAACATAGCTTTGGCAGTTCCAAAAACAGCATTAAGCATTGCAAAATGTTCAGAGAACTTATGTAAGAATAATTAAAATTTACTTTAAAAAAATCTGAAATGTATGTGAATATTTCATATATTCTACACAAAATTCACTCTCGAGAAGCAAGATGTTAAAGACTTATTGAAGGCACTGAGAAAATTTGCATACCTATGAATTATCTTTGCTTGTTCTTCAATCAAACAATTCTCTCCTATAATGATGGGACCAGCTTCTGCTATGATTATGGCACTGGGATGAACAATAGTACCTGAACCTATGGTAATGTCGCCACGAAGCTTCGATTCTTCACAAACCAGCGCCCCAGGAAATACCTTTATACTAAAAAAAAAACATTCGAGTTATTTTAAGACTTCGAATAATTATCTTTTTTTTTTAAATTACCTATTTCTAGACATTTTGCTTAACTCAAAAAATGAGGTTACCCGAATGTAATTGTCAAATCAGTCGAAGAGTACATTTTTCAAAATTCACCGGTTTGAAATCGTTCACTGATGGTGGACTTTCTGTCCCCATTTAAAGCTGAATTCTTAAATTTAGTGAGCCCATCAAAGACATCGCCTGTCGTCACATTATTTAAAAATTTCTGGTAATAGTCCTAAAATATATACTTGCGGTAGTGAGTAACATGGTATGGTCATCTTTTACTTTTGAAAAATGCCCACAGAGGAATCTTCCGACGATGCCAAATTGTATACGCAAAATATTTTGAACATGGTCGTAGTCAAAGGGATACCGACAGTAAAAAATGAAATTATTGAGATGATCTAATTTGTAAATAATTACAGATAATGACAAAATTTGGTAAGTAGTGGCCTCGAGGCAAAACAAAATTAGTCTGATAAAGAATTAATTGTATTTTTAGGGGTGGTTCAGTTCATTTGCTATAATAAGTAATTACTATTACTAATTCATCTTTCTATGACAAAAACTTTGCTTTGTTGTTTCCTGTTTTTGCTCATCCCTATGAAAATTGTTTGCGGATCTTGTAAATAAATTATACGGTCTTTAACATGAAGGGCCCTAATGATAGGTCATATTACCCCATTCATATGAGAGATTTTACTTTAAGGGATTATTTGGGCTCATCCTCTATGGAAATCTTTGCTACTTGTTAGTGTATTAAAGTTATGAAAACCTAAAAACAATTTTAAGGGTTATTGACTCACCCCTCCCCTAATAAAGTATATCTAATATGTTTGAACTAGCCAATAAGTAACTGACCAAAGAACTGCAATACTGAAAAAAAAATTTAATGCCTGTTGCAAATTAGTAGTTGATAAATGTTACGTGGCTCTCCGCATCTCTTGTCCGACACAGACAAGGTTTCATTCCCCCTTTCATCTTTGTTTCAAACACGGCACCTTGCTGTGGTAATATTAATAATAAGTAAGCGAAATTCAATATCAGTATCTTTATTGAATTAAAAGTAAGGCTATGCCTCCTACTTACATTATTGAATGAATGCTTAAACTAACTTAAAATGAATGTTTGCTTATACTAACTTAACCTAAGCTCTTATACTAGTGGTCCTATAACCTATAACCTATTAACCTAGGAAGTGTGATTTGTTATACATGATTTTCTTAATGCTAAGACTTAAAACTAAGACTAAAACTACCTTAGCCTAAGACTTACGCTAACTTAAATTAGCATTAACTTAAACTAGGACTTATTGTAACTTAAACTAGATTGACAATCTTCTGTTACGGCGTGCGAGGGGGGTCATCGTCTTCATCCGAGAGCGGGTCAGACGGTCTAGGGAACTGGTGGCTGGCGTGCGGCGGGAGGCGGAAGGCGTCCCTGATGCGAGGGTTGAGGAGCTGGGATGCCTTCTCCAGAAGCTTCAGTTGGACTTTCCTCATGTGTTCCTTTAAGGTAGGCACACCGAGGTCGCTGTGGAGTTGCGGGTTCCTCATGAACCTTGGGGCTCCGGTGATCATCCTCAGGGCCTTGTTCTGCACTGATGTTGAGCTCTCCTTGTCTTGGAGAGCTGGCACTAAGTGGAGCAGGCGTAGGTGAGGCCTGCGTTTACTACGATGTCGTAGATAAGTAGCTTCGTCCTTGGCAGCAACTTACTGGAGCGATTCAAGATAGGGTAGAGTTTGCCCAGTAGTTGCTTCGCTTTTCTGGTGGCAGTAAGCGAAATATGATTTTTGCTATACCGAAACAGAATAGGGTCTCTTTTCTACTAATATTTTTTACATTTTATTTAATTAGGGTTAGAAAAATCGGGTTGTCGAATCTCAATTTTTTAATATTCAACAAACCTTCAAAAATCATTGTAACGCACAGTTTTTCAGTCTATACAATAAAATTATTTCAGTATACAACATTTGATAATCATGCTTTAAAAATTGAGGGCCTAATGGATCCTACTTTCGCCAGTAAGTATAGGCAAAAAAATACTACCAAAAGTACACTTCAGAGAAATTATGATCTGAATGCTTTTTTAAATAACTTCTTTTGAGTCAGATTAAAATAGTACGCCAAAGTGTTATTTACGGTTTTTTAATAGTGTTGGCCAAGATAAATTGAGGTCTCAAATTTACATCTGTAAAGTAAATCCCAAGACATAAGATCCTTCCTTTTTGCTTTTTTATGGGGCAATAAACGACCCTATTAAGGTTTTGTGCATAGTTGCCAGGAATTACGATAAACGTATTTTTATTTTACCTGCTTTGTATACCGCCCTCACTTGCACCTGCAATCATATTGGATCTATTTTTACCTATATATTTACTACCTAGGAACCCGGTTTGGAGCCCTTTAAGTATTTGATAATATAGGCCTAATGACCGCAGGTCCCCATTAAGATTCGAAAGATACTTTTTTATTTTTATTTTTAGTTTTACTTACAACTTACAACGTAACGGTTCTATTTTAATTATATGGTGTCCGTGGGAAAATTGCAATAGTGGTTATCGCAAGAGAAAACATTTATCACTTGACGCAGGACGGGACCAATATACATTGTGGCCGATCAACTCTTCACAGAATTCTCTTAGGAATGGTATTCACGTTCCGAAAAATCCACAAGAGGCAAGTAGTGATGGAGTCACAAAGATTACGAATCTTGCGACATACTTATTTACAAGAAATTACAAAGTATCGATCAGAGAACTGGCTAATAATTTACCTCGACGAAACATGGTTCGATACACAGGACACTGTGCAAAAAGGGTGGGTTGACAGCAGTACAAAATGTCAGATTAACGCACCTTCAAATAAAGGTAAAAGAATAACCCTTTTGCATGCTGGATCTGAAAAGGGCTGGGTTTCAAATTGTCTAAGATTCTAGTTTGGACTATCTCGAAGACACGACCGCAGAACTTTTTGAAAATTGGTTTCAAAATTCCCTTTTGCCAAATGTTCCCGAACAGAGTGTTATAGTTATGGACAATGCAAGTTACCATATTCGCCTACTAAATAAGGTTCCTAATGCAGCCATGACCAAATCGGAAATGCAGGAATATATGTTAGAAAATTACATTTATTTTGACTTTAGTTATAAAAAAGTGTCTTTTGGAAATTTTGAAAGACTATAAATCGAAAAAAAAAAGAAATATGTTTGTGATAGTATGGCTGAGAAAATGAGACACACTGTTTTGCGGCATCCTCCATATTATTGTGTGTTTAATCCAATTGAACATATTTGGCATCAAGTTAAATCAAAAATAAGGGCACAAAATGCTTCTCCTACTTTAAGCGTGTCAGTGGTTAAATTAGTAAAAAAAGTTGTAAATGATATATCTTGTGAAAGCTGGAAGAATTCCATTCAGCACGTTGTTAAACTTGAAGATTCATATATTTATGTAAATAATATAAAACCACTGATAATTACCTCAGCTGATGACAGGGATAGTGAAACGAATTAGGCTTAAGTTAAAATATATTTTTATTTATACAATATGTCCCCTCTTGTAAACCCCATTCATTTAAACTGTATATTTGTACTTTTTATCCATTTGTTTTTACAAGCATCTATAAATAAACGTCTCCAAAAACATTTATAATTTTATTTATTTGCATTAATAGATAAAATTCTTAAGTCCATCTCTGCAACCTATCATAAACAAAAGGTCAGAATTTTTATATTGCCCACTTAAAACGGCAAAAATCAGAATCTTATATTTTGGGACAGTCTATAACTAAGTTTTAAAAATTCCACTAGAAGCATATGTGTTCCAAGTAATCCTTTAACTTAACCGTTTTTTGTGAGCTCAGTAATTATTTTTACTCAAATTAGTTCATGATGAGATTTTTTAAACACCGACGGGTATTTTATGTATGGACTGAAGATTATTCTATTTATATAAATTAATATATATATATATATATATATATATATATATATATATATATATATATATATATATATATATATATATATATTTATTTATTTATTTATTGAGGTTTTGTACCGTAGATGCAAAAAAAAACCTTTTTTAACCACTAAACTCGTTTTGAACAATATCATAACGAACTTTGTGTCATCACTAACTACATAATGATCCAGTAAAGAAGTTCACACTGAAATTTATAGAGACCACAGGCTAAATGATATATGAATGATGTGTGAATATTAAGTTTTGGCATGTACATTAATCTAATTAGTATCACATAATTTTAACGTAATGTCACTAAAATCTTATTCCATATATATATGAGTGCCTCCATATAGTAACTCGCCTTCCTGATAAATTCGGACTAACTTGACATTGATCAATAAAATTTAGTAATCAGCTTCAGATTTTTTTTATGAGTCTAGCACACGTGCTGCAGGGAAGTCCCTAAAGCGCTACAGGAGAGACATGTGTGCGGAAAAAGCAATTCGCGTTGTTCTTAAATCGCTGTAAATTGTACTCGGTGGGAAACACAGTCCTGGGTAAGCCATTCCAAAGGGATGATGTTCTCCATATAAAAGACTGCTTGAAAAGCGTTGTACGCGGAGGAACAAGCTGACCCTCATACGGATATGAAGTATCAGCGCGACGTGTACTTCTAACATGCACTGCTCTGGAAGGTATTAAGCGGGCTACATCCTTCGAACACTCTCCATGAAAATACTTGTAGAATAGATTCAAGTCGCCAACCGTTCTTCGATGTTCCCGCGAATCAAGGCCGCCGGTCAGTTCTGTGTCTCCAATCAGACGAACAGCCCTTCTCTGAACAGAATCCAACAAATGCAGTGTATGTTTGGGAGCGGAGCCCCAAACATGGGAGCAGTATTCCATAGTTGGTCGATTTGAGCTTTGTAAAGAATTAACAATTGTTGTGGAATGTAAAGCTTTCTGGTTCGAAATGATATCCCCAACTTTTGAGAAGCTCTCCTTGCTATGCCTGCAACATGTTCATGCCAGGACATATTTGCTCCCAAATTAACGCCCAACAAATTGAGTGACGATGCTAGGGAAATGGAATGCCCCGACATAACTATGTCGGGTTCAGCAATGTTAACTTTTTTAGAAAAAACTGCCGCCTTGGTTTTTGTAGAGTTAAATTCCACTTAGTTACTGTCACCCCAAAATAGAATCTCTTCCAGGTCTTTATTAAGTTGAATGTCTTCCTGCTGTCTGCGGATATTCGCCTGAGCAGCCGATGTCCGAACGTTCAAAATGAATGAAGAGATAAGCGTACTGTCATCTGCAAAGCTGTAGATTGGATTCTCGGTATTTTCCAGTAGATCGTTGATGTAAATAAGAAAGAGAGTAGGAGACAGTATGGAGCTTTGGGGCACACCGGCGTTAACAGTAAAGGTGTTAGAAAGAAATCCGTCTACTGCGACTCGTAAAGAACGCTCTCTGAGGAAACATGAGAGCCACAAACAGAACTTTTCAGACATACCATAAGAGCGTAGCTTAGCCAACAGTCCATCGTGCCAAAGACGGTCGAATGCCTTGGATATGTCAAGAGCAACCCCTCGAGATTCTCCGAAGTGTTCAATTGCGTTGTTCCAAACATGCGTTACATAAGTCAAAAGATCTCATGTTGATCTATGTTTACGAAAGCCATATTGGTGATCGCTAATAATGTCCTTCATCCTTCACGGTATTTTAGAAGATGCTGATTAACAGTCTTTTCCATGACTTTCGATATTATTGAAAGCAGTGCGACTGGTCGGTAGTTGTTTGCAAAGGTCTTCTGGCCTTTTTTAGGTATCGAGCTTCAGATTTACAGCCCCATTATTTAAAATGGAGTCGTTTTTCCGTCTTCAAATACAGAATTTAAAGGAGAAAGGGGTTTAGGTGATATATTGAAACTTTAGCATCAAAAATGGAGGCTATATGTACTGTTCGTATTTAAAAGACCAGAAAGTCAGAAATTTCCCAAACAAAATGAAAAAGTAACGAGTATTATTACTTTGCTTAGCATTTACTAACAACAAATCACAATAATAAATCTTAAATCATTCTGAGGTTGCCCAAGGGACTTTTAACGACCAATCAATGTTGATTCTTTTATAAAACCGAAATTTTCCTAGCTTTGCTCTACCTTTTACAACACCCTGTACACATTATGAAGAACAAATCAGAAATAACCATATCATAACATGTCAAGTGATTATCCACGCTACAATTGGCTTGAATAAAAGTCTTTCCTGGGCATTTGGCGTAATTTTTAACGCCCGCCTGTCGGAGCTATCTGTGCATGATTGACGGCGAAACAAAGATATGACAGGCTAACAATACCGACACTTTAGTGTCGCGAGGGTGCACTGGAGTGCACGCTAATCTACTAATCAGATGGCGTCTGCAAATTATTATCGGAGGGCAAAAATATGTCGCAATGGTTGGGATATATAGAAACAGAACTTTTTACAAACCGTTAAAAATACGTAAAATCTTTTATTATTTTTGATATCGCAATTCAAAACTCGATATAATTAAGAAATGGTTTTCTTCTTCTGAAGCTGCTTCGACTCCTATACTTTCTAGTTAGTAAGGTTATATACATATACACCAGATATGACGAGAAACTGGTTGCATTGCGGCTAAATAATTTAATAGAGAGTATGAAGTGTCAGTTGCTATAAACATCTAATATATATATATATATATATATATATATATAATATATATATATATATATATATATATATATATATATATATATATATATATATATACGAGGGTGGCCCTCATATATTCCCCAGTTATATACACTGTTTTCAGCAAAAAGGTATCTGCCTGATTCTGAATCCAGTACCAGAGATATTGATTCTATGAAACATTGAAGAAAAGTTTGTTGTTTTGAGTCTCTCCTATGAATAAAAGAGAAGTGTTCGATAGATGTACTTAGCTTAATTCCTTCTTAAGTAGTGCATGCTAGAAGTAAACATCGCACCAATACATCACATTCTTATGTTTGTATAAGACGGCCGATAGCTATGGAACAGGAAAGAAGGAAACAGATTACAAATTTCATACATCCATTAAACCACCCAACACTCGTAAGATCAAGGCTGAAATCTACGAAATTCTGCCTGCTATATCAGAGGGTACGTCACCAACACAAACCTTTAAAATGAAAGAGGAACTATTATTAGGTTAGGCTCAATCATATCTCATGATTAGAACATCTCTAAATATGCTACGAACTGCAGGTTAAATCTTAAATCTTATTGTTCGGCGCTCTCGATGTTTAATATGTAAATGTAGAGCAGAATTTAGAACATTTAACATCTGCTAAACTGTTTAAAATTTCCAGATTCTAGCATATTGAAAGACATAACATATATAACAGGAGTGCCATTAAAGAGAGAAGTACGAAATCAGATTGCTAACGCGCATGCGCGCCTCTAATATACATTATATTATTTCCAGCAACTCGCACAGAATTATGTTCTTATATAACGCATGCGCAGTTCGTGCCAAGTTCCAAGCTATGGTGCGCGAGAGAAACAATCGTCTATACTCTGTGACGGCGACACACTTCTCTCTCAATCTATCTATACAGGAGTATTACATATCTACAGTATTATACATCTTCCCCATGCTCTTTTATTTACAGTGTTGTAAAATGGTATTTTTCCTTAATTACGAATGCCCAAAATTAACGATGTCACAAACAAAACTATATTACCACCGAAGCAATTTGGATTTAGGTCCAGTCATTGCATGATAAGATGATTAAATAGACTGGCAAGTAACGCCTTGAAAGGCCCAAACAACGGACACCATCGAGGTGTTACTATGTTTGACGTCAGTAAGGCTTTCGACAGAGTGTAGCACAATGGGCTTATAGTTAAGATGATCACATTAGGATCCCATATTACATCAAAAAATCACAAATTCGACGTTTCTATAGATCGAGTTCAGTATCTAGTCAAAAATTTGATACTGATACAGAGTCGGGTTGCCTCAAGGCTCAGTGCTTGCTTTTACATTACTTAACGTACTTATACAAGATATTCATAAATTTTCATTGAATCAACTCTACTTAGTAGAGGACGATACCGCCATAATCGATACGTCTAAGCAACCTCGCGTACTAGTTTCCAGGCTGCAAAGAAACATGTGTCAGGTAGAGAAATAGCTTGCAAACTGGGAAATCAAATCCAATCTCAACAAAACTCAAACTATTTTCGTATCAAATTAAATGTCAAGTATATTGAAAAAAAAATTCAGTATACTTAATAATTAAGAAAAAAAAAACTTAGAACTGAACTTTGATAAATGTATGTCCTGAACCACAAACAACATAAGAAAAACAAAAACAAACAAATGGTAGCTAATACTCACAAAACGAACCAGATAAAGATACAAAGAACACAGAATAAAGTTCCAACGCACCCATATACATGATAAATAATGTATTTCGTAGAGATTTATTAATGGAGATCATTACGGATTTTTCTGGCAATATAATTAGAAAAATACAACTTTAAAGTTTAGGGAATCATCCAGTTATTAGACAATGACATTTGTTTGCTAACATTAACAACTGTTATAAACTTCCAACAGACTGTTTTTTCTCTCTGACATACTACATTATTGATCATATTGGGTTATAAAGACGACGTAAACGTAGAATAATCGAGCCATACTTCTTTGGGGATGAAGAGGATTTATAACAACCGTTAATTCAGTGTGTGGAAATGATTGAATTGAAATTATGTACTTCTTTAAACCTGCTTTACAAAATTTTGATAGTTATATCAAGAGAACCTGGTTTCAGCAGAATGGGGCATCACCACTCAGAGGATTTTAGACCACTAACAAGATAGAGCCCTGCGATGATGTGGCTGGTGTAAAAATTGTAGAAGATTTAGAACATGAAGACAGAAGGCTCAGGACGATGAGAAAGATCAGGACAGTGGAAGTTCTTAGAGGAGGCCTATATCCAGCAGTATACAGGGACGGCTGATGGATGATGATGAATTGGTTTTCAGGAGAGGTGACATAAGTTTGCCTCAACGAGATGTCTCAACACTAAAGTGTACAGCATCACTTGTCGCTCCCTGGAACAATTAACAAAAAATATCCAGCGAGAGTGGTAGCTGTCACAGAAATGGCAAGCCAAGCAGTGATCAATAATTTAATCATTCGTTTAAAAGTGTACCAGGAACATAACAGATATGATTAAAAAATAATTTTTCAAGAGCTGTACTTTAATACACATGGAGGTTTTTTTTCATTTATCAATTTGCTTTTTACTATAAACACAAGTGTACCTTGTACAGGGTGAGTCAACGATAGAGTAAAGTTCATTATCTCATTTGCCTCGGGATGACGAAAAAATGTTAAACACAATAGTTTTAGGGAATGTTAAGGTGCACAGTTTAAAATTATTTTTGAATATACAGGGTACTTCAAAAAAGTGTGGCCGATATAACATATGTTTTTTTTTTAAATGGAACATCCTATTTTCTAATTTATTTTTAAATTCTGCATAAAATTTTATAACTTTTTTATTAATAATGTTATATACCTAAACCTAGTAGTTTTTCTAATATTTAAATTTAAAAAAAAATACTAGTTTTCAGTTTTGTAAGAAATTGCTAGTAGCGCCATTGTTTCTGAAGGTGGAATACTCATAATTAGTACGAGCGTTATAAAGAGATGAAAAAAACGATATATGTAAAGAAATTTGAGTTAGATCCTACAGGGTGTTCAAAATAAATTTATGAATTTCGACTATTTTAAATTGAAAAATCTCAAATTTTTTAAATAGCCCACCCTGTATATTATTATTATTTTTTCTGATAGATTTTACAGAACCCTCCAACTTTTAGTAAGTATGTCATTACCTATTTCTAACAGTTTTCGATTTATTTTGAATTTTTACCCTTGTTTTTAATACCCTTACGCTATAACATCATAGTTGTCAAGACAAAACAAAAATGTAGGCATTGTCAAATTTTGACATGTTGTTATATCGGCCACACTTTTGTGATGTACCCTGTATACTCAAAAATAATTTTAAATTGTGCACCTTAACATTCCCTAAAACTATTGTATTTAACGTTTTTTCGTCATTCCCGAAAACAAATGAGATAATGAATTTTACTCTATCGTTGACTCACCCTGTACTACACATATTCAAATGTTTATCGTTTAAGAAGCAAGCGTTTCTTAGATTAGCAGAGAGATACTTTGGGCAAAAAATATACTACAAGGAGGGCATGAGTTCTCAAACTTAATTTTTAGTGTTCCGTACGGAACATTTATAAAATCACTTCGGTGTCTGTCCGTCTGTCTGTCTTTCACACCCGATTTTCTAATTGACATAGAAAGTTTAAATTTGGTATTAATATATCAATCGCTTCATAAGGAATTAGTTTTGGGGAGTGAAATTGGATATGAAAAAAAAAATTACCAGATCATCGAGTGGGGATCAAATGACAGCTTGTAAAAACACAAGCGCAAAAATATATATCTATAATGTAATCCTTGCGCATACTTTTCTATGTATTATTTTTAAAAAATTGTGAAAAATCGCTGTCCCTACCTTATCTGGAAAAGTACTGATCAAAAAATTTTGAAAAAAATTCTGGAATATTCTCCAATATTGAACGAAAATTATTACGAGTGCATTACCTTGAATAATTTATCTGGTATATAAAAAAAAAAAAAAATTTCAAGGTTATCAGTTTTCAGTAACGATCGGAAAAAAACTTTGATTTGAAAACTCAATTGAGGATTTGTGTGTTCTATGAAGTCACTGATCAGTTTTTATATCAGTGTGTACAAGTATGAGATGCGGATTTCAGACAACAGATGGTGCACCAAGGCAGTTTGTGGTAGTAAAGATTTGACATTGTGCCATTTTGTTGTGTCATAAACAAGTGTCAGACGCGCACGAGTGATAAATTGCGCAAAAAAAACAAAACGTGTGTGCATAGTGTTGTTGTGTTCAATTTATGTCGAAATTTATACCCGAACAAAGAACATTCGCGACACAAAGTCATTTTTCTTCAGGACAATGTTCACAAATTGCCAGAAAGATGGGAAAAATGTATAACAAGCGATGGAGCATACTTTGAATAAAGCACTTTTTATCATTCTTCCGAATTTAACATTTTTTTTAGAAAAAAAAAAATCCTCATTTCATAAACCATATCTCAGCCTGGACTGAACAAATGCATGATAGGCCTTTATGGCCGCCTTTTAAAGCATAGCAGTATTTAGCTACGCTCAACGCTACAGCCCCAACATGCGCTCTCCAGTCCAGCCGCCTGTCAATCGTCAAGCCAAGAAAATAAATGTTATCTGAATTTTTAAATTCTTTGTTTTCATAATAAAATGTAAGAGCCCGTTCAACACGATTTCCAAAAACAAGGCTTTGAGTTTTTGATAGATTTAACAGCAGGTTGTGGGTTGAGAAATACATGTTTAGAGCGTCACAAGCCACCCTCACACTTTCCGTCATCCTTTCCGTGCTATCCTCTGTAAAAATCAATGTTGTATCATCTGCATACATTATAGTACATTGCTCAGTAACGTTACATAATTCATTTGTGTACATTATATATAGTAAGGGTTCAAGGATGGATCCCTGTGGCACACTCCTGGCAACCTCAAGCATGTCAGAAGTGATAAGTCTACCATAAGAATCACTCTCTACAACCTGCTGATAAATGGAGCACGCCGAACTCTGACCAGAGAATGTGTTTACATGGTTAGAATTTAAATGTGGGCAAGCACTAAGAAAATGTGAATTTAAATTATTTACAATCCTAAATGGGTCACTATATTTTTCTGAAAAATTTTTTATAACTGATTTTTCACTATTGCAACAGCTATCAGTTATTTATTTATTTATTTACGGTTCATTAGAACCTAATTTAACTATCGGATAGGCATATTCTTACCAATGTTGATATAATAGTTGCTTAAACTTATTTATGGTTTCACAATTTTTAATATTATTTGGTAGGTCATTAAAATGTTTAAGTCCTTTATAATAAAGATTTGCTCGATCAGCTTCATTTGTAATTCCCACTACTCGGAAGTCATTTCGTCCTCTGGTGTTGTAGTTGTGTATCTGATTGACGTATCTAATTTTCTCGGTCAAATATGTGGGACAATTTTCTATCTTTATATTATAGATGAATTTCATTGCGTAATAAAATAAGCTCTGCTTTACACTCAGCCAATTTAATCGATCTAACATATCTTTTATGTGCGTATTTCTAGGCTTCCGCAATATAAATCTCATTGCCTTGTTTTGAAGTTTTTGCAGTAGTTCTATTTGTGTATCCTTAGCAAGAAATAATACCGAAGGACAATAAATAAAATGTGGCTCAATTATATTAATATTTTATGGTATTCACTTATGATGTGGCAAGTTCTATACATGAGATAAAGTTTTTGGTTTATTTTATTCACTAAATATTGAAAGTGTGCATCAAATTTAAGTTTACAATCGATTATTATACCCAAGTATTTAATTTCGTTTACTTTTTCTATTTCACGATTATTTATGTATAATTTATGATTATTATTATAGTTATTGTGTGATATTATCATATATTTAGTTTTATCTGTATTTAGTTTTAACATATTTATACACATCCACTTGTAAAGAATATTCGTATCAGACTGCATTTTATTGATAGCCACATCCCAACTAACATCACTAATTGCAATCAGTGCATCGTCTGCAAATAGTCTAACATCCCCGTACTTTAAACCGTCTTTAATGTCATTTATTACACCTGGTACCACCGTACGGACCAATAATTGCGCAAGTCCAACTTGCACTTGACTGATTTTTTTTTTTCTTAATTTTTTGTTGATTTGACGGATTCCAACGTGCGTGTTAACCTCTTTAGCGTTTCCACTATTCATTCACGTTATAGACATATAACGGAATAAAAGTGAAATGCTAATTTGAGCAACCCCGTTATTACGATCCTGTTAAAAGCTTCTAAAGACCTTTCAACCAAATAAAACAATCTCGAAAACGACATTTTCTGCAATTTTTTCTTCGCGGCTCAACTCCCAAGAGTGCGGAGAGTTTCAAAGAGTGATCTGTCACAGTCCGGGATTGCCGAAGCGCGACATCGTCGTCATCATCACATGTGTATAACCGAAGTTAAACTAACTATCCTGATTTATTAGTCTGCATTCTGTGGCAGCAAACAAATGGGACGATTTATGACTTACTTTGCTTATTCGACTTGAAATGTACCGTCAAGAAGTGTTTGTATACAGTCTGTCCTAAAATGTTTATGGGAAAATGAAGCGGAAGTCATCACATAAGCAAGCTCATTTTTATTATCTTACTATTTTAGCGAAAATTAAGTCAGGTGGAATCTTTGCGGAATAATAACAACGTGGAAGTCGTACTACTCCGTGTTCAGAAAAAGCGATTCACGTTGTTCTTGAATTGCTGTAAATTGTACTCGATGGGAAATACAGCTCTGGGCAAATTATTCCAAAGGGATGATGTTCTCCATATAAAAAACTGCTTGAAAAGCGTTGTTCGCGGAGTAACACCTCATACGGATGTGAAGTATTAGCGTGACGTGTATTTCTAACGTGCACCGCTCTGGAAGGAATTAAGCGAGCTACATCCTTCGAACACTTTCCATGAAAATACTTGTAGAACAGACTCAAGTCGCCAACCGTTCTTCGATGTTCCAGCGAATCAAGGCCGCCGGTCAGTCTCCAATCAGACGAACAGCTCTTCTCTGAACAGGATCCAACAAATGCAGTGTGTGTTTGGGAGCGGAGCCCCAAAGATGGGAGCAGTATTCCATAGTTGGTCGAATTTGAGCCTTGTAAAGAATTAACAGTTGTTGTGGAGTGTAAAGCTTTCTGGTTTTCGTTTTGATGATGTCATTATTAATGCGACAAAACACATCTTTAGTTGGATTTTTTTATGGAAGAAAGGAAGGTAGGAAAACAGAAAGTGGAAAATTAGTTTGAAACTAATTGATCAATTAGTCCAGGTTAGTTCAGTAAATTAATTTAATTTAAATTTATTGGTATTACTTAATTTAACTGATTCAGCTTGTACTTATTACCTACGGAATTATGAATTATTATCGTTCTAGAAAACTCGGACGTAGCATTGCGATAATTCGATAATAGATTTTTCACTATGGAAATATTGCTTGCAGTATGCGGATATTTGTTACCTGCTGTCCAGGTGACTTTTCTCCTCTCTTGTAATTTACCATATATACATACATACATACATACATACATATATATATATATATATATATATATATATATATATATATATATATATATATATATATATATATATATATGCATATATATATATATATATATATATATATATATATATATATATATATATATATATATATAGATATATATATATATATATATATATATATATATATATATATATATATATATATATATATAATGTCCTCTACAAACTGATTTGAAATAATATAATATTCAATTTTCTCGACTCCACAAGCCCTGACAGGGCATATGATAGGATATATCCGAAGACACCTTCTCAAACTCTCTCCTTACCCCTGATATGTTTAGTGTAAATAATTACAGTTAAAATTTGTACGTTATTTAGTTTAAGAACGAGGAAAAAGTCTTATAACATTATGGAAAAACTACTGACTTGATCGACCTCCACCCCTTTTACTCCTACCCACAGAGTAATATCGCTTGAAAATCTACTTTAAGCATTATATATATACCGAAATTATACGGGATATAATCACTATCTCATTTCATTAGACAAATTGACAGAAATTATGTTTTTTGTAATTTAGTGACCCTGAAAACAAAATGTACTGGACTAAAATACTTTAGTTAGCAAAAGGAAATAACAAATATACTTATTATAAAGACGATCTGTATATACTCTTTAACACCCGCTATTAAAACTTACAAATTACCATACCTTATTTATGTCACTTTCTTCCTCTTTAAAAACAGAAAGCAGTTAAGCATGAATGTTACAAATTAACATCATGTTAAATATTGGTTTTATTTAGTCTTGGGAAATATCATATTTTAGCTTTAACAAAAAATGATATAGGTATACAAGGTAAAGTGAACATATAATGAGGTCTGATTTGGATGGCTGGAGTGGGGCTGTGACAATTGATGGAAAACCTAAGTTACCTTAGATATGCGGGTGGTACTGTTATACTTGCAACGTCAATGGAAGACCTAGAATCAATTATGGAGCGCGTTGACTCATTTGCAAAAACTATGGATTGACACTACTCAGTATATATCACCACTACACCCAACAATTTTTTTTTTGCACTCGACGCGCGTTTCGCTGACCATGTTAGCTTTATCAGGAGCGATGATTGACTAAAGCTAAACTACAAATCTACCCTATTTATACTTAGCCTTGAATTATTCAGCCGGAATGGGCCCCCTGTCTTTATTTAAACTACTTTTACATTTTAAAATTTCCATACTTTCGTATGCGTTCAACAATCTTCTATCAGATACATTATTAATTAGTCATATATTATCTAATGTTACAATATGATCTGCTTCAAGGACATGTTCGGCAATGCTAAACTTTTCTGTTCTACTGTATTTTAAGTGTGCTAAATGTTCTTTAAATCGTGTTTTAATTGACCTTTTAGTTTGCCCAACATACTTTTTGTCACAATCATTACAACTAATTTCATAAATTCCACTTTTCTCACAATTAGGTATCTTATCTTTGGGATTTCCTAAGATATTCCTTAGATTGTCCGATGACTTCTAGACTAAGGTGAGACCTACCTTATTAAATTACGTACAACCGTTGCGTCCCAAAAGAAAAAGCAGGAGTTTAGTGAGACACTACACATTTAAATAAAAAAAGGTATATTAATAAAATAAAAATTCTCACCTTTATTACACTCTTAAAATTACATCTACTAAATAAAAACCCCTTAAGCTAGAAGAGTGTACACTATGGCATAGAGTTTTTAAGTTAGGATTATTAAGTTTTTAATAAGGCTTGATAAAACACGATATTAAAAGATTGTGAAATTAACTCCGCGAATTACACGTGTTGAGTAGTCTTTGGAAACGCACTTGTAGATAGGATTTTTAGACTGGTGTGCTATGACTTACTGATTGGGTTCTCCTCGTGGGTTTCCCGTAAGTTACTTGGTCTCTCCTGGTGAGATTCTCATAAAAATATTGTCTTAGCCATTACCATCCTAGTTTCATTTGGGTTGCTAAACACTTTTTGACCCGAAATGCCTGAGGATGAGCAGGATATTTCAAGAAAGGAAAAAGGCCTTAAACTTGAGAGCTAGAAACCGTTACTGCAATACTACATCACTGAGAAAAAAACACTCTAGCGTGCTGAGAAGAAAGCCACTACGGCCTACTGGCAGAACAAAGCCGTCACTGGTTCATGGTGGAAAAAAGCCACTACGGCTTCATGGTGGAAAAAGCCACTACTGCTTCATGGTGGAAAAAAAAGCCCTTAAAAATTACATCTGGCCGTTTATATATCTTTTGCCCCTTCTTCAAAGTGAAGTCTTTCACTTCCAGGCGCAAATATATTATAATATATATATATATATAATATATATATATATATATATATATATATATATATATATATATATATATATATCTGCGCTGTCGGTTTAAATTAAACTGCTCAGAAATTGAAATCACTGCAATAAATATAAAAATGTAATCAAATATAAATTATAGAGCGAAAAACAGTGTCGTGACATGATCTTAAAATCTAGGAAAAAATGAATGTTACAATATAATATATATATATATATATATATATATATATATATATATATATATATATATATATATATTTATATATATATATATATATATATATATATATATATATATATATATATGTATATATATATATATATATATATATATATATATATATATATAGTGACGTCCAAAATCCCATCCGCCAAGCGTAAAAAAAAAATAAAAAATTCTCAATAAAAGAAAAATCACGTAATATATATATATATATATATATATATATATAATATAACAACAAAAACAATTGTAGAAAAATATTAATAATAGCTCCCCTCGATAATAACATGTAAAATGAACATCAATGAAACACTTAAAACACTTTTTGCGGTGTATCATTTCCCTTAACCCATATTAAATTTCCCGTTCTGTCTCAGGCATGATCATGATCTTAGCTGTGACAAGTGTGGCCCAATTATTTTTTAATTTACGTAATTCAGTGATTTGGTAAATTTTCAATTATGTGCAAATTTATTAGCATTATATGTTACTCTAGTTGACTCCATAAGTCCATTTCAATATATGAAACGATTTTCATAACCCCCTGTATATATATATATATATATATATATATATATATATATATATATATATATATATATATATATATATATATATATATATATATATATATATATATTTTATATATATATATTCAATACTCACCTGAAAAACCTGTTATTTCAAAATCACTTAAAACATACTAAACCTTTAGACCCTTGGAAAATGAACATTCACCCCTTCGTAATATCTATAATAAAGTATAGCTTATTTTCTTAACAAAGTGATAATGTAAACCTGAGCATGCAATTGATTTGCATAGCAAATGACCAGATGACAATAATGACATATCATTAAGCCATAAACGCCATGAAATGCACAACTGTTGGGAATCCGTGGCTCGAAGCATAAAACCGTTTTGAATATTTTAGTTTACTCGTATTTAGTTGTTTGTCTACAAAACGGATTTCACGTCGGCTTTACAGAAATAGTTAATTATAATATTTGTTATAAGTACTAAGCTAATTAACTGTATAAGTTATATTTGTTTCATTCAACATTATTAAAACTTGTATTTATAGTCAATTCTGGCTTATGGTAGACTAACATATGTTTTGTAAACTACTTTACCATTTGCACGCCCTTAGGGTACAAAAATTATATTTTTAGTGTTCAATACGGAACACTGACCAGATCACTTTGGTGTATCTCCGTCTGTCTGTCACACCCGATTTTCTCCGAAACTATATATTTGTCATAGAAAGTTGAAATTTGGTGCTAATATAGGAATTGATGGCCTAATCAGAGCCATGTAATTTTGAAAGTTCAAAAATATAAATTTTGACTTAAGGGGTTAGTTTTCAAAAAATTTCAGGGGAGTGAAATCGGAAAGTGATCGGGGGTGATTTTTTTTTACTCGGTCAACGTGGGGTGTCAAAACAAAGCTTGTAAAAACACGAGTTCAAAAATATATAATATAATACTTGCGCACACTTTTCTTTGTATTATTTTTAAAAAAAATCGCGAAAAATCGCAGTTCCTTCCCCTTATCTCGAAAAGTACTGTTCAAAAAATTTTTAGAAGATTCTGAAATATTCTCCACAGGGTGTAGATTGATCGAAAATTATCACGAGTGCATTACCTTTAATAATTTATCTGATATATACATACATACATAATCCTTCCTCTTTTACCTTACGGTGTCGAGGTAGTGGTGCAGGTAATGCATCGTCACTCATTTCGGTCCTCTGCCATTTTCTCCGCCTGTTTCCAAGTAATGTTCTTCTCTTTCAAGATTTTTCCTATACTATCATTCCACGTTCTTGTTGGCCTACCTCTTTTACGCTTCTTATCCACTGCCACTTTCCATATTTTCTTTATCATTCTAGAGTCGGTTATTCGCACCATGTGCCCGAACCACATTAACTGTTTTTTCTCCAAAGTTGTTACCACGGAATTCACATTACATTTTTCGCGAACTATAGTGTTTCTGATGCTGTCCCGTCTCGTCACTACGACTCCAGAGACTGTTTTATCTGTATGGATACTGATATCCTAGTAGAGCTTGTAATCTTGTAAGCAAAGTCTTTAGAGCTTCCAAATTAAAAAATACGATTGTAGACGCCATTTTAAAGAAAAAGAGGAGATAAATAAACAATATATGAATTTTTGCGTCATTAAAGTGACCTTTAATTACAGTTTTCATTTAAAAAATGATTTTTTTTTAAATTTTTTTTAAGCAGACAACCCTCTTGAATGGACCCTTTCGGTCGGTCCCGTTGGCGTCCGCCCAAGGAAGATTTTTACTGTATGTGTATATATATATATATATATATATATATATATATATATATATATATATATATATATATATATATATATATATGTATATATATATATATATATATATATATATATATATATATATATATATATATATATATATGTATATATATATATATATATATATATATTATATATATTATATATATATATATATGTATGTATATATATATATATATATATATATATATATATATATATATATATATATATATATATATATATATAATTTCCGATATATTAGGCTTCCTATTCAAACTAGAAT